>JAACNH010000045.1:336074-434488 GCA_019447015.1 Hymenochirus boettgeri | reverse complement strand
TATTACCCTACCCATATTTCGGGTATAACAGTTTTTACATAAGTAACAGAGTAGTGGGAGGTGTATCAATACATACTTCCATACTAGTCCACACCTTTATACCACTACCCATACTGTCCTGTATACAGTTAACATAGTAACATAGTTATTGGAGGTTGTATAAAGACTACGTGCCATGCTAGTCCAACCTTTATACCCTACCCACTAAATGTCTGTTTTAACAGTTACATAGTAAATAGACATTGGAGGTTATATATAAGACATACCGCCATCTAGATCCAACCTTTATACCCTACCCATAATGGTCTGTTAATAACATTACATAGTAACAAAGTATTGGCAGGTTATATAAAGACATACGTCCATCTAGTCCAACCTTTAATACCCTACCCATAATGTCTGTATAACAGTTACATAGTAACATAGTATTGAGGTTGATAAAGCCTACGTCCATGCTAGTCCAACCTTATCCCTACCTACCCATAATGTCTGTAAAACAGTTACATAGTAACATAGTTATTGGAGGTTGTATAAAGACATCCTCCCTCTAGTCCAACTTATACCCTACCCATAATGTCTGTATAACAGATTACATAGTAACATATAATTGGAGGTTGTATAAAGACATAACGTCCGTCTAGTCCAACCTGATACCCTACCCATAATGTCTGTATAAACGTTCATAGTAACATAGCATTGGAGGTTGCATATAAAGACATACCGTTCCTCGAGTCCAACCTTTATACCCTACCCATAATGTCTGTATAACAGTTACATGTAACCATAGTATTGGAGGTTTGTCTAAAGACATACGTCCATCTATCCAACCCTTTATACCCTACCATAATGTCTGTATAACATTACATAGTAACATAGCATTGGAGGTTGATAAAGACATACGTCCTTCTACGGTCCAACATTTATACCCTACCCATAATGTCTGTATAACAGTTACAGGTAAACATAGTATTGGAGTTGTAATAAGACATACGTCCATCTAGTCCAACCTTATAACCCTACCCATAATGTCTGTTAACAGTTACATAGTAACATAGGATTGGTGGTTGTATAAGACAACGTCCATCTAGTCCAACCTTTATCCCTACCCATAATGTCTGTTTAACACAGTTACATAGTAACTAGTATTGGAGGCTATATAAAGACATACTCCATCTAGTCCAACCTTTATACCCTACCCCTAATTCTGTAACAACGTTACTAGTACATAGTATTGGAGTGTTTTATAAGACATACGGTCCATCTAGTCCAACCTTTATCCCTACCATGATGTCTGTGCTAAACAGTTACATGTAACATAGTATTGAGGTTGTTAAAGACATAAGTCCATTAGTCCAACCTTTATACCCTACCCATAATGTCTGTACCAGTTACATAGTAACATAGTATTGGAGGTTGGTATAGACATATGTCATCAGTCCAACCTTTAACCCTACCCATAATGTCTGTATAACAGTTACATAGTAACATAGTATTGGAGGTGTTAAAGACATACGTCCATCTAGTCCAACCTTATACCCTACCCAAATGTCTGTATAACAGTCATAGTAACATAGTATGGGGGTTGTATAAGACATACGTCCATCTAGTCCACCTTTATACCCTAACTACATATACAGATGTCTGTATAACAGTTACATGAGTAACATAGTATTGGAGGTTGTATAAAGCATAACGTCCGTCTAGTCCAACACCTGTATACCCTACCATAATGTCTGTATAACAGTTAACATAGTAACATGCATTGGAGTTTGTAGAAAGACATACGTCCGTATGTCCAACCTTTATAACCACCCATAATGTCTGTATAAACAGTTACATAGTAACATAGTATTGGAGGTTGTCAAGACATACGTCCATCTAGTCCAACCTTTATACCCTACCATAATGTCTGTATAACAGTTACATAGTAACATAGCTTGGGGTTGTATAAAGACATACGTCCGTCTAGTCCAACCTTTATACCCTACCCATAATGTCTGTATAACAGTTACATGGGTAACATAGTATTGGAGGTGTATAAAGAATACGTCCATCTGAGTCCAACCTTTATACCCTACACCATAATGTCTGTATAACAGTTACATAGTAACATAGTATGGGGTTGTATAAAGACATACGTCCATCTAGTCCAACCTTTATACCCTACCCTAATGTCTGTATAACAGTTACATGTAACATAGTATTGGAGGATATATAAAGACATACGTCCATCTAGTCCAACCTTTATCCCTACCCATAATGTCTGTATAACAGTTACATAGTAACATAGGTATGGAGGTTGTATAAAGACATACGTCCATCTAGTCCAACCTTTATAACCCTACCCATGATGTCTGTATAACAGTTACATAGTAACATAGTATTGAGTGTATAAAGACATAGTCCATCTAGTCCAACCTTTATATCCCTACCCATAATGTCTGTAACACGTTACATAGTAACATAGTATTGGAGGTTGTATAAAGACATAGTCCATCTAGTCCAACCTTATACCCTACCATAATGTCTGATAACAGTTACATAGTGACATAGTATTGGAGGTTGTATAAAGACATATGTCCATCTAGACCAACCTTTATTACCCTTACCCATAATGTCTGTATAACAGTTCATAGTAACATAGTATTGAGGTTGTATAAGACATCGTCCGTCTAGCCCAACCTTTATACCCTACCCATAATGTCTGTATAACAGTTACATAGTAACATAGTATTGGAGGTTGTATAAAGACATACGTCCATCTAGTCCAACCTTTATACCCTTCCATAATGTCTGTATACAGTTACATCAGTAACACAGTATTGGAGTTGTATAAAGACATACGTCCATCTAGTCCAACCTTTATATCCCTACCCATAAGTCTGTATAACAGTACATAGTAACATAGTATGGAGGTTGTATAAAAGACATACATCCATCTAGTCCAACCCTTATACCCTACCCAATAATGTCTGTATAACATTACCTAGTAACATAGTATTGGAGGTTGTATAAAGACATACGTCCATCTAGTCCAACCTTTATACCTCTACCCATAATGTCTGTATAACAGTTACCTAGTAACTAGTATTGGAGGTTGTATAAGACATAAGCCATCTAGTCAACCTTTATACCCTACCCATAATGTCTGTATAACAGTTACACAGTAACATGAGTTGGAGGTTGTATAAAGACATACGTCCATCTAGTCCAACCTTATACCTACCCATAATGTCCTGTATAAACAGTTACATAGTAACATAGTATTGAGGTTGTATAAAGACATACGTCCATCTTCCAACCTTTATACTCTACATAATGTCTGTATAACAGTTACATAGTAAATGTATTGGGTTGTATAAAGACATACGTCCATCCAGTCCAACCTTTATACGCCTACCCATAATGTCTGTATAACAGTTACAATATAAATGTATTGGAGGTGTGTATAAAGACATACGTCATCCAGTCCAACCTTTATACCCTACCCATAATGTCTGTAAGAACATTTTACGAGAGGGGCATACTTTGGAGGGATATTTTTATGTGTATAGTGTGGGGTGTGACATTTTGGTGTGTTCAATATTTTTAATAATGAGCTAATAAATTAGTATTTTACATGCACTATTATGTGGTCAGAGTGCCCATTTTTGGCCCATCTTTTTCTCTTTTTTGTGTAAAGGTTGTATATAACTATGCCAGGAGCACCTGACAGCCATTATTGATTTACTAATTGTCCTGCGCCTAGCCTTTTTGTATGGTATAAGGGGAATTACTGTACATCTCCCAGAACTTCTGGCCTCCGGTTGTAAAAGGGATTCTGGAAATTATAGTTTAAAAATTCCTGGAAGGTAGCAGTTATCCCTGAGGTTATTTAAAGGGACATCCACACCAAAACAAAAACTTGTGACTTGTCAAATTCTCTTGTTACCAGTTTATTTTATGCATTTGTAACCAGATATTTAATGATACGTTCTGTTCATATCTGGTATCTGCCTTTTCCTTCTGCTCAATGAGCTTTTTATAAATTTGAGGATGTGCAGAGGAGGCAGCAGGGCAAAGGCAGTCAGTGTACCAGATTACTCTGCCTGAATTGGGGCATTGCATATCCTTAAATAGCTGGTTAATAAAACATTTAATATAGTGCAGATTCGCTTTTGTTGGTGTGATACCAATATTCAAAAATGTAGTCATTCAAAAGATGGTAACTATAGACCTGTAAGTCTAAGGCTGGGTACACACGAGGGGACTATTTGTCCCAGCCGAGCATTAGATACAAGCGAGCGCACGGCTGGGACAAATGTCTGTCGGTCGCGGCAATAGTGGCCGTGGGCGACAGTTCGTGGGACTGATTGGCCGTGAATTACCGACATTGGTTGCGGCGGGGGCCAAAGGCGGCATAGATTTTTCAGCCCAATTGACCAATACACAGAAGTATCAAAGTATCAGTTGATTGGGCCGAAAAATCTGCCAGTGTGTACCCAGCCTTACATGAGTGATAGGGAAGATAATGGAAACTTTGTTACGGGATCATATTTAGGACTTTATCTCCAGAACTGTCCTTATTAGTAGTAGTCAGCATGGATTTATGAGAAATAGATTACGCCAGACAAATTTAATTGGTTTTTATGAAGAAGCGAGTAAGAATTTAGATTCAGCCACAGCAGTGGATGTGGTTTACTTGGATTTTGCCAAAGCTTTTGATACTGTGCCACATATGCGACTAATGTATAAACTGAGGACTGTTGGCCTTGAAGAAAACATTTGTTCATGGATAGAGAATTGGTTATTGGATCACAAACAGAGAGTGGTGGTTAATGGAGCTACATCTATGTGGGCTAACGTTCTAAGTGGAGTGCCTCAGGGTTCTGTACTGGGCCACTTCTATTGAGAGCCAGGTCTCTGTGTTTGCTGATGACACTAAACTATGTTACTATGTTACTATTTAACTGTTAGACAGATATTATGAGTAGGGTATAAAGGTTAGACTAGATGGACCTATGTCTATATTTAACCTCCATTACTATGTTACTATGTAACTGTTAGACAGACATTATAGGTAGGGTATAAAGGTTGGACTAGATGGACGTATGTCTTTATACAACCTCCAATACTATGTTACTATATAACTGTTAGACAGACATTATGGGTAGGGTATAAAGGTTGGACTAGATGGACGTATGTCTTTATACAATCTCCAATACTATGTTACAATTTAACTGTTAGACAGACATTATGAGTAGGGTATAAAGGTTGGACTAGATGGATCTATGTCTATATTTAACCTCCATTACTATGTTAATATGTAACTGTTAGGCAGACATTATAGGTAGGGTATAAAGGTAGGACTAGATGGACGTATGTCTTTATACAACCTCCAATACTATGTTACTATGTAACTGTTAGACATTGGGTAGGGTATAAAGGTTGGACTAGATGGACGTATGTCTTTATACAACCTCCAATACTATGTACCTATGTAACTGTTAGACAGACATTATGGGTAGGGTATAAAGGTTGGACTAGATGGACGTATGTCTTTATACAACCTCCAATACTATGTGACTATGTAACTGTTAGACAGACATTATAGGTAGGGTATAAAGGTTGGACTAGATGGACGTATATCTTTATACAACCTCCAATACTATGTTGCTGTGTAACTGTTAGATAGACATTATGGGTAGGGTATAAAGGTTGGACTAGATGGACGTAAGTCTTTATACAACCTCCAATACTATGTTACTATGTAACTGTTAGACAGACATTATGGGTAGGGTATAAAGGTTGGACTAGATGGACGTATGTATTTATACAACCTCCAATACTATGTTACTATGTAACTGTTAGACAGACATTATGGGTAGGGTATAAAGGTTGGACTAGATGGACGTATGTCTTTATACAACCTCCAATACTATGTTACTATGTAACTGTTAGACAGTCATTGTGGGTAGGGTATAAAGGTTGGACTAGATGGATATATGTCTTTATACAACATCCAATACTATGTTACTATGTAACTGTTAGACAGACATTATGGGTAGGGTATAACGGTTGGACTAGATGGGCCTATGTCTTTATACAACCTCCAATACTATATTACTATGTAACTGTTATACAGACATTATGGGTAGGGTATAAAGGTTGGACTAGATGGACGTATGTCTTTATGCAATCTCCAATACTATGTTACTATGTAACTGTTAGACAGTTATTGTGGGTAGGGTATAAAGGTTGGACTAGATGGATATATGTCTTTATACAACATCCAATACTATGTTACTATGTAACTGTTAGACAGACATTATGGGTAGGGTATAAAGGTTGGACTAGATGGGCCTATGTCTTTATTTAACCTCCATTACTATGTTAAAAAGTTTCAATGTTTCTATGCTGAATATATCAGTTGGGGTTGGGGGCAGGTAATTGACAAGTGACAGGTTTATTGTTTTAAAGGTCGACATGCCCTTTAAATACCTTCAGGTTACACTGTTTGTGTTATTTTAAGGTTATTCCTGTTTTATACCAGCAGGTTTTTACCCTGGGGCAAGGCTTACTTTCAATTAGCTTTTTTTCTGAAAAAAAATCATTGTTTTTGATAGTTCACAGTATAAGAAAACCTTTGGTTCCGTGGAAGCAGAACATTTGGAGCCCCAATGGTATATTGAACCAAATCTGTCTTAGAAATATAGAAACGTCATAGAAAACCTCCCAGCATAATGTTGTCCTTATTGTTGGTTTCACATAAATAATGTAAAGGTGCCCATACATAAATACTTACCCTCCAAAGATCCGCAACATTCAATCAATATTTCTGGAACCGCCTTTCCATTTTTCTTGGGAAAAAAAATTATTTTGCAGTCTCAGTCGTATGTCGGTATGGGCACCTTAAGAATGATCAAACTGCAATAACCTAACCTAACCAATCAGCAGTCATTGTTCACAGGTAAAGTATAACTACACTAAAGAAAGAAAACATCTTATTGGATGACGTGAGTTCTGGGCAGGAAAGAAGGAAAAATGTTGTGTATTTTATATGGACAACAGCAAGTATTGCAGGATTTGAGTCCATTGGGTTTAGGAAACAGGACATCTCGAAACCTTGGAAGACAAAATACTTCAAAAATTGAGACTAAATACTCAGAAATCAAGGGCTAAAGCCAGTTGTCCCCAAACCTACAACCTTCACATTAAAATGCCATTTTGGTGGATCCATCAATGGACCAGACTGGTACTGTTTGTATAAACCATAATATTTCCACTCCCATCAAACCCCATCAGTGATAAATATTAGGGGATTTATATAACGGAACCATTCACCATATTCCTCTTATACATCTTGTGTTTTAATTCCTCAGAATGGTTCTGAATTCTGCCTTGTTTCCTTTTTATTCATCAATCCGGGGAAATCGATAGTGGATGAAATAAGCTGCAGAAATAAACTTTCAACGTACGTCTATACTGTCAACAGCAGTAGAACGCGACTGTTTACACAGCTGGTCCTCTATGGATTCCAAACAGGCGGGTGCACCCTTAAAAAATTAGACAACTGTATTTAAGCTATAAAGGAATTTCTGTGTGTATTTTTTCTGATGAGATGCTGTGCGCCTTCGGAATCATCGGAGCTCCCGACGGGGACAGAAAAGAATTGGAATTTCAAAAGTTCTTATTGTTCTGGGTAAAAAGGTGTTATAAACCAGTGAATAGCTGGAGATGTGGGAGACTGTGGGAGAGGTTATTATCAGACACAGACGCCCTACGGTGGGAACTGAATATGGGCTTTAGGACTCTTATCAAGGGAACTGAATTATTCTATTTTTGCCAGACCTTCTCAGCAGGCGCCCGGTGGGAAACAATTTCAAAATGAACAAACATCAAGACGGAATGGATTTTTTATCTTTTTATTGAAAGATTTGCAGTGGGATTTGCTTTATGCCTCCTTAGACAAAGGAGAAAACATCGATCCGTTTACCAGTATTTATTAATACCTGGAACATATTGAAAGGGTCAGACTAAGGGGCATGTTTAGTGGCAATGGCGATCTTTTTTGGTGCCTTTTGAGTAGCGTTATATTTGCCCTTTAACGACTTTTTACCACATTTCACAAATACATTTTTCTTGGCTTTAAACCTTGTGAAAACCATGGGGGTTATTCAATAAAAGTTCTTATAGTTTAAAATGGTGCTAATTTTGCCCCAACCAATCAGATGTTATCTTTCAAATGTTACATAAGTTCTGATTGGTTGGGGCAAAATTAGCACCATTTTAAACGATAAGAACTTTTATTGAATAACCCTGCATATTTATAAAGGAGTGTTTTTTGCTGTTTTTTAACACCTGAATTTTTAGTTTTCACCGTATTTCTAAAATTGGAGTTTTGGTGAAAATTTGGTGAGTAAATCTCTCCAGATCTGAAGTGTTAAGAAGGCATTTCTGGGGGTCTTTTCTTGGCTGGAAATATGTGCTTCATTTGCCCGGAACCACAATCACTCTGGCTTCTAGTATTTAGTGCCGGATTAGCCATTAGCTGCCGTTAAATAGAAGCACCAAACCAAGCACACACGCTGATTTTAAATACCTTGTGCTGGTTGTACGGGTGTACCATGCGACACAGTACCAGGCGTAAACGGGATTACTTCCGGTATTGCATCGTGGAATCACGTGAGAAGCTCCAGATTTTGAGTTCCCCATACAAAGGCCTGTTAAGTTTTGCGCTATGAAATAGCTAAACTTAGCCAAAGGGGTTTTGTATCATGTGCACTGCGCTATGTGCAAGAAAATTTGGAAAATCCCCTTTAGTGGTTGGTGATTTTTGCAAGATTGTTTAACTTGACGCTAGATTTTTGCCAAAGTTAACAATGGATCTTGTCATGGCAAGAATTAATGCTATAAAAATTTGTCTTATTATAAATATGACGGACTTGTTGAACGGACCCAGTTTTTGATGCTGAAGTTTGCCAATTAAACCAGAATTCTGCCTTGAACCCACACAAATTCAGTGTATAAAAAACAATGGTTGAAATGTTCCGCGGTAGATCTGCACAGAAATTTGGACGGTAGTTTCAATTGCAGAAAAGAGAGTTTCCATTTGAAACCAGGTGAGGGTGAAAACGCTGGACCATCCCTATACATCACCTAGACATCTTTATATATCTCAAGACATCCCTATACATGCCCAGACAGCTCTAGACATCCCTATACACCCTGTATAACTTTTTAAATCTCTTGACATTCCTATACATTCCTACATATACATCCCCATTTATACCCACATAATTCTAGACCTCCCTATATCCCTATATATCACCAGACAGCTCTAGACATCGCTATATATCCATATCTGCCCCTATACATTCCTATACACACTATACATCTTTATACATCTGTAGAAATCGCTATATATCTCCAGATTGCAAAAGACATCCCTAGACACCCATATATATCCCCAGACACCCCCAGACATTTTGGATTAACATAAGTGCTTTCCCTGGATTTTAGTGCTATAAAATCATTTGTATGTTTGTCAATGGTATTGTCTTAGCCAATAATAACATATTGTTAGATACATGTAGTTTTCAAATACAATAGAACCTTACTGAGAGGTCAACTATTACAGGTTTAAAACATGAATAGAACAGGATACAAACAGCCTATTGGGTTTCATATATCCCATATATCCCAAAGATCTAACACTAAATATAAATTACCCTGTATGAATTGCAATGGATATCTGTCAGATAGTTGTGTTTCTGAAATCAGCAGCGTTGTGGAAAGATCTTGTCACCGTTTTTCCTTTCCAAAAAACGTTTCTGTCAGTCCACACACCCTTACAATATACACGCATGTGCGTAGAGTATAAGGGAATGTGGATAAATTCAGCACCTGTTAGAGGAAGCAGTGGAGAAGCGAGATCATATGTAAGTTTGCTGGGTTCCCTCCTGGCTCCAGTTGAATTAATTGAAGAACAAGAGGTAAGACATACAGTAGCTCCATTACCTCCTGTACTTTCATTAAAGTGAAAAATACAGCAAGTACAATTTTTGGCGAAACCTTTTAACGAGTAAGATCTGATTATCTTCCAGTCAAAATGAAGGGAAACAATCAGTATATGTATTAGTTCGATTCTTTTCAGAAAGATTAATATAAAAAAACTTTTCGTTTCCTTTCTTGTTGAATTTGAAATATTTCGGACACATGTTAGGGTTGAAGGCTGGAGATTGTAGATACTTCAGCTATAGCATTATATCCATGTCCTTTATTCTATCAACTGTCTTATTGTTTGGTTTAAAGATTTATCACCTATGCTCCTCTAAAAAAGAACATTCGTCCAAGACCAAAGTCTAGACAAGGCCACAAATCAAGAAAGCCCAAACAAGGAAAATAAAGGATTAATTAGATTAGAGATCTTTTCACATATTCACAAAAAAAAAATACCCTTTGACCTCAGAGATTCAAAAAAATAAATTGATGACAAACAATATCTTCTTAAATCTTCTCCTAAGCATTGGTGCACCAAGCAGGGCTTATTTGGTAGTTGCTCGGGACAACCTTTAGTTCAAACAAACATAAAGGATTGGGAGGGATCCACTTTAGTCCCTCATAACTTTAATTTTGACCAATCAGAAGTTAAAAGGAAAGTCTGATAAAAAGGATGGCTGATACATTGGCACATCTGTGAGGTCAACATATAACAGACACTGGTCACACCTCTTATCCACTTAATGCAGTTGACTGGCCCCTCATCTCATTTCCCACTTCATCACAATAACATCACAATAAGTGTAACACATGCAGAACATTTATATTAATGGCTGTAACTTGCAGAGAAGCCTGGGAAATTTAGCACATGGACACACAGCATCTCTTATAATGAAATAAACATACATGATTAAGGACTGATAAGATTTTCTGCATGACATACATGACATACTAATTAATTAATTCCAGCTTTTATAAATAATTTTTTTAATTGCACCCACAGGAATCAGAGCGCAGAGGACACCACTTGCCGATGAAAATGGAAGAGTCGGGGCAAAGACAAGGTAGACTTTAATAAAAGATAATTAGTTAATTCTATATGAAGGGATGTTTTGCTCAATGAATTATAGATTTTCAAATGAATATAATGGATAATATGCCCCTGAGAGGGTAATATAAGGATATTATGTCACAGTGCTGATCCCTTGCCATATAAAAGCACAAGGCCTGCACTTGAGAATGATCAAATTTTAATTAAATTGCTAGTTTTATATTTCATTTCCTGATTAATTGCAATCTTTGTGTAGCTTGTTTAGTTTGCAAGTTTGGGAGGGTTTTTATTTTTTTATTAATTTAGATTTATAATTATTTCTATTCACTCTCCTGATCATCTAATACATTCCAGTTCCACCTGCTCTGTTAGTATAGTATAGTATAGTATAGTAGTATAGTATAGTATAGTAGTATAGTATAGTATAGTATAGTATAGTAGTTTAGTATAGTAGTATAGTATAGTATAGTATAGTAGTATAGTATAGTACAGTACAGTAGTATAGTATAGTATAGTATAGTAGCATAGTATAGTAGTATAGTATATAGTATAGTATAGTATTATAGTATAGTATAGTATAGTAGTATAGTATGGTATAGTAGTATAGTATAGTATAGTAGTATAGTACAGTATAGTATAGTATAGTATAGAATAGTATAGTAGTATAGTATAGTATTTGAGGTTGAATAAAGACATATGTCCATCCGGTTCAACCTACTTAGCAATAACGACATTTCCCCCCTAACCTTTGATCCAGGTAGGAAGGAACTAAGATCTTTTTTGTTAACGTAGGGTTGGCCTTCCATGTACTGGCAAATTCCCACCCATTCATTAAAATCCTCCCCTTTATTACCTCCTTTCAGTACCTAATTAATAAAAACTGATATACTGATATCCTGCAGGTGACTATCCCTTCTGTGGTGAACTTGAAGGGATATCCTGCTTGTGTGTACCTAGCCTACGTTTCTATTTAATGGAGAAATAAGCTTACATTTTTTAAATCCTAATCTAAAAGCTTTTTCTCCCCAGAACGCCTATACATTGTAAGATTCTTCTCTAGTAAGTTGCATTTAGTATATGTAAATAATAAATTCTGTAACTAAGAAGGTTTCCATATTATTGCCAGTACAATTACAGTCCATGTAGTCATCGAAGAGCCATACCCCTGACCCCAGGATTCACTGTCTCTATGCACAGAGTATTTTCTATACAGATGTCCATACAACAAGATGGAAGTTTCTAATAAGACTTTGAAACCCTCAGATTCGATTCGAAATTGGGTTCTAATCGAACCCACATTACATCTCTACTGTTAACACAGTGTTAATGTTTCCTCTCTTCTGGACAGTTAACAAACACTGCAGTTAAGACCTGCTTTGCACCTTTGCACATTGTAACATCAACAAATCCATACATGTGCAAGGTGACATTTTGACCCGTAGAAAGTACTTGTCTTTTTTTCTGTTTCCAGTCTGGCTAAACCCATGTGCCAAACAGGTGATAAATCCATTTCCTGGTGGCTTCATGGGGCATCTCCAGGAGGTACAACAAAATTTCTGTTTGGGTTAAACTGAGATCAAAGAATGACCACCCTGCAATCTGTCTATTAGTACCCTCAACTATCACATATGTAGAAAAAGGATCTGAAGAGCCTGGCTGGGCATATTGATCCTATATCCTGTGCAGATTAGCGTGCAAAGCATTCCTTTCTTGTTTCTTTTACTTTACAGCTCACATGCAGATCTACGGTCATTAAACATTCTTTGATTTTGAAGAAGCTTTGAGAGAAGAGAGTTTCCCTTCTTAACCAGATCCTGAGAGCCCTATAATTATGAATAACAAAGTGTGAGCAGTAAAGCAAGAAAACAAGACTAGCAATAAAGACCAAACATGCAAATGTATAACTAAATAAACAGCTAAATAAATAAAGGATGAGGAGGGTCTGGATAGCTTTAATGTTCATCTCAAGTGTGGAAAGCAATACGATGCCCAGTCATAGCTCAGGTGCAACGTATTGTACCTAATGTACCTACTTTACGTGGTTGATATCTTTATGGTTCATCAACCTTCACTCTTCTAGCTTTTGTTGCTATGCCTAGAAATATAATAACCTAAGAAGACCTTCTGGTTACCACATCCATAATGAACGTTAATAGAAATATTAGAACTGAAACCAAAAATATTAAAACTAAAGGACTTCAACTTCTCAGTGACTCCTCTGGATTCCTATTGACCATGATGCATACAATGAATATCAGACATTGCCAATATTTTGATGTTGACCAATAGTCATGTACTTCTGATTCAGTCATTATATGCATGTCCTGGCCTTTACTGCAGGCCAACCAATAAAAAAATGTATTTACTATTTCCTGGGAGTGTGTGGACCATGTTAGTGCATAAGTCACCTCCGACTCTCTGAGTATCAAGTAAAACCCGAACTCACACAGGGAGCAAAGCCTTCACACAATGTATTCAATAAAAAGGATGGCTGCACCACATGGTACATCTAAACAAAGGCAAAATAACTAAAATCAATGTTCTTTATTTAGTATTATGGAAGACGTCTGCACATCCGGCATCAGGCAAATGTCTTCCATGATGATGAATAAAAAATGTTGATTTTACTTATTTTGCCTTCGTTTGGGTGGTCCTTATAGTGCAGACATCTTTGTTTTTATGAAGGACATCAACACCAAAAAAGTAATGGGCAGGGGGTGTTTAGGGTGTGATAATGGATGAATATTGGGGGTTTATTTATGGTTCCCATCTAGGTATTTAAAGTAAATTGGGACATTGGTAGAGCTAGCGGCTATTTCCGACGATGCCAATGCTTAAAGTTCTTTGGCATTGAAAACCGTTAGCGATATAGGGCCAATTCCGTACCGAGGGGATAGGCCTTTTATCGCTAATGTGTGTACCCAGCTTATCATTTGGTCTGGTGCTCCCATATGGTGCATGACATGGACCAAGGTATTGGGTCTACTCTCTCACAAAGATAGAAGGATTCTTTCTGATAAGCGAACTAATCAACTATGTATGCAATATATTCAAGGTATCACTATGGAAACCTTTTGACCTTAGTAGAGGGAAGACATGTTTTGGATCCTGCGGGATCCTTTCTTAATTCCATGGAACCTGGCTCTGAGGTTTAATTAATCGACCCCATTGTAGAAAGGGTTTTAGATTCCTGAATTTATCCCACAGATTGTAAGGATGTTTTCCACGTGGAATCTACTACAATGTGTGTGTTTTTCTCACTTATTTCCTTGAGTAAAACATTTTATTGAAGACAATGTCCTTAATTGTGCTGATGGATATTGGATTTTAATTCCACTATTCAGATCTCATGGAGCAATATGTTTTCTTGTGTCTATAAACCTTTATAAACCTTGACAAATTTTACATTTCAGTTTTATTAAAATGTGATCAAATCCAAGTGAATGTTTGACCATTTTTTTACTACCTGCAGACACGTTGGGTTTTTTAAGCAAAATTGAACTATATGTATTTGCCATTTTCTTCATATCTTTGCTTAAAGGTTATCTTTACTCTAAAAAATCGTATTTTCCAAAAATATACCTTTAGATACAGCAAGATCCCACGACTTCAAAATGTTTTTCAGATTTTAAATCTGGGCTGTAGATTCTGAGAAATCATCATTTTAATCACAGCATTTACAGGGAAAGACCTGTCACTCCAGGAGCAGAAATTGTCATATGTGACCCATTAATGACCTCTTACTAGGATGTTTGCCTGCCTGCCAGCACACTTTCTGTAACAATTAAGAGAATCAGCAGTGAAAATAAGGCAGGAGGGAGGGAGATGTGTAAGCAGAGCAGTGTCCATGGTGAGGCTGTGCAGAACTTATAAGTGTCGCAGACACTACAAGAAGGCAGTGAGTAAGGGAGGGTGGGGAAAATAGGAGCACTCACTAAACATTAATAATTTAATTACAAAGCAAGCACAGATAAATATGTGAGTACCACCATTTTACTTCTCTCAAATTGTAGTTTCAGATAATGTAAAGTTGTTTGAGTGAGTATTAAGCAGACATTAATGATTGGCTTGTGAGGTACTGTAAGAATAATAGCAGGGAGCTATGAATGTCATAGTATTACAATATTTTTACAATATACTATTTAAAGTAGAACAAAAGATATATAATTGAAGGGAAGCTAAACTGGAAAATGTTTTTTAAACTGCCCAATACCGGAATTCTTCCCAACTATCACTGTGCTATAGTTTGTTGATCTGTCCCCTATATTTTTTTAGATTGCAGCATCTTACATTTCAGCTGTGAGTGCTATTCACATTTATTCATTTACAGATTAAGATGAGACACATGTTTTGAGTTTACATACCCCATCATTTTTAGTATGATGCCTAGAAAACTTTTACTCTTATACTAGAGTCCTGAGTTCGATTCCACCCTTGGACACATCTGCAAGGAGTTTGTATGTTCTCCCGGTGCTTGCGTGGGTTTCCTCCAGGCACTCCGGTTTCCCCCACAATCATAAAGACTCACTGATTTTTTTTTATGTGGCAAACAAATGTGCTTATTTTGTAAGCTCTTCAATCTAAGCACATGTGAATGTTTACATACAAATGTAATGCGCCACGGAATATTCTGACGCAGTAAAAATCCTCAATAATAATAATACTTTGGGATCTATTGGCTATTAACAATGCAAGGTAATTACTAGATAACCAAAATGATAATCACAGGTAATCACAGGTAAGTATAAAAATATTATATTATTTTATAGAGACACGCTCCCAATTAACTAACTACGGGCATGGAACCCCAATATTGGGTGGTGCTGAAGGAATCAAACTACTCATAACCACAACAATATGGGAAAAGACCCCTTCACTCACACCCTCTGCCTGAACGATTATACCAGTGTATTCAATGCCATTTCCACAAGATATTAAGTATCCAAATCCATGGGATTCTACTTTGCCTCAGACACCGAACTCACATGACCGACGTGCGTTTCACCAACTCTCGTGGCTTCGTCAGGGTCTGGTATAAAAAATATATTTATATCAATTACAATAAAAAAATACTAAAATATTGTATAATAAAATATGAATCTATGTGTAAAGATAAAAGGATAGTATTCCCCTGTGTCCTGCTCAGAATAAACCATGAGAACGTGTTTCCTTTGTGTGTTTATGTTTCTTCCTTGGTTGTTTAATTCCACAGGTTACTAGTACATTTCTGTACATTACATGCCTTGCTGTGCTCTGTCAGAGAGAGACTCATTCATAAAAACGATGTAGATACCTCGTACAGTTAACCTTTTATATCGTTACATATACCTGTATAGTGAATAATTTACCCCCTGTGGTAAAATATAAGGATATTATGACTCGCCAAGAAGGAAACTCTGTTCTAATTTTCTTCGATTATCCTTGGGTATGTGACACCTAAAACATAGCTTAGCAGCAATTATAATTGATGACATAGCTAAATACTGTTTATAAGAATATAATTTACAGGGTATTCGGCATTCATGCGCATTACAAGGATAAAGCCCACTACTTCTCTAATACAAATAGAGCACAACTGTGTGTTATAGAAAGGTTGTTATGTTCTGTTAATCGTGCACTAAATGGGCATTAACGTTAATCCTGATTGGGATCTCTACCTTGGGATGTGGCATATAACACAATAATAATCCTCATTGTCGTATAAACTAATTTCCCTGCCATTTTGATTTCCGCTTGGGGACCTGGGCATGGATTGTGTCATTACAAAACAACACGGCCATAGAATGAAGGACTGATAATGACAGAAAAAGCAGAAATTGGTAACAATGAAAGCAGGCAATGTCCAATAACCCGCCAGGTCCTCAACCTGGGTAAATGGTTTATAGTGCTGGACTTGCTCCGCCATCTTGCTGGATTTCAAATGTTATCAATAGGAAGACACGTTCAGTCTGTCAGTCATTCTGGATACCTACAAGGGAGTATCGCTGCAGGCTGGTTATTCAAGGGGCAGAGCCAGCCTTAGGATAAATGGCACCCTGTGCAAGATGTGTTCCTGTTGCCCCTCCTCTATGTAAATAATACACAATCAGGGAGATTCAATAAAAGTTCTTATTGTTACAAATGGTGCTAATTTTGACCCAACCAATCAGATCTTATTTAACATTTGAAAGCTAACATTTTATTGAATAACCCTGAATGTTTCAAAACAAAATAACAACTCAAAACCGATTGACAGTAAAGTGATGTCATGCGCAGCATCAACGAGGGTGGGGGTCGTCTGATAAAAAGTTAAGGAAAGAAAAGCCATAATAATTGATTACTGCATTACCAAATGCACCTGACCCAATCACCCACATCAGCTGGCACAATTGCTTACGATCACATGTCCAGACTGGGGGGTTGATTCAGGTGTCTGGGGGTGCAGTTTATTGTGTCTTTGGGTTGAGGTGTACGTATGTATGTGTTTATTTATATAGCTCCTCTAGGGGACGCTGTACAATATAGAATACAAAAAGTCATACAAGGGGGGTGGTAAATAAATATATAAATAAGTATGTACATCATGAAATATACAAGTCCTTGAAACATGTAACATGAGGAAAGAGGTCCCTGCCCCGTAGAGCTTACAATCTAATTAGGTGGGTAACATACAGATACATAGGAAAGGGTGAAAGTGCTAAAATAATAACTGGTGCAGTGTCAACAGTCCTATGCTGTGCTGTGCTCACACATAGGATACAGTTTCTAAGGGTGCCAGTCCTGTTTGTTTGTTGACACTAAGGTAGAATGTTGGGAATAATCACACCTGAGTTGCGCTGTGTGTAAGAGATGCACAATTGTTCTGATACAACATACACATGGCCACCAGACTTATGATACATTTTCCAGATTGGCTGAGGCCAGTGGCCCTAATAAATGGCTTTCTGCACCTGGATATCTCTACTATACTGTGTCCCCTTATACACACATTTAATGTAATATCAGACTGGGTGATGGGGAACCTACATGGACTACACGGGCCGGGAATTAGTGTCCATCCAATCTCATATAAAACAAACAGAACACAGAAGGGAAGATAAGAAAAGGAGAAGTAGAACAACTTAGGAGAAAGGGGAAGAGAGTGAATAGGATGTTATACTATGTCAATGGGCCCTTGGATGATCTCTAGTGGGCCCCAGGATAATGTTTATCTGCTGGACCCCCAGTCATGTGTTAGACGGTACACACATTGTAATATGGATATAATATATTTACTTTGATACAAATATGTTCTCTTTGCACTCCTTATATTGTGAATCTGCTATGGTGCTGTGCTCTCCAAGATTGCTAACTACTTATTATCCAACATATAATGGTGGGGAGACGCACTCATGGGAGATATAAACTTCATTGTGACTTGCGGTGCACAACGTTTTGGGGTTTCCCTCTTCATCAGGTGCCTGAAGAAGGACGAACCCCCGAAACGTCATGCATCGCATGTCACAAAAGTTTATATCTCCCATGAGTGCGTCTCCCACCATTATATGTTGGATAATATATATTTACTGTATGACACACAGAGTCCTACCCACTTTTATTTCATTTCCGACCAAAGTTTACCGTAACTGCAAGAAACAGATTCACAAGTTTAACAAATTAAACTGAATTAAATCTTTTTTTTTCTCCTTTCTCTTCCCCTTTTTACCCAACATTACGTAACCCGACCTGCCAGTGGAGGATTTTCTTTGATGACAAGGGACAATAAGGGGCCACTAACAGGGGCTGTGGAATTTGATGCAACAAAAAAAACTGGTCCCAAAATTTTTTGCAGGTAAAAAATTAGACAAACTGCAAGATTTCGGTTTGTTCCATTTTCCCACTTTCATGGCGGGGAAGGGGGGGGGGGGAGAATAGAAGAGATCTGACAAAGTGTGAGAGTGGTCTGAATTTAAACACACACACACACAATACAAGCACAGGAGAACTGGTTTGTTTGTGCCAAGCTTAATCAATATGCCAGAGCCTCCTCTCCTGTTGGATCATTTTATGTCACTCCCCCCTTCTTTTTTGCAAAGTGGTACCCTCCCACTTTCTTAAGTCACAGAGACACAGTAAAGTGGATGTAAGAATGCACATGCTCGTCGAGCGTCTGTGTGCTTGTGCAGAGTTCTGCTGAATGCTCCAGACTCCAGTTCCTGGATTTCCCTAAAGATCTAGGTGAGTAAAAGGTTCCCCTTGCTGTGGATCATGCAAAGTTTAGTTAAGACGTTCTGGATTGAGTTTGCGGAATAACTGCATTTCTGGATTCAAGTGAAGAGTGTTAGTTTCCCCTTTACTGCTTAACTTTCTTTTGTCTGATCAATGAAATGTATTTTGTCTTGTTAAAAGTTGTCGTTGTAAAATCTCATTGTAATTGGGGTTTTAATGAGAAACCCACGAGGCACAGGGGGTGTAAATTCCTGAACATCACGTTCCCATTAGATCTGATAAGATTTGACAAACAATTCTTTCATTATTTTAGGTTAATGGGAAAGGAATATGCAGTCCCTGCAATTACATATTGTGCTAGCAATGTAAACTGTGCACTGACCGCCAGTACAAGGCAGGCATTACTGTGACCCATTCCAGGTTCACTGGTAGAAGAATGAGGATTTCTTTGTTTTTTTAGACATTTGTCTCTGTGGGTCTCTCACGTAAACTCTCTTATTGATAAAATAGAGGAAGAAAGTTGGAAATCTGATCCAAAATCTAAACTTTATGTGGTCAGTTTTGTGTCTGCCTGCAGGAAGGATCCTAATCAGACTCAGAAATGCCAGAGACATGCACAGAGGATTCTAAAAATCACTGTACATTATACGCAATGGGGCAGAAGGAAAAGTTCTAAAGAATTTTATAGATAGACAGACAGATGAGTAGATATATATATAGAGAGAAGATAGAGAGAGCGATGAATAGATAGATTACAAAACAAGTTCAATGTTTTCGATCTGAATATATCAGGTTTTGGGTTGGGGGCAGGTAATTTGACAAGTGACCAGTTTATTGTTTTAAAGGTCGACACCTGCCCTTTAAATCTTCAGGTTTACCTTGGTGTTTTTAGGTTTTATTCCCTGTTTTAATACCAGCAGTTTTTACCCTTGGGCCAAGGCTTACTTCATTAGCTTTTTTTTCTGCAAAAAAATCATTGTTTTTGATAGTTCACAGTATCAGAAAACCTTTGGTTCCGTGGAAGCAGAACATTTGGAGCCCCATGGTAGTTGAACCAAATCTGTCTTAGAATATAGAAACGTCAAGAAACCTCCCACATAAATGTTGTCCTTATTGTTGGTTTCCACATAAATATGTAAGGGCCCATACATAAATACGTAACCTCCAAAGATCCGCAACTTCAATCAATCTTTCGGGAACCCGCCTTTCCATTTTTTTTCTTGGGAAAAAAAATTATTTTGGCGTCTCCAGTCTAATGTTCGGTTAATGGGCCCTTAATACTGATCAAAACTGCAATAACTAACCTAACCAATCAGCATTCAATTGTTCACAGTAAAGTATAACTACCCTAAAGGAAAGGAAAACACTTAGTGATGACGTGAGTTTCCTGGGCAGGAAGAAGGAAAACTGTTGTGTATTTTATATTGACCAACCGCAAGTATTGCAGGATTTGAGTCCCTTGGGTTTAGGAAAACATGACTCTCTCGAAACCTTGGAATACAAAATACTTCAAAAATTGAGACTAATACCTCAGAACAAGGCTAAGCCAGTGTTCCCCAAACCTACAACCTTCACATTAAAATTCCATTTGGTGGATCCCTCATGGACCTCAGACTGGTACTGTTTGGTATAAACATAATATTTCCCACCCCATCAAACCCCATCAGAGTGATAAATATAGGGGGGAGTTTATAAACGAACATTCACCATATTCCTCTTAACATCTTGTGTTTTAAGTTCCCTCAGAATGGTTCTGAATTCTGTTCTGCCCTTGTTTCTCCTTTTTATCTCAATCCGGGGAAATCGTAGTTATGAAATACGCTGCAGAAATAACTTTCAACGTAACGTCTATACTGTCCCATCCAGTAGAACGCGACTGTTTACCACAGCTTGGGTCCTCTTATGGATTCCAAACAGCGGGTGCACCTAAAAAATTAGACACTGTATTTAAGCTATAAAGGATTTCTGTGTGTATTTTGTCTGATGAGATGCTGTGCTCCTTCTGAGAAATCAACATCGGAGCTCCCGACGGGGACAGAAAGAATTGGAATTTCAAAAGTTCTTATTGTATCTGGGTAAAAAAAGGTTTTTAGAACCCAGTGAATCGCTGGAGATGTGGGAGACTGTGGGAGAGAGTTATTATCAACACAGACGCCCTACGGTGGGAACTGAATATGGGCTTTAGGACTCTTATCCAGTGACTGAATATTCTATTTTTGCCAGACTTCTCAGCAGGCGCCCGGTGGAAACAATTTCAAAATGAACAAACATCAAGACGGAATTGATTTTTTTATCTTTTTATTGAGTTTTGCATTGGTTGCTTTATATGCCTCCTTAGAACAACGGAGAACACACATCCGTTTACCAGTATTTATTATACCTGGAACATATTAAAAGGTCAGACTAAGGGGCATGTTGAGTGGCACTGGCGATCTTTTTGGTGCCTTTTGGAGTAGCGTTATAATTTGCCCTTTAACGACTTTTCACCACATTTCACAAATACATTTTTTCCTTGGCTTTAACCTTGTGAAACCATGGGGTTATTCCCAAAATAAAAGTTCTTATGTTTAAATGGTGTAATTTTGCCCCAACCAATCAGATGTTACTTTCAATGTTATAAGTTCTGATTGGTTGGGGCAAATTAGCACCATTTAACATAAGAACTTTTATTGAAACCCTGCCTATTTAAGAGTTGTTTTTTGCTGTTTAAGCAAACGAGTATTGTATGTGTTTCACATTTTCAAAAAACTAAAATGGAGTTTTGGTGAAAATTTTGGTGAGTAATCTCTCCATACAATCTGAAGGTTAAGAAGCATTTCTGGGTGCTTTTCTCTTGGCTGTAATATGTGCTTCATTTTGCCCGGAACCACAATCACTCGGCTTCTAGTAATTTAGTGGCCTGATTTAGCCCTTAGCTGCCGTTTAACTAGAAGCACCAAACCAGCACCACACGCTGATTTTCAAATACCTTGTGCCTGGTTGTCGGGTGTACCATGCGACACCGTACCCCAGGCGTAACGGGATTCTTCGGTTTGCAATCGTGGATCACGTGAGAAGCTCCAGATTTTGAGTTTTCCCCATACAAAGGCCTGTTAAGTTTTTTTGCGCTACTTAAATAGCTAAAACTTAGCCGAAGGTGTTTGTATCATGGTGGCACTGCGCTATGTGCAAGAAAATTTGGAAAATCCCCTTTAGTGGTTGGTGGATTTTGCAAGATTGTTTACCTTGAACGCTAGATTTTTTGCCAAAGTTTAACAATGGATCTTGTCAGGCAAGAATTAATGCTAATACAAAAAGATTTGTCGTTATTATAAATATGACGGACTTGTTGAACGCCCCAGTTTTTGATGCTGAAGTTTGCCACATTAAACCAGACATTCTGCGTTGAACCCAACCCAAATTCAGTGTCTAAAAAACCCGTGGTTGAATGTTCCGCGTAGATCTGCACAATAAATTTGAACGGTATGTTTTCAAATTGCAGAAATAGAGTTTCATTTGAAACCAGGTGGGGTGAAAACGCTGGACCCAATCCCTATAACATACATCACTGACATCTTTAATATATCCAAGACAATCCCTATACAGCCAGACGCTCGCGACATCCCTATACACCCTGTAAACCTTTTTCATCTCTTGACTTCCTATACTTCCTACATATACATCCCCATTTATACCCACAATATTCTAGACCTCCCTATATCCCCTATATATCACCAGCCAGCTCTAGACATCGCTAATATCCATATCTGCCCTATACATTCCTTCACACTACCATCTTTATAACTCTGAGAACTCCGCTATAATCTCTCCAATTGCAAAAGCCATCCCTAACACCCAGTATATCTCCCCAGACAAACCTCCATACATTTTGGATTAACATAAGTGCTTCCCTGGATTTAGTGCTATAAAATCATTTGGTAATTTTTGTCAATGGTATTGTCTTAGCCAATATAACATATTTGTTAGATACATGTCGTTTTCAAATAACATAGAACCCTTACTGAGAGGTCAACTATTACAGGTTTTAAAACATGAAATAAACGGATACAAACACTTTGGTTTTCATATATCCCATATATCCCAAAGATCTAACACTAAATATAATTACCCTGTATGAATTGCAATGGATATCTGTCAGAATAGTTGTGGTTTCTGAATCAGCAGCGTTGTGGAAAGATCTTGGTCACCCGTTTTTTCCTTTCCAAAAACGTTTCTGTCGTCCACACACCCTTCAATATACACGCATGTGCGTAGAGTATAAGGGACTGGGATAAATATCAGCACCTTTTAGAGAAGCAAAGCAGTGGAGAAGCGAGATCATATGTAAGTTATTGCTGGGTTCCCTCCTGGCGCCAGTTGAATTAATTGAAGAACAAGAGTAAGACATACCGTATCTCCTTCCTCCTGTACTTTCATTAAATGAAAAATACAGCCAAGTAAATTTTTGGCGAACCTTTAACGAGTAAGATCTGATTATCTGCCAGTCAAAAATGAAGGGAAACACATCAGTATATGTATTAGTTTCGATTCCTTTCCAGAAAGATTAATATACAAAAAACTTTTCGTTTCCTTTCTTGTTGAATTTGAAATATTTCGGACACATGTTAGGGTTGCAGGCTGGCGAATTGTATATCCTTCAGCTATACATTATATCCATGTCCCTTTATGCACTATCACTGTCTTTTGTTTGGTTTAAAGATTTATCCACCTATGCTCCTCTAAAAAAGAACATTCGTCCAAGACCACGGTCCGAGACAAGGCCACAATCAAGAAAGCCAACAAGGAAAATAAAGGATTAATTAGATGAGAAGATCTTTCACATAATTCACAAAAAAAATCCCTTTGGACCTCAGAGATTCAAAAAAATAATGGATGACAAACACTCTCCTTCTTAAATCTCTCCTAAGCATTGGTTCACCCAAGCAGGGCTTATTTTGGTATTTGCTCGGGACCCTTAGTTCCAAACAAACATAAAGGATTGGGAGGGATCCACTTTAGTCCCTCATAACTTTAATTGACCAATCATAAGTTAAAAGGAAGTCTGATAAAAAGGATGGCTGATACATTGTGGCACATCTGTGAGTCAACATATAACAGACACTGGTCACACCGTCTATCCACTTATGCGTTGACTGCCCCTCATCCTCATTTCCACTTCTCAATAACATCACACGTAAGTGTAACACATGCAAACATTCTATTAATGGCTGTAACTTGCGAGAAGCCTGGAACTGTTAGCACTGACACACAAGCATGCTCTTATAATGAAAATAACAGACCTGATTAGGACCTTGATAAGATTTCTGCATGACATCCATGACATACCGAATTAATTAATTCCAGCTTTTATAATATTTTTTTAATTGCAACCCACAGAAGCAGAGCGCAGAGGAAAAAACCACTTTGCCGATGAAAATGGACGAGTCGGGGCAAAGCAAGGTAGACGTTAATAAAAGATAATTAGTTAATTCTATATGAGGTATTTGCTCAATGATTATAGATTTTTCAATGAATATAATGGATATATGGCCCCTGATAGGGTATATAATGATATTATGTCACAGTGCTGATCCTTTCCATATTAAAAGCCAAGGCCTGCCTTGAGAATGATCAAATTTAATTAATTGCTAGTTTAATTTCATTTCCTGATTAATTGCAATCTGTGTGTAGCGTGTTTAGTTTGGCAAAAGTTTGGAGGGTTTTTTATTTTTTTATTAATTTAAGATTTATAATTATTTCTATCACTCTCCTGATCATCTAATACCTTCCAGTTTCCACCTGCTCTGTTAGTATAGTAAGAATAGTTATAGTAGTATAGTATAGTACATAGTAGTACTAGTAGAGTAAGTCAGTATAGTATAGTAGTTGTTAGTACAGCAGTATAGTAAGTACGTACGTATCGAATGTCATAGTCCAGTACCTTAGTATAGTTAAGTTATAGTATAGTCGCATAGTACAGTATTAGTCTATCGTACTATATGTACGTGATAGTATAGTATCGATAGTAATAGTAGTATAGTCTAGAAGTACAGTAGTAGTATAGTTATAGTAAGTAGTAGTATACTACAGTATAGTAATAGGATGTATAGAATAGTATAGTCATTCCTAGTAAATAGTATTTGAGGTTGACTACAGAACATATTGTCCCATCCGGTTTTCAACCTACTTTTATTCCATAACGACTTTCCTTCCCCCATAACCTTCTGATCCAGGTAGGAATGAACTAAGATCTTTTTTTTGTTAACGTAGGGTTGGCCTTCCATGTACTGCAATTCCCACCCATTCATTAAAACCTCACCTTGAATTTACCTCCTTTCCAGTCCTATCTCAATTAATAACACTGATATACTGTATCCTGCAGGTGACTATCCCCTTCTGTGGTGAACTTTGAAGGGATATCCTGCTTGTGTGTGACCTACCTACGTTTCTATTTACTGGCGAAATAAGCTTACTTTTTTTAAATCCTAATCTAAAAGCTTTTTCTCTCCCCCGAACGCCTATACATTGTAATATTCTTCTCTAGTAAAGTTGCATTTAGTATATGTAATAATAAATTCTGTAACTAAGAAGTTTCCATATTATTCCAGTTACAATTACAGTCCATGGTATTCATCGAAGATCCATACCCCTGACCCATGATTCCTGTCCTTATTCACAGATTATTTTGCTATACAGATGTCCATACAACAAGATGGAAGTTTTCTAATAGACTTTGAAACCCTCAGATTCGATTCGAATTGGTTCTATCGAACCCACATTACATCTCTACTGTTAACACAGTGTTAATGAATGTTTCCTCTCTCTGACAGTTACCAACACTGCACTTTAAGACCTCTTGCCACTTTGCCATTGTACCTCAACAAATCCATACATGTCGCAAGGTGACTTTTGACCCGATAGAAAGTACTTGTCCTTTTTTTCTTTTCCAGTTCTGGCGAAACCCCATTGCCCACATGTGAATCCTCCTTTCTGTGGCTCATGTGGGCATCTCCAGGAGGTACAACAAATTTTCTTGTTTGGGTTAAAACTGATAAATCAAAGAATGACCACCCCCTGCAATCTGTCTATTAGTACACCACTTCACCTATGTAGAAAAAAGGATCTGAAAGAGCCCTGGGGGCTGGGCAATCATGTCCTATATCCTGTGTGCAGATTAGCGCGCCAAGCAATTCCTTCTTATTTTCTTTTAACTTTACAGCCTCACATGCCGATCTAACTGTCTTAAACAATTCTTTGATTTAAGCAAGCTTGAGAGAGAAGAGAGTTTTCCCTTCTTAAACAGAATCCTGGAGCCCCTATAATTATGAAATAACAAATTGTGATCAGTAAACAAGAAAAACAATACTAGCAATAACGACCACACTGCAAATGTATAATAACTAAATTAAACCGCTGAATATCAATAAAGGATGAAGGAGGGTCTGGATAGCTTTAATGTTCATCTCAGTGGTGGAAAGCAATAGATGCCCAGTCATAGCTTCGGTGCAACGTAAGTTGTTCCTAATGTACTACTTTACGTGGTTGATATCTTTATGTTTCATCAACCTTCATTCTTCTAGCTTTTGTTGCGATGGCCTAGAAAAATAATACTAACCTAAGAAACCTTCTGGTTACCACATCCATAATGAACCGTTAATAGAAATATTAGAACTGAAACCAAAAATATGAAACAAAGAACTTCAACTTCTCAGTGACTCCTCTGGATCCTTTGACCATGATGCCATACAATGAAATATCAGACAGTTGCCCCATATTTTGATGTTGACCAATTCGTCATGTACTTCTGATTCCGTCATTTATTCATGTCCCTGGCCTTTACTCGCAGGCCAACCAAAAAAAAAAAGTATGACTATTTTCCTTCCGGGAGTGTGTGGACCCATGTTGTGCACTAATTCACCTCCGTACTCTCTGAGTATCAAGTAAAACCCGACTCACACCGGGGCAAGCCTTCAACACAATGATTCCAATAAAAAGGATGTCTGCACCACAATCGGTACATCTAAACAAAGGCAAATACTAAAATCATGTTCTTTATTTAAGTATTATGGAAGACGTCTGCACATCCGGCATCAGGCAAGATTGGTCTTCCATGATGATGAATAAAAAATGTTGATTTACTTTACTTATTTTGCCTTCGTTTTGGGTGGTCCTATAGTGGCCCAGACATCTTTGTTTAATGAAGGACCTCAACCCAAAAAAAGTAATGGTCAGGGTGTTATAGGGTGTATAATGGATTAAGATTGGGGGGTTTTTTATGGTTTCCTCTATGTTTTAAAGTAAATTGGGACATTGGTAGAGTAGCGGCTATTTCCGACGATCCAATGCTTAAAGTTCTTTGCATTGAAAACGCGTTAGCTATATAGGGCCAATTCCGTACCGAGGGTATAGGCCTTTAAAATCGCTAAGTGTGCACCCGCTTATCATTTGATCTCGAATAGCCCTCCCCCTCCCATAGGGTTGATGACTGGACCAAGTATTGGGGTCTACTCTCTCACAAAGATAGAAGGATTCTTTTCTGATAAGCGAACTATCAACTATGTATGCAAATTATTCAAGGTATCACTAGGGAACCTTTGTGACCTAGTAGAGGTAAGACATGTTTTTTGGTCCGGCGGATCCGTTCTTAATTCTGGAAACCTGGCTCTTACGTTTAATTAATCGACCCCATCTGTATAAGGGTTTTAGATTCCTGAATTTATCCCACAGATTGTTAAAGAATTTTTTCCACGTGGAGGCTACTACAATGTTTGGTTTTTTCCTACTTTATTTTCCTTGATAAACTTTTTTAGTGATACAATGTCCCTTACTTGTGCTGATGGATTTGGATTTTAATTCCACTATTCAGAATCTCATGGAGGACAATATGTTTTTCTTGTGGGTCTATCAAACCTTTATAAACCTTGACCCTTTTACATTTCAGTTTTTCATTAAAATGTGATCAATCCAATGAATAGTTTGATTTGACCATTTTTTTTACTACCTGCAACTACGTTGGGGTTTTTTAACAAAATTGAAACTATATTTACTTTGCCCATTTTCTTCATATCTTTGCTTTAAAGGTTTATCTTACCCTAAAACAGCGGATTTTTCCAAAATATACCTTTAGATCAGCAAGATCCCCGACTTTCAAATGTGTGTTTCCAGATTTTAAATCTGGGCTGTAGATGCTGAGAAATCAATCATTTTAATCACAGCATTTACGGGAAGACCTGTCACTCCAGGAGCAGAAATGGTTCCATATGTGAACCCTGAACCTCTTATAGGATGTTTTTTGCCTGCCGCAGCACTTCCTGTAAAAATTAAGAGAATGCAGCAGTAGAAATGAAGGGGAGGGAGTGTGTAACTCAGGCATGTCCCATGGTAGGGCTGTGCAGAACTTCTAAGTGTCCGACCTACAAGAGGCATGAGTACGGGAGGGTGGGAAGTAGGACACTCACTAAACATAATAATTTAATCCTGACAAGAAACACAACATAGTATCCACATTTTACTTCTCTCAAATTGTAGTTTCAGATAATGTAAGTTGTTTGAGTTGAGTAGTAAGCGACATTATGATTGCTTGTTGGAGGTACTGTAAGAATAATAGCAGGGACTATGAATTCATAGTATTACAATTTTTTTACAATATACTATTTAAAGTAGAACAAAAGATATTAATTGCAAGGGAGCTTAACTGAAAATGGTTTCTTAAACTGCCCAATACAGATTCTTTTCCCAACTATCACTGTGCCTATAGTTTTGTTGATCTGTCCCCTATATTTTTTAGATTGCAGAGCATCTTACATTTCAGCTGTGAGTGCTATTCAACATTTATTCATTTAAACAGATAAGATGAAGACACATTTTGAGTTTACCTACCCCATTTTTTAGTAGATTCTATAAAACTTTTACTCTTAACTAGAGTCCTTAGTTCTATGCCCACCCTTGGCCACCTCTGGCACGTAGTTTGTATGTTTCTCGCCGGTGCTTGCGTGGGTTTTCCGTTCCTCCAGGCACTCCCGCTTTCCCCCACAATTCATAAAGACTCATGATTTTGTTTATGCCTGGCAACAAATGTGCTTATTTTTGTAGCTCTTCATCTAATCACATGTGAATTTTTACATCCAATGTTCCTGCGCCCCGGAATATTCTGACCGCAGTAAAAATCCTCAATAATAATAATACTTTGGGATCTATTGTCCATTAACAATGCCAGGTAATGACTAGATAACTCAAAATGATAAGCACGGTACTCACAGGAAACAGGTACTTATAAACATATTACATATTATTTTATAGAGACAACGCTCCCAATACTAACTACGGGCATGGAACCCCAATATTGGGGTTGTGCTGAGGAATCACACTACTCATAACCACACCACAACAATATGGGAAAAGTACCCCTTCACCTCACAACCCTCTTCCTGAACATTTTATACCGTGTATTCAATGATGCATTTCCACCAGAAATTACGTATGCAATCATGGGATTCTAACTTTTGCTCCAGACACCGAACTCACATGACCGACGTCGTTTCACACCAACGTCTCGTGGCTTCGGCAGGGTCCTGGTATAAAAAATATATTTATATCATACAATTAAAAAATACTAAATATTGTATAATAAATATGAATCTATGTGTAAAGATAAAAGATAGTATTTTCCCCTGTGTCCTGCTCAGAATAACCATGAGACGTTTGTTCCTTTGTGGTGTGTAATGTTTCTTTCTTGGTTGTTTTCAGCCACAGGTACTAGTACATTTCTGTACAGGCTGCCTTGCTGTGCTCTGTCAGAGAGAGACTCATTCATAAAAACATTGTAGATCCTCGTACAGTTAACCCTTTTTATATCGTTTACATATACCCTGTATAGTGAAATTACCCCCTGTGGTTAAAATATAAGGATATTATGCCTCGCCAAGACGGAACTCTGTTCTAATTTTCTTCGATTATCCTTGGTTATGTGACCTAAACATAGCTTAGCAGCAATATAATGATGACATAGCTAAAAATACTGTTTATAAGATATAATTTACAGGGGATTCGCATTCAATCGCATTACAAGGCATAAAGCCACTACTTCTCTCTACAAATAGAGCACAACTGTGTGTTTAGAAAGGTTGTTATGTTCTTTTAATCGTGCACTAAATTGGCCAATTTAACGTTAATCCTGATTGGGATCAAGGTCTACCTGGGATGTGGCATATAACACAACTAATACTCATTGTCGATAAACTAATTTTCCCTGCTGCCAGTTTGATTTCCGCTTGGGACCTGGGCATGGATTGTGTCATTACAAAACACACACGGGCCATATATGAAGGACTGATAATGACAGAAAAGCAGAAAATTGGTAACAATGAAGCAGGCCAATGTCAACTAACCCCCCAGGTCCTCAACCTGGTAAATGGTTTATAGTGCTGGACCTTTCTCCGCCATCTTGCTGGATTCCAATGTGATCAATAGGAAAGACACTTTCATCCTGTCAGTCTTCTGGATACCTACAAGGGATTATCGCTGCTGCAGCTGTTTTCAGGGGGCAGAGCCAGCCTTAGGATAATGGCCACCCTGTGCAGATGTGTTCCCCTGTTGCCCTCCTGCTATGTAAAATAATACACATCAGGGAGATTTCAATAAGTTCTTATTGTTAACAATGGTGCTATTTTGACCCAACAAGCAGATCTTATTACCATTTGAAATCTACCATTTTATTGAATAACCCGGAATGTTCAAGAACAAAATAAACCACAACCCGAATTGGAACAGACAGGTGATGTCATGCGCAGCCATCAACAGGGTGGGGTCGTCTGATAAAAATTAAGAAGAAAGCCATATCATTGATTACTGCATTACCCAAATGCACCTGAGACCCATCACCCCCATCAGCGGGCACGATTGCTTACGTCACATGTCCAGACTGGTGGTTTATCAGTTTGCTGGGGCAGTTTATTGTGTCTTTGACATTATGGGTAGGGTATAAAGGTTGGACTAGATGGACGTGTGTCTTAATTCAACCTCCAATACTATGTTACTATGTAACTGTCATACAGGCATTATGGGTAGGGTATAAAGGTTGGACTAGATGGACGTATGTCTTAATTCAACCTCCAATACTATGTTACTATGTAACTGTCATACAGGCATTATGGGTATGGTATAAAGGTTGGACTACATGGACGTATGTCTTTATACAACCTCCAATACTATGTTACTATGTAACTGTTATACTGACATTATGGGTAGGGTATAAAGGTTGGACTAGATGGACGTATGTCTTTGTACAACCTCCAATACTATGTTACTATGTAACTGTTATACAGATATTATGGGTAGGGTATAAAAGTTGGACTAGATGGACGTATATCTTTATACAACCTCCAATACTATGTTACTATGTAACTGTTGGACAGACATTATGGGTAGGGTATAAATGTTGGACTAGATGGACGTATGTCTTTTTACAACCTCCAATACTATGTTACTATGTAACTGTTAGACAGACATTATGGGTAGAGTATAAAGGTTGGACTAGATGGACGTATGTCTTTCTACAATCTCCAACACTATGTTACTATGTAACTGTTATACAGACATTATGGGTAGGGTATAAAGGTTGGACTACATGGACGTATGTCTTTGTACAACTTCCAATACTATGTTACTATGTAACTGTTATACAGATATTACGGGTATGGTATAAAGGTTGGACTAGATGGTACATTGTCTTTATACAACCTCCAATACTATGTTACTATGTAACTGCTACACAGACATTATGGGTAGGGTATAAAGGTTGGACTAGATGGACGTATGTCTTTTTAGAACCTCCAATACTATGTTACTATGTAACTGTTATACAGATATTACGGGTATGGTATAAAGGTTGGACTAGATGGTACATTGTCTTTATACAACCTCCAATACTATGTTACTATGTAACTGTTACACAGACATTATGGGTAGGGTATAAAGGTTGGACTAGATGGACGTATGTCTTTTTACAACCTCCAATACTATGTTACTATGTAACTGTTATACAGATATTATGGGTAGGGTATAAAAGTTGGACTAGATGGACGTATGTCGTTATACAACCTCCAAAACTATATTACTATGTAACTGATATACAGACATTATGGGTAGGGTATAAAGGTTGGACTAGATGCACTTATGTCTTTATATAACCTCCAATACTATGTTACTATGTAACTGTTATACAGACATTATGGGTAGGGTATAAAGGTTGGACTAGATGGACGTATGTCTTTATACAACCTCCAATACTATGTTACTATGTAACTGTTATACAGACATTATGGGTAGGGTATAAAGGTTGGACTAGATGGACCTATGTCTTTATACAACCTCCAATACTATGTTACTATGTAACTGTTATACAGACATTATGGGTAGGGTATAAAGGTTGGACTAGACAGACGTATGTCTTTATACAACTTCCAATACTATGTTACTATGTAACTGTTAGACAGACATTATGGGTAGGGTATAAAGGTTGGACTAGATGGACGTATGTCTTTATACAACCTCCAAAACTATATTACTATGTAACTGTTATACAGACATTATGGGTAGGGTATAAAGGTTGGACTAGATGGACCTATGTCTTTATACAACCTCCAATACTATGTTACTATGTAACTGTTATACAGACATTATGGGTAGGGTATAAAAGTTGGACTAGATGGACGTGTGTCTTTATACAACCTCCAATACTATGTTACTATGTAACTGTTAGACAGACATTATGAGTAGGGTATAAAAGTTGGACTAGATGGACGTATGTCTTTATACAACCTCCAATACTATGTTACTATGTAACTGTTATACAGACATTATGGGTAGCGTATAAAGGTTGGACTAGATGGACTGATGTCTTTATATAACCTCCAATACTATGTTACTATGTAACTGTTATACAGACATTATGGGTAGGGTATAAAGGTTGGACTAGATGGACCTATGTCTTAATTCAACCTCCAATACTATGTTACTGTGTAACTGTTAGACAGACATTATGGGTAGGGTATAAAAGTTGGACTAGATGGACGTATGCCTTTATAAAACCTCCAATACTATGTTACTATGTAACTGTTATACAGACATTATGGGTAGCGTATAAAGGTTGGACTAGATGGATTTATGTCTTTATATAACCTCCAATACTATGTTACTATGTAACTGTTATACAGACATTATGGTATTCCCTATAATTAAATGACACTATATCATGGGTCCACTATCCCTATAGAAATTGATCTAGCATGGGGCACGAGGCCCTAGATAAATGACACTAGATCTGGGCACTATTCCCTATATTAAATGACACTATACAGGTCACTATGCCCTATATTAAATGACACTATATCATGGTCACTAGCCCTATATTAATGACACTATATCATGTCACTCTCCCTAATATTAAATGACCTATCTCATGGGCACTATTCCCTATATTAACAATGACACTATATCATGGTCCTAATTCCCTATATTTAAATGACACTGATATATCATGACACTATTCCCCTATATAAATGACACTATATCATGGTCACTATTCCCTATAGTAAAATGACACTTATCATGGTCACTATTCCCTATATTAAAATGTACACTATAATCGTGGTCCCTATCCCTATATTAAATGACACTAGTCGTTTTACTATTTCCCTATATTAATGACACTATAAAATCGTGGTCACATTCCCTAGATTAAATGACACTCAAGTCGTGGGTCCACTATTCCCTATATTAAATGACACTAATATCTGTCCTATTTCCTATATTAAATTGAACACTAATCACGGTCACTATTCCCTAAATATTAAATGACATTTATCATGGTCATATCCCTTATTAAATGCCACTATAATCATGGTCAGCTAGTCCCTATTTAAATGACACTATATCATGGTCACTATTCCCTATATTCATGACACTATAGCATGGTCACTATTCCCTAATATTATGACACTATAATCATGGTCACTATTCCCTATATCAAATGAACTAGTATCATGGTCCCCCATTTCTTCCCTATATTAAATTGACACTATATCAATGTGTCACTATTCCCTATCTTAATGGCACTATATCATGGTCACTATTCCCTATATTAAATGACAACTAGATCATGGTCTCTATTCCCTATATTAAATGACACATATCATGGTCACTATCCCTATATTAAATGACATCTATATCATGTCACTATTCCCTATATTAATGACACTATATCATGGTCACTATTCCCTATATTAAATGACACTATATCAATGGTCCACTATTCCCTATTTTATGACACTATATCTGGTCACTATTTCCCTATATTCAATGAACTATAATCCTGTCACTATTCCCTATATTAAATGACACTATATCATGGTCACTATTCCCTATATTAAATGACACTATCTCACGATCACTATTTTCCCATATTAATGACCTATATCATGGTCAACATTACTATTCCCTATATTAAATGACCACTATATCATGATCACTATTCCGCTATATTAAAATTACCCTATATCATGTCCACTATTCCCTTATTAATGACACTATATCATCGTCCCTATTCCCTATATTAAATGACACTATATCACGATCACTTTATTTTTTGTGTTCTTTTCTTATTATTTCTCTCTATTCTAATTTCTTCTTTTTTTTTTTCTCCATTTTTTTCCTATTTTCTTTTCTATTGTTTTTTTATATTTATTTTCTTTTTGTTCTTTTACCTATGTTTGTTCTATTTTTCTTCTATTCTATTCTATTCCTTATTTTTGTTTTCCCCATAACTTAAATGACACTATATCATGGTCCACTATTCCTATTTAAATGACACTATAAGCATGATCACTATTCCCTATATTACATGACCCCTATAATCATGGTCACTATTCCCTATATTAAAATGACACTATATCATAGTCACTATTCCCTTATTAAAAGACACTATATCACGTCACTATTCCCCCATATTAAATGACCTAATCATGGTCACTATTCCCTATATTAACTGACACACTGTATCACGGCACTATTCCCTTATTAATGACACTATATCATGGTCACTATTCCCTATATTAAATGACACTATCGCATGGCACTAGTTCCCTCTATAAATGACACTATATCATGGTCACTATTCCCCTTATTAATGACACTATATCTGATCACTTAATTTCGCTATTAAAATGACACTATATCCTGTTCCACTATTCCCCTATATTATGACACTAGATCATTGTCCTATTCCCTAATTAAATTACACTAAGTCGATCACTACCCCATATAAATGACACTATATCACGATCACGTTCCCCATATTAATGACACTATATCATGGTCCCTATTTCCCTATAATAAATGACATAGATCACGTCACTATTTCCCTATAATAAATGACACTATATCAGGTCCCTATCCCTAATATTAAATGACACTATAATCACTATCACTATTCCCCATATTAAGGCACTATATCATGGTCACTATTCCCTCCCTATATTAAATGACCTATATCATGGTCACTATTTCCCTCTATTAAATGACACTATATCATTGTCACTATTCCCTAATATAATGACACTATATCATGATCACTATTTCCTATCTGTAACATGACCACTATATCACGTTCACTATTCCCTAATTAACTACACTATTCTCTGGTCACTATCCCTATATTAAATGAACACTATAAATCACGATCACTAGTCCCCCCATATTAATGACACTATATCATGGTCACACTATTCCTAATTAAATGACACTATATCACGGTCCACTATTCCCTATAATAATGACACTATATCACGGTCACTCGGCCCTATATTAACAAAAAAACAAAAATGACACTATATCACATCACTTTCCCCATAATTAATGACCCTATATCATGGTCACTATTCCCTATATTAAATGACACTATATCATGGTCACTATCCCTATCTTAAATGACACTATACATGGTCACTATTCCCTAATTAAATGAGACCACTATATCTGGTCACTATTCCCTATATATAAATGACACTATATTCACTGATCACTGATCCATATTAAAATGGACACCTATATCATGGTCCACTATTCCCTATATTAACTGACACTATAAAGAATCGTGGTCACTATCCTATAATTAAATGACATTATATCGTGGTCACTATTTTCCCTATTAAGATTACAACTAATCGTGGTCACTTTCCCTATATTAAATTACACTATTTCATGATCACTATTCCCTATATTCAATGACACTATATCATGGTCACGATTCCCTATATTAAATGACACTGTTCATGGTCACGATTCCCCTATATTAAATGACACTGTATCATGGTCACTATTCCCTATAAGTAAATGACACTATAATCATGGTCACTACACTATTCCCTATATTAAATGACACTATGTCATGACACTATTCCCCTATATTAAATGAACTATTCATGGTTACTATTCCCTACTATGCAATGACACTATATCATGGTCACTATTCCCTATATTAAATGACAACTACTATGCATGGATACACTATTCACTATATTAATGACCTATATCATGGTCACTATTCCCTATATTAAATGACACTATGTCATTGATCACATTCCCTTATTAAATGACACTATAATCATGGTTACTATTCCTATATTAAAAATGACACATTATAGTCACTGTATTCCCTATTTAAAATGACATCGATATCATGGTCACTATTCCCTATATTAATCACTTTCATGTCACTGTCATTACATATATCATGGTCACTATTCCCTATATTAAATGACACTATATCATGGCACTATTCCCTATATTAAATACAACATATATGTCACTATTCCCTAATTAAATGACACTATTTGGTACTACTATAAAGAGTCATCTATTACATGCCCTCATATTAAATGACACTATATCATGGTCCTATTCCTATATTAAATGCACACTATTATGGTCACTATTCCACTATATTAAATGACACTATCTCATGCATCACAATATTTCCCTATATTAAATGGACACGTATATCATGGTTACTATTCCCTATAACTGCTTAAGATGCACCCATTATACCTGGTCACTATTACCTATATTAAATGACACCTATAGATGGGTCATATTCCCTATTATAAATGGATACTAATTCATGGTCCACTATATCCACCCTACTATCAAATGACACTATATTCATGGTCACTATTACCTATATTAATAAATGATCCTATCCATGGTCACTATCCCTATATAAATGAACATATCATGTCACATTCCCTATATTTATAATGAACCGTGAGGAAGGGACATTGTAGTCTCGAAAATGTGTGTGTTGCTCACAATAAATTGTTGATTCTACACATATAGTGTTCTCCCTCGTTTGCATCTTTGTTCTAGTACTTAGCCACCCACCTGCAACCATTATCCAGCTGTGACATACTTTACTACCTGTTTCCAGTACTTGCCCCCCCCCACGCAACACGTATCCAGCTACTTACCTCACTCACATGTTCCAGTACTTACCTTTCATCCTTATCTACCCGTGCAGAACTCGGACTCTGGTCACCCTTCCCAATCCACTTTTAAACCCCTCTACCTATAATAAGTATTCCACCCTTCTGGCCGATTGGTACAATCGGGTAGCATGATTAGCCACAATGAAAACAGGGCGGTACATGCTACTCAATGTAGGCTTAATAATGGATGGAGGTACAAACCGCAAGTCTTAAGGTGGCCATACACCAGCACGATATTACTTACCGACCCTCCGCTCACGCGACTCTGCGATCCTGCCGGAAACCACCTCCTCCTTTCTCTTAACGACCAGACATGCGAATCTAAAATGAAAGTAATATTGTGCTGGTTTATGGCCACCTTTACCTCTGGATCCCACAATAGAGATGTGGGGTCCTTCACTAGTTAGCGATATGGTACCATCGTGGGTTGGATCGTGTTCTGGTTTAAAGCAAACGCTTTGACCGTGGGAGACCGAGGTTTGAATCTGGTAGTATTATATGGTTATTATATATAAGTGGTTTTATATAATCCAAACATTGTATAGCTGCCCTAGACGGATTTCGAACCAGGGTCTCCATGTCAAAGGCATGTGCCTTTAACCGAACACTATCCAGTACAATCAAGGTGAGAATCTGGTTCGGGTATTTTCGGAAGTCGCGAGTCCATTCAAACTAATAAAGTTCGGCTTGAACTTGGGCTCGAGAGTTTCTAGTCATCCCTTGCCCCACAATGCAGCAAGTCTCACAATGGGGTCCGGTCAGTAACTCCGTTAAAGTGATAACATCGCCCTTTAAGTCTAGATCTCTACATGTAATGAAATCTATATCTACAGCCAAGTTAGGACCCAAGTTCATTGGACCATATCCCAATTCCCAATAGAGTCATCATCAGCCTCAATCAAATGTATTAACACTTTCCACTTTTCTTTCATCTGCAGCCGTGTTACACTCAGATTTCCCCCCCTGTGGATAAGGAGACCCTGAAGCTTGAGGTAGAGTGGAATTATGGAGTTTCTTTGTTGGTATTAAAAATCCCTTCAGTATCTTATTGATTGGGACCAGAGGAAAGATGTTGAGTACCTGGCAATAGAATTCATAACATAAAACTCAGTTTCACAAAGCTTTTCATCAGAACCCAGGGGGTTAGGGTGCCAGGGGGTTAGGGTGCCAGGGGGTTAGGGTGCCAGGGAGTTAGGGTGCCAGGGATTTAGGGTGCCAGGGGGTTAGGGTGCCAGGGAGTTAGGGTGCCAGGGAATTAGGGTGCCAGGGGGGTTAGGGTGCCAGGGACTGTTAGGGTGCCAGGACCCCTCCTCAAGGAGGTGGGAATGTAAAAACCAGATACGTAACATCTCAGTTGAGGGATTTGTTGAACATAAATACCTTTGTACAGTTTACCTACTATGGTACTATGGAGAGACGACTGAGATGCCCATTAGGCACTGTGATTAGATACAAACCATAGATAAAATGGATTTTCCTGTTGAATACAAAATAATGTTTGTCCAACAATTGATGGACACACGTAATGTGGGAAATCTAGAATGGTCAAGCATTATGTATGTTATTGACATTATCATTATTTTACACTTGGTAACAGAAATTACATTTTATTTTGGTTCAGTATAAGGTACCAAGTTTTCTGTAAATGTATTAACATGTTTCACTACAAATGGAGTATGTAATTAACTTTCGGCAGAGTCATGTTGTTAAGACCAACTTTAACTCTGTAAAACATAAAATATTTTTGGGATTGAAAGTCCGCGTTACAGTATCGGTGAATTATAAATCCAGGATATATATGGTGGACTTTATAAAGTCCCATGGTACACGATCCGGTGAATATCTAAAGTCCACGGTACTACTATACGGTGAATTATTAAAGTCCACGGTAAATTCTATATCCGGTGAATTATAAGTCCATGGTATACTTATGGTGATGATAAAGTCCATGGTACTACTATCCGTGAATTATGAAGTCCACGGTATACTAACGGAATTAGTCCAGGTAATGGTGAATTATTAAATTCCACAGTACTACTATCGTAATTCAGGTCCAATCTACATAGTCCACATTGTCAGGTACTACTATCGCGTGAATTATAAGAGTCCACGGACTACTATCGGTGATTTAAAGTCCCTCGTTACTACTATCCGGTGATTTATAAGCACAGGTATACTATCGTGATATTAAAAGTCCACGGTATCTACTATCCGGTGGAATTATAAAAGTCCACGGACTACCTTACCGGTGAACTATATAAAAGTCCCACGTTACTAACTATACCGTGAATTATTTTTTATTATAGTGTCGCGCGATACGAATCGCGTGCATTATAAAGTCCGCGGGTACTACTATCGGTTGATTAAAAGTCGCGCGGTACTACTATCCAGGTGAATTATAAAGTCCGCGGTATACTACGATCCGTGAATTAGATAAAGTCCCGTACTACTGATCCGGTTGTTGATTATAAGTCCACGGTACTACTATCCGGTGAATTATAAGTCCACGGTACACTACTCATCCGGTGAATTAGTACTAGGCCCACGGTCCACTATTGTCCGGGTAAATTAATAAAGTCCATGGTACTACTATCCAGTGAATTATAAAGTCCATGGGTACTACTATCCGGTGAATTATAAAGTCCATGGTACTACTATATGGTGAATTATAATGTCCATGGTACTATTATACGTTGAATTATAAAGTCCTGTACTATTAGGTTGTGATATATATAAAGTCCATGTATAAACTCTATACATTTTATAAAGTCCATGGTACTACTATCCAGTGAATTTATAAAGTCCATGGTACTACTTTACCGGTCAATCATAATGTCCATGGGTACTAACTATCCAGTAATTATAAACGTCCATGAGTACTACTATACGGTCAATTATAATGTCCATGGTACTACTATCCATGAATTAAAAGTCCTGGTACTCCTATACGTGGATGTATAAGACCATGGTTTAATTAATCCAGTGAATGATAAAGTCCAGGTACTACTATACGGTCATTATAATGTCCATGGTACTACTATATCGGTAATTAAAGTGTCCATGGTAACTACTATCAGTGATTATAACAGTCCATGGTACTACTATACGGTGAATTATAAAGTCCATGGGTATACTATACGGTCAATTATAATGTCCATGGTACTATATATGATGAATTATAAAGTCCATGGTATACTATCCGGTCAATTATCAGTCATGGTACTACTACTACGTCCAATTATAAGAGCATGTACTACTATAATGGTCATATAAAGTTCCATGGTACTACTATACGGTCAATTATAATGTCCATGGTACTACTATCCAGTGAATTATAAAGTCCATGGTACTACTATCAGTGAATTATAAAGTCCATGGTACTACTATACGGTCAATTATAAAGTCCATGGTACTACTATACGGTGAATTATAAAGTCCATGGTACTACTATACGGTCAATTATAATGTCCATGGTACTACTATCCAGTGAATTATAAAGTCCATGGTACTACTATAACGGTGTGAATATAAGTCCAGTCTCATAGGTTAAAGCCATAGTCACTGCTGATTATAAATCCATGGATTTAAGGGAATATAAAGTCCATGGTAATATTAGCAGGGAACTATAAAGTCTGGTACTACTATCCAGTGGAATTATTAAAGTCATGGTACTACTAATACAGCGGTTGAAATTATAAAGTCCATGGTAATATTATCCGGGGACTTATAAAGTCCTGGTACACTATCCAGTGAATTATAAAGTCCATGGTACTACATACGGTGAATTATAAAGTCCATGGTACTATATACGGTGAATTAAATAAAGTCCATGGTATACTATACGGGTCAAATTATAATGCCCTGTACCACGATGAAGTCAATGACTACTATCAGTGAATTATAAAGTCCATGGTACTACTATCCAGTGAATTATAAAGTCCATGTACGATACTCCTATAGTGAATTATAAATCCATGGTAATATACGAACTATAAATGTCTACTTCAGAATATGCATGTACTACTTAGGTGAATTAAAGTCCATGGTACTATTATCCGGGAATTAAATGTCCATGAGTACTACTAATCAGGTGAAATGTATAAGTCCATGGTACTACTTACGTCAATATAAGCCATGGTACTATTCGGGGAATTTATAGCGCCATAGGATCATACGTTAAATAAGGTCCATGGTACTATTAACGGGTCACATTATAATGTCCAGGGTACTACTATCCAGATGAATTATAAAGTCCATGGTAATACTATCGTCAATTTAATTTCCTGGTACTCCTTCCAGTGAATATAAAGGTCCATGGTACGTACTTATAGGTCAATTAATGTCCATGGTCTAAACTACCGTGAATTAAAAGTCCATGGTACTACTAGTCATAAGATCGGTCTCCTATGAATTATAAAGTCCATGCGTACTATTTACGTCATATAATCATGGATATCGGGGACCTATAAGTCCATGGTACTATATCAGTGAATTATAAAGCCTTGTACTACTATACAGGTGAATATAATGGTCAATGGGTACTACTATCCGTGATGTATAAATCTTGGTACAACTATACGGTGAAATAAAGTCCATGGTATATTATCCATGGGGGGAATTATAAGTCCATGGTTACGATTGTCCGAGTGTAATATAAAGTCCATGGTGACTATTATATCGGTGAATTATGAAAGTCCATGGTACTATTGTTCGGCGTGTGAATTCTCTTCCCATTCAATCGCGCACACTAATTGGGTTTTTTCTTGAAAATCTCCACCTCTCAATTGCATTATTAACTTAAGTCTGTTCCTGGTGCCCATAGTGGTCCAGCCACTTCCATAGCTAAGGTTTAAGACCAGATCCTGTCCCTTATATTTGCAGTTACTGATCATAAATCCTTTGCTCAGATTGACTTGGGCTGCTGCTTGTTGTTCGTTGTGGTGTGGGCTTTGATTGACCTCTAGGTTGGGGTTAGGCCTCTGACTGCTGGGGTGGTTGGAGGGTAAAGAAGGTCTTTGAGCTTGAGATGGTGTTTGGTGTTTCTGGTTTTGGGATCCCTGTTGCTGTAGCTTTGAACCCTTCTTCTTGCAGTGGGTTCCCTGCTTGGATTGAGTAGGGGGGCAGTTTGGTGACTGGGTTCTATGTGGTGGAATCTTTGGTCTCGGACTTGGTTCTCGAGATTCGTTTAATGGTTGGGTCTGAATCTGTGTATCAGACTGGGTAGGTGGGACCGGAAGTTCTCGTTGCTGGATGTATTTCGACGTTCAAAGCAGATGGAAGCCTCGTCCTCCCCTAAAACAAAGAACAGATATGGGATATCAGAATCGAGAAATAATCAACAACAACACGCCCAATAGGTCTATGCAAAGCTGGATCCTATCCACTTCCACCACCGGGAAACTGACCTTTTCGTCTGGATATCGGACAAACGACAATCGGGCATGTCCTAACTAAATTAATAGGGTAATGGTGGAGATTGTCTATGAAGACAGATGCTAAATTATAACTAAAATAAGGGGAATGGAGGGTATTGACTTATGTAGACAGATTAGAAACTTACAACTAAATTGATAAGGGGGTGGAGGGGCTCCTTTATGTAGAAGATTTGCTAAAATACAACTACATTAATAAAGGAAATGTAGGTATCTGACTAAGTTAACAGATAAGCTAAATTAAAATTAAAATTAATAAGGGGAATAGAGGAGCTTAACTATGTAGACAGGGTAGATACGTTTTAAACTAAATTAAAATGGTAATGAAGGAGTTAAAAATTAAGGAATTGGAGGGTATTGACAATGTAGACACATTAGATCAATTACAGCTAAATCAATAAGAGGAATGGAGGATATTGACTATGTAGACAGATTAGATACATTATAACTATATTAATAAGGGGAATGGAGGAGATTGACTATGTAGACAGATTAGATACATTATAACTATATTAATAAGGTGAATGGAGGATATGACTATGTAGACAGATTAGAACCTTATACTATATTATAAGGGAATGGAGGATATTGACTATGTAGACAGATTAAGATACTTATAACTATATTAATAAGTGAATGGAGGATATTGACTATGTAGACAGATTAGATACATTATAACATATTAATAAGGGGAATGGAGGATATTGACTATGTTAGACAGATTAGATACATTATTAACTATATTAATAAGGGGAATGGAGGATATTGACTATGTAGACAGATTAGATACATTATAACTATATAATAAGTGAATGGAGGATATTGACTATGTAGACAGTTAGATACATTATAAAACTATATTAATAAGGGGAATTGGAGGAGATTGACTATGTAGACAGATTAGATACATTATACTATATTAATAAGGTGAATGGAGGATATGACTATGGCAGAAGATTAGATACATTATAACTATTATTATAAGGGGAATGGAGGATATTGACTATGTAGACCGATTAGATACATTATAACTATTTAATAAGGGGAATGGAGGATATTGACTATGTAGACGATTAGATACATTATAACTATATTATAAGGGGAATGGAGGGTATTGCTATGTAGACAGATTAGATACATTATAACTATATTAATAATGGGGAATGGAGGATATGACTATGTAGACAGATTAGATACATTATAACTATATTAATAAGGGGGAATGGAAGATATGACTATGTAGACAGATTAGATACATTATAACTATATTAATAAGGGGGAATGGAGGATATTGACTATGTAGACAGATTAGATACATTATAACATATTAATAAGGGGAATGGAGGATATTGACTATATAGAAAGATTAGATACATTCTAACTATATTAATAAGGGGAATGGAGGATATTGACTATGTAGAACAGATTAGATACATTCTAACTATATTATAAGGGGAATGGGATATTGACTTGTCGACAATAGATCATTATAACTATATTAATAAGGGGAATGAGGATAGTGACTATGTAGACAGATTAGATAGCATTATACTATATTAATAAGGGAATGGAGGATATTGACTATGTAGACAGATTAGATACATTATAACTATATTAATAAGGGGAATGGAGGATATTGACTATGTAGACATATTAGATAATTAACAACTAAATCAATAAGATGAATGGAGGAGGTTGACTTTGTAGACAGAGTTTTTAAATTTAAACTAAATAATAAGGGGAATAGAGGGGCTCCTTTATGAAGATAGATTAGATACATTTTAACTATAAAAATAAGGGGAATGGGTGATCTTGAATATGAAGACAGATTAGATAAAATACACCTAAATGAATTAGGGAACTGGAGAAGCTGGACTATGTGGATAGATTAGATACATTACAACTAATTAATAAGGGGAGAACAAGGGCTTGGCCATGTGGACATTATATATAATATTAAAGGACAATTATAGGATTCAAAAGCAATGTCCTCATCTCTGTCCCCCTGTAGTGACAAGTCCTATAGACTCTTCAAGAAGTGTGACTACCCATCGGCCAGACAGGGGACATCATATGTCAAGTCCAGTAAGTATTTCAGGGGATAGAGACTGTACCAGGAGGAGTGAGGTCGAATAATGTAACTTAATCCTGTTCCATCTCTGGAAAGGGGAGTGCGGTTAAGTATTTATTACCAATTCCGTGTGCGGTTAGGTATTTATTACCAATTCTGTGTACGGTTAGGTATTTATTACCAATTTGTGTTGGTTAGGATTAATACCATCTGTGTCGTTAGTATTTATTACCAATTCTGTGTGAGAGGTTTAGTTTTGTCGGTTTTTTTTTATTGTTATTACCAATTCGTGTACGGTTCGGTATTTAATTACCAATTCTGTGTGCGGTTTAGGTATTTATTACCAATTTGTGTGCGTTAGGTATTTATTACCAATTCTGTGTGACGGTTAGGTATTTATTACCATTCTCTTGTGTGCGGTTAGGTATTTATTACCAATTCTGTGTGCGGTTAGGTATTTATTACCAATTCTGTGTACGGTTAGGTATTTATTACCAATTCTGTGTACGGTTAGGTATTTATTACCAATTCTTGTGCGGTTAGGTATTTATTACCAATTCTGTGTACGGGTTAGGGTATTTATTACCATTTCGTGTGCGGTTAGGTATTTATCCAATTCTGTGTGCGGTTAGTATTTTATTGTATTTATTACCAATTCTTGTGTGCGGTTAGGTATTTATTACCAATTCTGTGTGCGGTTAGGTATTTATTACCATTCTGTGTGCGGTTAGGTTATTTATTACCATCGCTGTGGCGGATTAGGTATTGATTACCATTCGTGTGCGGTTATTATTTATTATTACCAACTCTGTGTGTGGTTACTAATTTATTACCAATTCTGTGTGCGGTTAGGTATTTATTACCATTTCTGTGTGCGGTTACTAATTTATTACCAATTCTGTGTACGGTTACGTATTTATTACCAATTCCGTGTGCGGTTAGGTATTTATTACCAATTCCGTGTGCGGTTAGGTATTTTATTACCAATTCTGTGTGCGGTTAGGTATTTATTACCATTTCTCTGTGCGGTTAGGTATTTATTACCATTTCTGTGCTGTTGGTTTCGACGTCTCCTTCTCAAGAAGTAAGTCAATGTAATGATGAAGATGAGGAAGGCGATCAATCCCCCTGCGGATGGCGATGATGATTAAATGTCAAATGTTTATATTTTATTGGGACCATGTCATAGGAAATGAGAGAGGTTAATAGAAGGCAGATTAAATGCCACTAAAGGCACACTAGAAGGCTAATCTCGCTCTATTTAATGCCAACCGTTATCACCTATCTGCTATCCATCTATCAAGCTACCAGCTATCCACTACCCACTACCAGCTATCCACTACCCACTACCAATTATCCACTACCCACTACCAGCTATCCACTACCAGTTATCCACTACCATCTACCCACTACCAGCTATCCACTACCAGCTTTCCACTACCTGTTATCACACTAAACATCTATCCACTACAGCTATCCACTACCAGCTTTCCACTACCTGTTATCCACTAACATCTATCACACTACCATCTACCCACTACCAGCTATCCACTCAACAGCTTTCCACTACCTGTTATCCTACTAACATCTATCCACTACCAGCTATCCACTACCAGCCTTTCCACTACCAGTTATCCACTACCATCGTATTCCACGACCAGCTTTCCACTACCCTCTACTCAACTATCCACTCCCACTACCGGCTGTCCCACTACCCACTACCGGCTATCCACAACCCACCACTGGCTATCCACTACCCACCACCGGCAATCCACTACCCACCCACCCGGCTATCACTACCCACCGTATCCACCACCCACCCCAGCTATCCCTACGCATTATGACCCCCAGCTATCTTACCCACACCAGACTCCACTACTCCCCCAGCTCCACACACACTACCCCCCACTATCCCCATACCCTACCACTATCCTACCTCACCACCAGCTATCCACTACCCACTACAGCTACCCACTACCCACTACCAGCTATCCACTAATACCAGTTATCCACTATTATCTAGTCCAACCTTTATACCCTACCCATAATGTCTGTAAACAGTTACTAGTACATAGTATTGGAGGTTGATAAAGACATACGTCCATCTAGTCCAACCTTTATCCCCTACTATATGTCTGTATACAGTTACTATAACATAGTATTGGAGGTTGTATAAAGACATACGTCCATCTAGTCCAACCTTTATACCCACCCATAATGTCTGTATAACAGTTACATAGTAACATAGTATTGGAGGTTGTATAAAGACATACGTCCATCTAGTCCACCTTTATACCCTACCCATAATGTCTGTATAACAGTTACATAGTAACTAGTATTGGAGTTTGTATAAAGACATACGTCCACTAGTCCAACCTTTATACCCTACCCATAATGTCTGTATACAACAGTTACATAGTCATAGTATTAGGTTGTATAAAGACATACTCCATCTATTCCAACTTTATCCCTACCCATAATGTCTGTATACAGTTACATAGTAACATAGTATTGGAGGTTGTATAAAGACATACTCCATCTATCCAACCTTTATACCCTACCCATAATGTCTGTATAACAGTTACATAGTACATAGTATTGGAGGTTGTAAAAGACATACGTCCATCTATTCCAACCTTTATACCCTACCCATAATGTCTTGTTAACAGTTACATATACATAGTATTGGAGGTTGTATAAGACATACGTCATCTAGTCCCACCTTTAACCTATCCCATAATGTCTGTATAACAGTTACATAGTAAAATATATTGGAGTTTGTATAAAGACATACTCCATCTAGTCCAACCTTTATACCCTACCCATAATGTCTGTATAACAGTTACATAGAACATAGTATTGGAGGTTGTATAAACATACGTCCATCTAGTCCAACCTTTATACCTACCCATATGTCTATATACAGTTACTAGTAACATAGTATTGGAGTTTTATAAAGACATACGTCCATCTAGTCCAACCTTATAACCCACCCATAATGTCTGTATAACATTACATAGTAACATAGTATGGAGGTTATAAAGACATACGTCCATCTAGTCCAACCTTTTAACCCTACCCATAATGTCTGTATAACAGTTACAAGTACATGTATTGGAGGTTGTATAAAGACATACGTCCATCTAGTCCAACCTTTATACCCTACCCATAATGTCTGTATACAGTTACAAGTAACATAGTATTGGAGGTTGATAAGACATACGTCCATCTATCCAACCTTTATACCTACCCATATGTATGTCTAACGTTACAAGTAACATAGTATTGGAGGTTGTATAAAGACATACGTCCATCTAGCCAACCTTTATACCCTACCCATAATTTGTCTAACAGTTACAAGTAACATAGTATTGGAGGTTGATTAAAGACATACGTCCATCTTAGTCCAACCTTTATACCCTACCCATAATGTCTGTATAACAGTTCATAGTAACATAGTATTGGAGGTTGTATAAAGACATAGTCCATCTATCCAACTTTATACCCTACCCATAATGTCTGTATAACATTTACATAGTAACATAGTATTGGAGGTTGTATAAAGACATACTCCATCTAGTCCAACCTATACCCTACCCCAGCCTACAGGAACATCCCACAGACAGAACATCCAAGGAATGGCCACAGAAAAAAAGATTACGGGAAAGTCCCATAGACGAATACCAGGACAATGTCCACAGGACAGAAATACCGCAATGTCTACAGACAGAACATACCAGGAATGCCCACAGACAGAAATAACAGGAAGTCCACAGACTGAACAATACGGAAGGAATGTACAAAAGACAGACCATACAGGAACGTCCCGCAGAGGAAACATACAGGAAGTCCCACCGACAGAACATACCAGGAACACTTTACAGACTGATCTGTCTATTGCTTCTCTCAGAGACACATAAATTCCCAGTTTATCAGGGAGCCAGTGTCACTTTACAGACCGGTCTGTCTATTGCTTCTCTCAGAGACACATACAATCCCAGTTTATCAGGGAGCCAGTGTCACTTTACAGACTGATCTGTCTATGGCTTCTCTCAGAGACACATAAATTCCCAGTTTATCAGGGAGCCAGTGTCACTTTACAGACCGGTCTGTCTATTGCTTCTCTCAGAGACACATACAATCCCAGTTTATCAGGGAGCCAGTGTCACTTTACAGACCGGTCTGTCTATTGCTTCTCTCAGAGACACATACAATCCCAGTTTATCAGGGAGCCAGTGTCACTTTACAGACCGGTCTGTCTATTGCTTCTCTCAGAGACACATACAATCCCAGTTTATCAGGGAGCCAGTGTCACTTTACAGACTGATCTGTTGTGGAAGATATGTAAAGACTGTGGGTGGAGATAGTAAAGGGACTGGGTTGAGATGTAGAACTTGTGGGTGGAGTGTGTAAAGAATGTGGGGTGGAGATGTTGTAAAGACTGTTGGGTTGAGATGTGTAAAGTCTGTGGGTGGAAGTGTGTAAAGTTCTGTGGGTGGAGAGTTGTAAAGTCTGTGGGTGGAGATGTTAAAGACTGGGTGTAGATGGTAAAGACTGGTTGAGATGTAGAAAAGACTGTGGGATGAGATGTGTAAGAATGGAGTGGAGATGTGTAAAGACTGTGGTACTGAGAGTGAAAGACTGTGGTTGAGGAGTGTTGTAAAAGACTGGGTTGAAGATGTGTAAAGACTGTGGGTTGTGACGTGTTAAAGATGTGGGGTGGAGATGTGTAAAGACTGTGGGGTGGAGAGTGTAAAGTTTTTTCTGTGGGTGGAGTTGTGTAAGTCTGTGGGTGGATGAGATGTAGAAAGTTGTGGGTGGAGTGGAGATGGTAAAAGACGGGTTGAGATGTAGAAAGATGTTGGGGTGGAGATGTGAAAGACCTGGGTGGAGATGTGTAAGACTGGGGGTGGAGATTGTAGAAAGACTGGGGGCGAGTAAGAAAGGACTGTGGGTGGAGAGTAGAAAGAATGGGTGGAGATGTTGATTACAGACTGGGTGGAAGATGTGTAAAAAGAATGGGGGGAGATGTGTAAAGACTGTGGGGTGGAGCTGTAGAACGACTGTGGGGTTGGCGATGTAGAAGACTGGGGGGTGGAGATGTTTAAAGACTGTGGGGTGGAGATGGTGACAGGGACTGTGGGTGGAGACGTATAAAGTTGTGGGTGGAGACGTGTAAAGACTGGTTGGGTTGAGACGTTGTAAAAGTCTGTGGGTTTTTTGAGCGTGTAAAGGACTGTAGGTGGAGACGTGAAAGACTGGGTGGAGATGTGTAAAGATGTGGGTGGAGACGTGTAAAAATGTGGGTGGAGACGTGTAAAGACTGTGGGTGGAGACGTGTAAAGCTGTAGGTGGGGGAGACGGGTAAAGCCTGTGGGGTTGAGACGTGTGGTAAGCCTGGGGGTTGAGACGGTTAAAGCCTGGGGGTGGAGACGTTGTAAAGAAGTGGGTGGAGACGTCTAAAGAATGTGGTGGAGACGTGTTAAAACTGGTGGGTGGGAGACGTTTTTGTAAGGAAGGTGGGTGGAGAGTGTAAAGGAATGTGGGTGGAGATGTGTAAAGGAATGTGGGGGGAGAGTGTAAAGAATGGGGGGAGACGTGTAAAGACTGTGTGTGGAGACGTGTATTGTAAAGACTGTGGGTTGAGACGGTGTAGTAAAGACTGTGGGTGGAGATGTGTAAAGATTGGGTTGGAAGACGTGTAAAGAATGTTGGTTGAGGACGTATAAATTCCGTGGGTTGAGAAGTGTAACGCTAGTGGGTGGAGACGGGTAAGATGTGGGTGGTCTGTGACATGTAAAATCTGTGGGTTGAGACTGTAATAGTCTGTGGGGTGGAGATGTCTATAGGACGGTGGGTGGAGATATGTAAAGTCTATGGGTGGGACAGTGTAAGACTGTGGGTGGAGATGTCGTAAGGCAGTGGTGTGGAGACGTGTAAAGGACTGTGGGTGGGAGTGTAAAGACTGTGGGTTGAGAGGTGTAAAAGACGGAGGGTTGAGTGTGTAAAGACTGTGGGTGGAGACTGTAAAGACTGTGGGTTGAGACGTATAAAGTCTGTGGGTTGAGAGAGGTGTAAAAGTCTGTGGGGGAGGGCGACCGTTGTTAAAACGTGTGGTGGGAGACGTGTAAAGATGGTGGGTGGAAGATGTGTAAAGACTGTGGGTGGAGAGTGTAAAGACTGTGGGTGGAGATGTGTATGTAAAGACTGTGGGGGCGAGTTGTTGAAAGGACTGTGGGTGGAGAGTGTGTAAAGACTGTGGGTTGGAGAACGGTAAAGATGTGGGTGGGTGGGAGACGTGTATAGATGGGTTTGAGACGGTGTAAAGTTTGGGTGAAGTTGAGACGTGTAAAGACTGTGGGTTGGAGATGTGTAAAAGACTGTCGGTGGAGATGTGTAAAGAATGGGTGGGGCGACGTTAAAGACTGTGGGTGGAGATTTGTAAGGGACTGTGGGTTGAGGAGTTATACAGAATGTGGGTTGAGACGTGGGTAAAGAAGTGGGTTGGGAGTGTGTAAAGACTGTGGGTGGGAGACGTGTTGAGACTGTTGGTTGAGACGTATCAATTCGTGGGTGAGAGTGTAAGTCTGTGGGTGAGTACGTGTAAAGACTGTGGGTTGTGACATTCAAATTTGTGGGTTGAGACGTGTAAGTCTGTGGGTGGAGACTGTCTATGACTGGTGGGTGGAGATATGTAAAGTCTATGGGTGGAGAATGTAAGGACGTGGGTGGAGATGTGAAAGCAGGGGTGGAGACGTGTAAAAGACTGTGGGTGGAGACGTGATAGGACTGGGTGGAGGACGTGTAAAGACTGTGGGTGGGATGTGGAAAGACTGGGTGGGAGGTTGTAAAGACTTGTGGGTTGAGATGTGTAAAGACTGTGGGTGGAGATGGGTAAAGGACTGTGGGTTAGAGTGTAACGACTGTGGGGTGGAGATGTGTAAAGACTGTGGGTGGAGATGTGTAAAGACTGTGGGTGTGGGAGAAGTTGCAAAGATGTGGTGGGAGACGTGTAAAGACTGTGGGTGGAGATGTGTAAAAGACTGTGGGTGAGAGGTGTAAAGACTGTGGGTTGAGATGTGTTAAAGATGTGGGTTGAGATGTTGTAAAACTGTGGGTGGAGATGGTGTTAAAAGGATGTGGGTTGAGATGTGTAAAGACTGGGGTTGACGATGTGTAAAGGAGGGTGGAGACGTGTAAAGACTGTGGGTTGTAGAGTTTGTAAAGACTGGGTGGAGACGTTGTAAAGAATGGGTTGAGATGTGTAAAGATGTGGGTTGAGACGTGTAAAGGCTGTGGGTTTGCGGCGTGTAAAAGACTGTGGGTGGAGACGTTGTAAAGACTGTGGGTTGGAGACGTGTAACGACCTGTGGGTGGAGACGTTGTAAAGACTGTGGGTGGAGACGTGTATAGACTTGTGGGTGAGACGGTAAAGACATGGGGGTTGAGACGTGTAAGACCGTGGGTTGAGACGTGTAAAGACGGTGGGTGGAGAACGTGATAGATGGGTGGAGATGTGTAAAGACTTTGGGTTGAGAGTGTAAAGAATGTGGGTGGAGAGGTAAAGACTGGGGGTGGAGATGGTAAAAGCTGTGGGTGAAGATGTGTAAAGATGTGGGTTGAGATGTTGTAAAGACTGTGGGTGGAGATGTGTAAAGACTGTGGGTGGCGATGTGAAAGATGTGGGTGGGACGTGTAACGACAGTGGGTGGAGATGTGTAAAGACTGTGGGTGGAGATTGTGTAAAGACTGTTTGGTTGAGATGTGTAAAGACTGTGGGTGAGATTGAGATGTGTAAAGACTGGGGTTGAGATGTGTAAAGACTGTGGGTGGAGATGTGTAAAGACTGTGGGTTTTGCGTGTGTAAGACTGTGGGTTGAGATGTTGTAAGGAATGGGTGGAGCCGTGGAAAGATGTGTGGGTGGAGACGTGGAAAGACTCTGTGGGTGGAGACGTTGTAAAGACGGGGTTGAGAGTGTGTGTAAAGACTGTGGGTTGAGACATGTAAAGATGTGGGTGGAGACGTGAAAGACTGTGGGTGGAGACGTGTATAGGACTGTGGGTTGAGATGTGTAAAAGACTGGGGGTTGATGTGTAAAGACTGTGGGTGGGAGACGTTGTAAAGACTGTGGGTGGAGAAAGGTGTATAGACTGGGTAGGAGATGGTAAAGACGTGGGGGAGAAGAGATGTGTAGACTGGGTTGCGATGTGTAAAGACTGGGGTGGAGATGTGTAAAGATGTTTTTTGCTGGGTGGAGATGTGTAAGACTGGGGTTGAGTGTGAGATGTGTAAAGGACTGTGGTGGAAGACGTGTAAAGATGTGGTGGAGACGTGTAAAGCGGTGGGTGGAGACGTGTAAGACTGGGTTGAGACGTTGTAAAAGACTGTGGGTTGAGATGTGTAAAGACTGTGGGTTGAGAGGTGTAAAGACTGTGGGTGGAGATGTGTCAAGACTGTGGGTGGAGATGTGTAAAGACTGTGGGTGAGATGGTAAAGACATGTGGGTGGAGATGTGTAAGACTGTGGGTGGAAGATGTGAAAGGATGTGGGTGGGATTGGTGAAAAGACGGGGTGGAGATGTGTAACGACTGGGGTGGGAGATGTGTATAGACGGGGTTGAGATGAGTAAAGAATGTGGGTGGAGATGTTGTAAAGGAACGGGGGGTGGAGCTGTGTATAGACTGTGGGGGGAGATGTGAAAGATGTGGCTTGGATTGTAAAGATGTGGGTTGTTGATTGTTGAGATGGTAAAGACTGGGGGTGGAGATGTGTAAAGAATGTGGGTGGAGAGTGTAAAGGGACTGTGGGTGGAGATGTGGTTAAAGACTGTGGGTGGAGATGTGTTGTAAAGGGACTGTGGGTGGGGATTGTGTTTTGTAAAAGACTGTGGGTGAGATGTGTAGACTGTGGGGGAGATGTGTAAAGAAGTGGGGGAAGATGTTGTAAAGGACTGTGGGTGGAGATGTGTATAGATGTGGGTGGAGATGTGTAAAGACTGTGGGTGGGAGTGTTAAAGACTGTGGGTGGAGGACGTGTAATAAGACTGTGGGTGGAGATGTGTAAGGAATGCTGGGTGGAGAGTGTAAAGACTGTGGGTGGAGATGGTATAGATGTGGGTGGAGTATGTGTAACGACTGTGGGTGGCGATGGGTAAAGAATGTGGGTGGAGTTGTGTAAAGACTGTGGGTGGAGATGTTTGTAAAGACTGTGGGTGAGAGGGGTAAAGACTGTGGGTCGGAAGATGTGTATAAGACTGTGGGTGGAGACGTGTAAAGAATGTGGAGTGGGGAGTGGAAAGACTGTGGGTGGAGATGTGTAAAGACTGTGGGTGGAGATGTGTAAAGACTGTGGGTGGAGATGTGTATAGACTGTGGTGGAGATGTGTAAAAGACTGTTGGTGGAGATGTGTAAAGACTGTTGGGGGAGATGTTTGTAAAGGATGTGGGTGGAGCTTGTGTATAGGGATGTGGGTGGAGAGTGTAAAGGACTGTGGGTGGAGATGTGAAAGACTGGGGTGGAGATTGTGTAAAGACTGTGGGTGGAGAGTGTAAAGACTGTGGGTGGAGATGTGTAAAGATGTGGGTGGAGATTGTGTAAGACTGTGGGTGGAGATGTGTAAAGACTGTGGGTTGGAGACGTGAAAGACTGGGTGGAGATGTGTAAAAGACTGTGGGTGGAGATGTGTATAGACTGGGTGGAGATGTGTAAAGACTGTGGGTGGAGAGTGTAAAGACTGGGGTGGAAGATGTGTTAAAGACTGTGGGTGGAGATGTGTAAAGGATGTGGGTGGAGCGTGGTAAAGGACTGTGGGTGGCGATGTGTAAAGACTGTGGGTGGAGATTGTGTCTAGAACTGGGTGGAGGAGATGTGTAAAGACTGTGGGTGGAGAACGTGTAAAGACTGGGGGTGGAGGATGTGTTAAAATGTGGGGGGAAGATGTGTAAAGAATGTGGGTGGGATGTGTAAAGACTGTGGGTGGAGATGTTATAGACTGGGTGGAGATGTTGTAAAGGACGTGGGTGGAGATGTGTAAAGACTGGGTGGGAGATGTGTAAGACTGTGGGTGGAGATGTGTATTGTATAGAACGGGGTGGAGATGTGTAAAGACTGTGGGTGGAGATTGTGTAAAGACTGTGGGTGGGATGTGTAAGACTGTGGGGGGGACTGTGTATAAGGGATGGGTGGAGATGTGTAAAGGACTGTGGGTGGAGATGTGTTAAAGGACTGTGGGTGGAATGTGTATAGACTGGGGGAGATGTGTTAAAGAATGTGGGTGGAGATGTGTATAGACGGGTGGAGATGTGTAAAGACTGTGGGTGGAGATGTGATAGACTGTGGGTGGAGATGTGTAAAGCCTGTGGGTGGGTGTGTATAGACTGGGTGGAGATGGTTAAAGACTGGGGGTGGAATGTGTAAAGACTGTGGGTGGAGATGTGTAAAGACTGTGGGTGGAGAGTGTAAAGACTGTGGGTGGACGATGTGGATAGAAATGCGGGGTGGAGATGTGTAAAGACTGTGAGGTGGAGATGTGTCAATTAACGTCACAGTGTGCCCTTCAAACAGCTGTGGCTCTAATCTGGCAAAGAGCATGTTGGAACTTGGAGATTCTCAGGGGGGCAGTCCTTTAAAAAATGGGATAGAGTGTAGGGGGAAGCCCAGCAACAATCAAGCACTAAGTAGGGTAGTGGAGGGAAAGGTCAAAAAGAAATAACAAAAACCTGTATATTTAGAGCCACAGCTATCCGTCAAGATAAAGTGGTTTTCACAGTCGTACATACCTATAAATAAACTTTAACATCTACTACCATTACAATCCTTACCTAGTATGGAGGTCTTTTTCCCGATCCTCTCTAGTTTACACACATGCAGATGAGGCGTCTCGGAAAACAGTTGACTGCACAAGCCAATGACTGAAAGCTGTTTCAGGCTGCCTCCTCACACATGTGCAAAATATACAAGATCTTGTAGGCGCAGCAGAGTTGAGGTGTTGTTTGAACTTGCCCTTTAATAAAACAATTTCTGCAGCCCTCTTAAAATCGGCAACATTCCAAACAGCGTTGAACCAAACGTATTTATAGCAAGTTATTATTATTCATTCCCCTTCCAGTTCTGGGCACTCGAAATCTTGTGAACTTGACGATTTCCTTTAACCTCGTGTAGCATTTTTTAGTAGCAAATCGAAAAAAGAGACAAAGCAGGAAACGCTCTGGGATTTTTCAATCCTCGTGGGGCTCTGGGTTTACACCGCGTCTGAAATTTATTTGAGAGCTGATTGTTGACCTGTTTGTCGCTGCTTGTTATAGAAAGCTGAATAAAGTATTCACTAACTCCGATAATGAACCACAGAACGTATATACAGCGGCTTCAGTTCACACTTGACTGTACGAGTGCAGAACAAAAAGGCAAACAAAATCTGTATAAAAACCTGCGATTTTATGTGTCTCTGCGACAAGACCAATCGACTGGTTCAGGCTTGTAAAGTGACAATGGCTCCTGATAAACTGGGATTTTAGGGTCTCTGAGTAAAAGCAAATAGAAAGACCGGTCTGTAAAGTGGACCACTGGCTCCCTGATAAAACTGGGATTTTTATGTGTCTCTGAGAGGAAGCCACGACAGGACCGGGTCTGTAAAGTGACACTGGATCCTGATAAAATGGGATTTTATGGTCTCTGAGAGAAGCCATTAGACAGACCGGTCTGTAAAGTGACACTGTCCCTGATAAACGGGATTTTATGTGTCTCTGAGAGAAGCCATTAGACAGACCGGTCTGTAAAGTGACACTGGCTCCTATAAAACTGGGATTTTATGTGTTCGAGAGAAGCAATAGACAGACCGGTCTGTAAAGGGACATGGCTCCCTGATAAACTGGGATGTATTGTCTCTGAGAGAAAGCCACCGCACAAGACCGGTCTGTAAAAGTGACACTGGCTCCCTGATTAAAAACTGGTATTTATGTGTCTCTGAGAGAAGCCATAGACAGAAGGTACTGTAAAGTGACACTGGCTCCATGATAAACTGGATTTAATTGTGTATATGAGAGCAGACATAGACAGACCGTCGTAAAGTGACATGCTCCTGATAAACTGGGATGTTATGTGTCTCGAGATAAGCCAAGACAGAACGGTCTGTTAAAGTGACACTGGCTCCTGATAAACTTTTCTCTTTATGTGGCTCTGAGAGAAAGCAATAGACAGACGGTCTAGTAAAGGGACATGGCTCCTGATTCAACTGGATGTAGTGTCTCTGAGAGAAGCCACCAGAACAGACGGTTCTGTAAAGTGACACTGGCCCCTGATAACTGGGATTTTATGTGTCTCGAGAGAAGCCAAAGACAGCCGGTCTGTAAAGTGACACTGGCTCCTGATATAAAAACTGGGATTTTATGTGTCTCTGAGAGAAAGCCACAGACAAGACCGTCTGTAAAGTGACAACTGGCTCCCGATAAATGGGATTATGTGCTCTGAGTGAAGCCATAGACAGGACGTCTGTAAAGTGACACGGCTCCTGATCGATAAATGGGATGTTATGTGTCTCTGAGAGAAGCAATAGACAGGACCGCGTCTTGTAAAAGGACATGGCTCCTGATAAAAATGGGATTGTTTGTGTCATATGAGAGAAAGACACAGACAGACCGGTCTGTAAAGTGACACTGGCTCCTGATAAATGGGTGATAATTGATGATGCTCTGAGGGGAGATTGCAATGACGAGGTCTGTAACAAGACATGCTCCTGATAAACTGGATTGTATGGTCTCTGAGCGAAGCCATAGGACAGACGGTCTGTAAAGTGCAATGACTCCCTGATAAACTGGGATTTATGTGTCTCCTGAGAGAAGCCACAGGGACAGCCGCGTATGTAACGTGACACTTGCTCCCTGATTAAACTTGGATTGTAGGGTCTCTGAGAGAAGCAATTTAGACGATCGTTGTATGAGGACACTGGCTCCCTGATCACTTGGATTTTATGTGTCTCTGTGAGAAAGCCATAGACAGATCAGTCTGCTAAGTGCACTGGTCCCTGATAACTGGGATTTTTATGATGTCTCTGAGAGAAGCAATAGACCCCCAGGACCGGTCTGTAAAGTGAAACTGGATCCTGATAAACTGGGATTGTAGTGTCTTCGAGAGAAGCCACAGACAGAAGGTCGTAAAGTGACACTGGATCCCTGATAAACTGGGTATTTATGTTGTCTCTGAGAGATTGCAATAGACAGACCGGTATGTGTGTAAAGTGACACTGGATCCCTGCTAAACATGGGATTGTATGTGTCTCTGAGAGAGCCATAGACAGACCGTCTGTAAAGTGACCCAATGACTCCTGATAAAACTGGAGTGTATGTTCTCGGAGAGAAGCCACAGAACGGACGGTCTGTAAAGGGACAACTTGCTCCCTGTAAACTTGGATTGTATGGTCTCTGGAGAAGCAATAGCTGATCAGTCTGTATAGTGACACTGGCTCCCTGATCAAACTGGGATTTATGTTGTCTCTGTGAGAAAGCCATAGACAGACAGCTGTTTAGTAAAGTGACATGGTCCATGATAAACTGGGATTGTATGTGTCTCTGAGGAAGCAATTAGACAGACCGGTCTGTAATGTACACTGGCTCCCTGATAAACTGGGATTGTATGTGTCTTGGAGAAGCATAGACAGACCGGTCGTAAAGTGACACTGGATCCCTGAATAAAACTGGGAAATTTATGTGTCTCTGAGAGAAGCCATAGACAGATCAGTCTGTAAAGTGACACTGGCTCCGGATAATAAACTGGGATTGTATGTGTCTCTGAGAGAAGCAATAGACAGACCGGTCTGTAAAGTGACCACTGGCTCCCTGATAATAAAAATGGGAAGGAATTTATGTGTCTGAGAGAAGCCATAGACAGATCAGCTGTAAAGTGACACGGGATCCATGATAAACGGGATTGTATGGTCTCTGCGAGAAGCAATAGACAGAAGGTCTTGTAAAGTGAACATGGCTACCTGATAAACTTGGATTGTATGTGTCTCTGAGAGAAGACAAAGCAATAGAAAGACCGTGGTCGTAAAGTGACCGTGCTTCCGGGATTAAAATGGGAAGTATGTGTCTGAGGGAGAAGAATAGACAGAAGCTCGCGTATAGGCTTTAATGGACACTTTACTCGCGGATTCGATGTTCGCGTCTAGATACCATGTACATTTTACTTGCGGATTCGATACTCGCGTATAGGCTTTAATGGACACTTTACTCGTAGATTCGATGTTCGTGCCTAGATACCGTTCGCGCCTAGATACCATGGACATTTTACTCATGGATTCGATGCTCGCGTATAGGTTTTAATGGACACTTTACTCGTAGATTCGATGTTCGCGCCTAGATACCATGGACATTTTACTTGCGGATTCGATGCTCGCGTATAGGTTTTAATGGACACTTTACCCGTAGATTCGATGTTCGCGCCTAGATACCATGGACATTTTACTCGCGGATTCGATGCTCGCGTATAGGTTTTAATGGACACTTTACTCGTAGATTCGATGTTCGCGACTAGATACCATGGACATTTTACTCGCGGATTCGATGCTCGCGTATAGGTTTTAATGGACACTTTAGCCGTAGATTCGATGTTCGCGCCTAGATACCATGGACATTTTACTCGCGGATTCGATGCTCGCATATAGGTTTTAATGGACACTTTACTTGTAGATTAGAAGTTCGCGCCTAGATACCATGGACATTTTAATTGGGGATTCGATGCTCGCGTATAGGTTTTAATGGACACTTTACTCGTAGATTCAATGTTTGCGCCTATAGATACCATGGACATTTTACTTGCGGATTCGATCCTCGCGTATAGGTTTTAATGGACACTTTACCCGTAGATTCGATGTTTGCGCCTAGATACCATGGACATTTTACTCGCGGATTAGATGCTCGCCAATAGGTTTTAATGGACACTTTACTCATAGATTCGATGTTGCTGCCTAGATGCCATGGACATTTTACTCGCGGATTCGATCCTCGCGTATAGGTTTTAATGGACACTTTACCCGTAGATTCGATGTTCGCGCCTAGATACTATGGACATTTTATTTGTGGATTCGATCCTCGCGTATAGGTTTTAATGGACACTTTACCCGTAGATTCGATGTTCGGGCCTAGATACTATGGACATTTTACTTGCGGATTCGATCCTCGCGTATAGGTTTTAATGGATACTTTACTCGTAGATTCGATGTTCGCGTCTAGATGCCATGGACATTTTACTTGCGGATTCGATGCTTGCGTATAGGTTTTAATGGACACTTTACTTGTAGATTCGATGTTCGCGCCTAGATACCATGTACATTTTACTCACGGATTCGATGCTCGCGTATAGGTTTTAATGGACACTTTACTTGTAGATTCGATGTTCGCGCCTAGATACCATGGACATTTTACTTGCGGATTTGATGCTCGCGTTCGCGCCTAGATACCATGGACATTTTACTCATGGATTCGATGCTCGCGTATAGGTTTTAATGGACACTTTACTTTAATGGACACTTTACTCGTAGATTCGATGTTCGTGCCTAGATACCACGTACATTTTACTTGCGGATTTGATGCTCGCATATAGGTTTTAATGGACACTTTACTCGTTGCGGATTTGATGCTCGCATATAGGTTTTAATGGACACTTTACTCGCGGATTCGATGTTTAGGCCTAGATACCATGTACATTTTACTCGCGGATTCGATGCTCGTCGTATAGGCTTTAATGGACACTTTACTCGCGGATTCGATGTTTAGGCCTAGATACCATGTACATTTTACTTGCGGATTCGATACTCGCGTATAGGCTTTAATGGACACGTTACTCGTAGATTCGATGTTCGTGCCTAGATACCATGTACATTTTACCCTTTAATGGACACTTTACTCGTAGATTCGATGTTCGTGCCTAGATACCAGTACATTTTACTTGCGGATTTGATGCCGCATATAGGTTTTAATGGACACTTTACTCGCGGATTCATGTTTGGCCTAGATACCATGTCATTTTACTCGCGAGATTCGATGCTCGCGTATAGGCTTAATGGACACTTACTCGCGGCATTCGATGTTTAGCGCCTAGATACCATGTACATTTTACTGCGGATTCGATACTCGCGTATAGGCTTTTTTAATGACACGGGCCCACAGACAAAACATACCAGGAATGTCTCCAGACAGAACATACCAGGAACTGTCCCACAGACAGAACATAACAGGAATGCCACACAGTACAGAACATACCAGGAACATCCCTCCCAGAAATGTCCCTTAGACAGAACATCCCAGGAAATCACACCAAACAGGACATCCCTAGAAACATCCCAAGACTTCCCTTTAAACAAAACACACACACAATGTCCCAGGAACATCCCTCAAACAGAACATCCAGAAACGTCCCTTAGACAGAACATCCAGGAACATCCCAAGAACATTCCTCAAACAGAACATCCTATGAACATTCTAAGACAGAACATCCCTCAAACAAACATCCCAGGAATGAACCATAGACAGAACATCCCAGGAACGTCCCTCAGACAGAACATTCCAGATAAATCCCTCAGACATACCCATGAGACAAAACAAGGGCAACCTAATGTGGGATCAGTACTATGGTCTTTATATATGCAACTATGGTCTTTTATATAGGCAACATTATTCCTCTTACTGGTATAGAATGCCCTAATAAGGAGAGGACAACGCTAACTAATTATCAAGGCAGTTGAGGTGGCACAGCCTGGAACATGGTTAGTCACAGGTCACAGCCAATGACCAATTAAGGCTACGGCCATATCAGGTAACAATATTGGGTGTGTATGGGAAGGAACACTGTGATTCAAGTATTAGAAAACAAATAAAGAATACCTACAAGGTCAGGTGGGGCACATAAAAATACTATTAATATAAAGCAATGTGATGCCATTTCCCTGACCTCTTATGCCTTGAGGCTATTTACATTGGAATAACGTAACAATTCCCAGCCTTATCCTCTCTAAAATTTTAGTTTTACCATTTAAAGCTAAAATGTAATTTGAACTTGATGATTCTATAAATCCTAAGCAACAGCTCTGGCTTTTTTGCCCTTTCTCCGTGCGTCAGGACACTACTGGCTGACCTCTTTCTGAACTTGCTTGGATTAGGTTGTTGGAAAGAAAATGGTTACAGGATTCAGAGACTATAAAAACCTCAAGGTAATTGTTCCACAATGGTGCTGATACGGAAATGAAAAGCACAACTCCCGCCTAGTTAGGGGGGAGTTTGATTACATTTTAGCGTTCGTTATCTTTTAAACGCTTCAAGTATTTGATGTCAATTGATCCCAAATTGACACCCCCCACCCCTTTGTATGAAAGGTATCCCTACCTCCTAATTGCTATGAATAATCGGTTAATAGGCACGGGGCGTATTTTAAACCCCATGTTTGACCGGTCAGCTGGGTCGAAATATCGTTGGTTGACCGTGAACGAATAATGTCCGAAATGACATTGCAATCTATCGTACAGCCCATTCAGGTTTGGGCGAAATGTAACAATTGCCCAACTTGTCATCTGCCTGCCTTACCTCAACACAAAAATATTGTTGCAATATTGTTACAGGTCAGGGAGGTCGGTTCTCGTCGGATTTTCCCAACCTGTAACAAAATGTGAACAATATTTTCCTTTCAAAAAGTAAGGCAAGTATAGTAAGAGTGAGCACTTAAGCCATTAACTCTTTCATGGCAGCAAAAGGGGAGGTAGGAGAGGGCTGCCTAAAATTTTGATTATAAGCCTCACTTCCCCTTTAAGGGTGTATCTCCAACACATCCTTAAAAACAGGGAAAAAAAAAACAAAACAAACAAAAACCAAACATGAACCATGACTAATCTGTAGACACAAGATGATACAGCGAGTTAGTTACAGAGAATTGATACACACATTCAAAGGGGCGCTCTGGTGGGGAGCTGGGGGGGGGGGGGTGTAAAGTAGAATATTCAAAGCTTTTTTCCCTGTGATTGCGTTAACTGTGTGCAGAGGAAGTCGGGCTTAGATGGACCGTTTGTGTTATACATGATGAGGGGCTGTTATCAGAATGTGCAATCATCTCTAATCCGCGAGCTTCAATAGAGCAACCAAAAAAAAGAAATAGTGTGTGACCCTGAAAAGAAAAATTACAAATCCCGTTTCATCTCTGGGTGTCGACTCCTGGAAGGGGGAAAAAAATTCATTAGATTCCGGGGCCTTACGATTGTATGATTTCCCAAGAAACAAGGACTGATTAAAAGATGTGAAACCTTCGCAGAATTGGATCTAAATTGGTCCTCAGCGAAAGTGCGAGGAATGGTCAAACCACCTGTAGGACTAAAAATCCCAGCCGGCCCTGAAAACCAACCACTTAGGTGATTAGGATTAGAAAATAGTATTAGGATATTTTGCAGTCTGACAATCCCATCATAAAATATTGGTTGTACCTTTAAAATGAACCCTGGATCACATGTCTAGGTAAAACTTGTGAGAGTATATTGCTGGAAAGGTTTAGCAATATAACCCTGAACACTTCCTGCTTTCACCAGCTTGTAGATATGTGACCTATCTCTGCCCGCATTAATAGGCACCCTGTCAACTGTGCAGATTCTTCCATACATTCTATTCCAGCATTAAGTCTTAAGCGGGACTGGGACATTACTGATAAAGGGCCAATCCGGTACAGCCAGTAAAGAAAAGTTTTAAATTGTTGTAAATGGGAAATTTCCCTCTGTCGTGGTTGGCCCCCTGTATACGGGAGTTCGCCAGGATCGTAAGGTGTATGACAGCGATTTCACTTTAGATACTGAATAAAAAACATTATTATAGTCAATCTAGGACAGGAAAGACTTAACCGGATGTAATTAGCGATGGAGCCAATTTACTTAGAACCGTTGTCACACTGGTAAAAAGGCCCGAATTGTAAGGATCTTATACTAAACACACTTTAAGGCTGTGCCATGTGTATACGGAATAGACTTTTGTGCTATAAGCAGCCATCAAAAATGTGATTTAAACCACCCATGTGATACAATGCAAAGTTTAGGTTTAGGTTAGAGTGATTAAGGCAATAGCGCCCTTTAGTTCATCTGCCCCTAATGGTAGCCATAGACGCTACAATTGATCGTGCAATCTGCAGGTGGTCCATAGGATTGACGTTGGGCAAAAAAATGTCCATACACCATCCGACCAACATACGATATCGATATACCACGATTGATGTGTTCCCACTATAGGTATCGCCGCACTTAATATTAGACAAAATGGTACCAATTGGGGTAAATGTAGAAAATAAAGCAACAAAATAACTATCCCAGGGCCCTGGCAAAAACTGTAATATTTCTATTCCTTAAACTGTTCCATCTCTGGTAATGATTGGTTGGAACGGCAAAATCCTTCATTCCGAATACACCGTATTCGCCAATTTTGTCTCTTTTCCAATTTTCCCACAAATGACCAAATCTTCAACGTTATTTATTTACCCCCAAAATCAATTTGAAATAAAATGGTTATTTTTGCTAAACCAAGAAAATAACCATTATATAATAACGGGGAATCTTCTCCGGTTATTAACGGGACTCTTCTCGGTTATTAAACTGAATCTCAGACTGGCCATTTTAGTGGGTAGAAATATTGTCCTGTATGTGTTTAACTCTTACTGTCATTGGCCAGTTTCAATGGGATCGTATGGGAACTTTCACACTGTAGGGGTGATTACTAATCAATCAATAGGTAACTGTTTATACACGCATCTGTAATGTCCCGATTCCTGGAACTCCAGGAATCCATGTTCCGTGTGTTTGTCTCTACACTAAAACCTGTTCTGGATTCTACACTTGGGAAAGTTTAAGGTGTGCCCAGGTGCATGCTGGGACAGGGCAGGATTAGGGTGGGGTGTGAGATTAGTTCTCTGTGATCCAATCAAGATTCACTTACATGATGTCACCTTTATTTTCCATTGGGATCTAAAATTTACCGTCGTGTCCGAAAGAACTTTCATCCCATTTGCACAAAAGTACGAAATATCTGCGGCATTGCTCTGTGTAGTGATGGCCCAGTTTGCGGATCCGAACCCGGATCCGTAGCGGATTTGCCTCGTTGCAAACGGCGGATATCGCGGATTTCAGTTTTCCGCCTTCAGAACGCATTTTCAGGGAAATACGAGAAATCCTCGTAAATTAAAAAATTGTGGTTTTTCCCCGTATTTTCAAGAATCCTCGTATTTTCGAAGAACGGATTTTGCCAAACTTTCTTTAATCGGTTTTAATGGGTCCGCTCGCGGATTTTCTATTTTTACATTTTTCGAAAACGGACCGGATTTTGCGAAGTTTGGACATCCCTAGCTCTGTGATGGTCGTTTGTTCCAACATGGAGTCACGCGGAAGGAATAATCTCGGTTCCCTTTCTCTAGGCTGTTTTGCTTTTCTGTCTGGGAAATTCCATCCAAAACAATTTTATCAAACTTTAACTTTAATGTGGCCGCCGAATTAACCTGGGTGTGTAAGAGAGCGGGCCGGCTGCGAAGATAAATGGACATGTTTCCATTATAAAACGCTCTCACGTGAGCGATTCTTTTATGTGTGACGTCCTTTATGGACCATTTTGCCTTTCATTGAGCCAGCGGAATTCTGCTGTCTCAGTTGAACACTCTGGTGGCGCTTTTGTTCTTCCTCCTATAAAAGGCGTTGCATTAAAGAGCCAGCGAGGGTGTCGAAAGTTTGCCTTACCTGTGCTCCAGCTCGCGAATGGAGAGGATGACTCCGATGTGGATGATCTCTGCTGTATGGAGCCCAGGAAAGTGAATTCGCTTTATTCTTAAATAACTGGATTACTTTCTCGTTTGCGTGAGGCGCGGCGTGAATTTCTCTCCCACATCTGTGATGCAAAAACAAAAACAAAAGGACAATTAGGATAAAGGATTAATATGTGCAATAGTGCACCAACCAATTAGAGTTTAATAACCTGAAGGCTAGGCCACAATGCGCTTGCGTTTTTTTCAGATCATTGAAAGGCGCGGCAACGTACGAAAAAGCACGTTTTCGGGGTGCCTTGCAATTGCGTTCTGCATTTTAAATCGCAATCGCATGCGGTTTTCAATACTTAATGAAAAAAACGCATGCGCAAAGCAACGAAATCGCACATGAAACCGCATGCGATTCCGGGTGCGATTGCATTTACATTGCAGTGTGGCCGTGCCCTCATAAAGTCAACATCTGATACCGCACACAGAGAAGAGTGGCCTAATAATTCAGGCAGAGATTGGTCAATGAATTCAAGCTGGTGAAAACAGGAAGTATGTATAACTTTATTTATAAAGCGCCACTTGGGTACGCAGCGCTGTACATTAAAAAATACAGAGTTACAAACAAGAGTATAAGTGTCAGCCATTATACAGATAGATATAAATTAAATTAAATATAATTTCATAGTGCTGAGGAAGTTATATTGCTAAACTCTAACACAAAAACCAGCACCTCTTTTATCTACAAGAACGAGTTAAAATCTATTAAGGCACTGAGATATAATCAATTAGTATAGTATTTGAGGTTGAATAAAGACATACGTCCATCCAGTCCAACCCATCTAGCAATATCCTCATTTCCTGCCTAAATGTTGATCCAGAGGAAATTGTAAAAAGTACAAAGCAAGGAAGATTCCAGGACAGGATGCGGTCAAAAAGCGATTGGATGGCAAATGGACCAATCAATGATATGGAGGGGATCCCGCGTTTCAAGCTTAACCAAGGAACCTGCAACGGGCAGAGGTATATCAGTATGTGCATACTTAACAGTCATGTTAATTGTTGTTTAAAGGGGAAGTTTAACTTGTTGATAAAAGTGATTTTTCAAAAAAAAATAAATATTATATTATTTATTTGGGATTGGAGAATCTGACTTGTTATCTGCCCCTTGCATACAAATATAAAAGTCCTTTTTATTTAAGAAATTGCCCTACACCCCCTACAATCACACACCAATTAAATACAGATCCGTACAGATCCATCGTCATTTCTTGTCAAGTGCACTTTTTTCCCAGTCGGTCCATCAGATTTTGGGGGTTATGATTCTGACAACCAGACAGATGTTAGAAAACCAAATGGAAAAGTTGAGAGCAAAATGTTAAATAAATCAAAAGCCACGAAATATATAAATATATGTTCCACCCTAACAGGGGAGCAGATCTGATTAATCTTTAACGCAGAAAGACCCCCAGGCAAGGACAGATCCCCTAACTTAATGTAAATCATGGATGCCCTGATATTATTATAAACTACAACTCCCAGCATGCCCCGAGAGACCCATAATGCTTGTGGGTTTCCCAGCTATCTGTCAACAAATCAGATTCCAGAATACACAGTTGCTGCTCCATTATTTTGTTCACTAGTTAACCAAACGACTTTGTTCAAATGAAAATACTTCACTAATGTCCCGTTCTAAGCAAAACACATCAGCGGCGTAATTAATTAAGCCCGTAAACGACCAATGGGCGCAAATGGTTGATAGACTGCCAAATTGCACGATATTAAAACAAAAAATAAAATCAAATGATTGGATAAAGCGGAACCATAAAAGGGGATTAGAGGCAGCGAGATATTAGGTTTCTCGTAACTCCGATTTTACCGTCTACTGGACCGTAAAATGGGCCCAATTCCAAGGCCCTGTAATGACGCCTTTTGTAAAATAAAATAAAATCTCTCTCTGCGGCGTCACATGCACCACAGCCTTTAAATCTTTCCCCATGATTTGGACACGAAATTCTGCACCGATTCCCTCTATGACCAACAATGCAGGTGGTGGCGCTAAATGGAAGAGCTGCACTCGGAGGTTAAATTGCTACTTGGGGATGTTGTGTTTCACTGCCAAATTAGGAAGAAGAAGAAAAGGCGGAAAGGCGTTGTGTTCGTCGAATGTGCTTCTGCTTTATTCTATGGAAGCCATTCCTGGCTGCTGGTTTACCGTCGTGTTTGCGATTCGTTAGCGTGTGAGGAAAGCACGTCAGGCTAAGACACTTCAATAAAAGTTCTTATCGTGTGAAAATGGTGCTAATTTTGCCCCAACCAATCAGATGTTATTTAACATTTGAAAGCTAACAATTCTAGATTTTTCAAATTTATTTCACCGTCCAATCAGTTTCTGTTTAATGTCTGTCCATGTGACCTGATAATTAAATAGCTGAACATGGGAATATGCGCTGGGCATTTGTGCCGTTGGGCAGTTAATATTTATGAACGTTATCAGCGCCCGACATCCGATGGGCCCAACAGTGACACAGACGCAGCCCTTCTACCTAATATATCTTCTACTGACACAGCCTGATGCCTCTTTCTCCTGCCACTGCGGATTCCCCATTGTTATTCCACGATAGAGAGGGATGGAGACGGCGAAAAATGATTGCGAAATGACCCTGCAATCACCAGCAACTACAATTCCCAGCATTCACAGTCTGTTTAACAAGAACTACAATTTGGACAAGGAATGATGAGAGCGTAGATTTCAAACATCTTGAAGGCAAATGACATCCATTCTGGAGACAAGGAATGCTGGGAGTCGAAGGTTGGTGTTTTAAACTACAACTCCCACCATCCCTTCATTGCATTCTGTCTGGCTGGTTGATGTTTGCAACTAAACATACTGCAACCAGGAATGATGGGAGTTGTAGGTTGAGGTTTGAAAACTACAATTCCAGTATTCCTTTGTTGAATTCTTCCTGGCTTGTTGGTGGTTGAAAAACTACAACCATTCATCCTGCAACCAGGCTGGGAGTTTTAGGTTGGTGCTTGAAATCTACAACTCCCAGAATTCCTTGGGGGGCCAAACGCAATCAAGGGATGCTGGGAGTTGTGTTTATAAATCATTTGGAGGGCCAAATGTTGGACAGTTTGGGAACCAGACATATCAACCTGCCTTCGAGTCCATAAAATCTCTCTCGTTCTACTTTTGCAGTGTTGCCAAATATATTATAAATGGAAGTCGTTCCCCCCAGACCTTCCCACCCCTAACAGACTCCGATCCGACTCAATAACGGCGTGAAAAAACAGCGAATCTCCGAACGCGCTCAGCGACGGGCAAAAATTTCCAACAGAAGGAGCTCGCGTGACCTCAGCTTTTAACTGACGATCAGACGCCTTCCGAACAGCGCGTTTCAAAGTCTAAAATCTCCCACTCGCTTCCCTTCGTGGGCTAAAATGTACTAAATTAAGTTCTAATGGAGCCATTCAGCGCTGCCATACCGACGTTTAGTTACATTATACTGAGGGAGAATAAGAAGAGGGGGGAATGTAAACGTTCCTTTGGATCCATTCTGCTTTTAAAGTCATTTTTGAGATTCAATTCCTTATTTGTGCCTAATGATAGACTGGAGAGAAAATCCAACCCCTCCTCTCTAAACCTTTCCAGTCTGGGAGAATAAATATCATTCCTGTAACCACTGGGTGAGTCCCAAACCAATATCTCACATGGCAAGTTAAATGATGGACTCAACATTATTGTCCACAAGCAGCTAGAACCTTCTATAGCAAGGAGAGACACTATGGAAATCTAGACAATCAGAGGGAACCTACAAGAAAAGGTCATTTCTACAATGCAAGTATCCTGTAAATAATACCTTATAATAATTGTTTGGCTATGTCATTAGTGGTACATATTCTCAGTGACTTCTAATATCCTTATAATTACAGTAGGGGATACATTTCCTTATAATACATGAGTGGTACCCAGAGTTCCCTGTATAACCGTCTGTCCTTGTACCTTTATATAGACACAGAAAATCCTCAGTGACTTCTAATACTTATAATTTACAGTAGGGGATACATTATCCCTTATAATACATGGGTGGTACCCAGAGTTCCCTGTAACTTCAGTCTGTGTCCTTGTACCTTATATGGACACAGAACTCCTCAGTGACTTCTTATCCTTATAATTTACAGTAGGGATACATTATCCCTTATAATACATGAGTGGTACCCAGAGTTCCCTGTATAACTCAGTCTGTGTCCGTACCTTTATATAGACACAGAACTTCTCAGTGACTTCTAATTCCTTATAATTACAGTAGGGGATACATTATCCCTATAACAATGAGTGGTACCCAGAGTTCCCTGTATAACTCAGTATGTGTCCTTGTACCTTTATATAGACACAGAACTCCTCAGTGGCTTCTAATATCTTTATAATTTACAGTAGGGGATACTTATCCCTTATAATACATGAGTGGTACCCAGAGTTCCTTGATAACTCAGTCTGTGTCCTTGTACCTTTAATGGACACAGAACTCCTCAGTGACTTTAATATCCTATAATTTACAGTAGGGGTACATTATCCCTTATAATACATGAGTGGTACCCAGAGTTCCTTGCATAACTCAGTCTGTGTCCTTGTACCTTATATAGACACAGAACTCCTCAACTCCTCAGTGACTTCTAATATCCTTATAACTTACAGTAGGGGATACATTATCCCTTATAATACACGGTGGTACCCAGAGTCCCTGTATACTCAGTCTGTGTCCTGTTACCTTTTTAGACACAGAACTCCTCAGTGACTTCTAATATCCTATAATGTTACAGCAGGGGATACATTATCCCTTATAATACATGAGTGGTACCCAGAGTTCCCGTTGATAACTCAGTAGGTCCTTGTACCTTATATAGACACAGAACTCCTCAGTGGCTTCTAATATCTTTATAATTTACAGTAGGGGAACATTCTCCTTATAATACATGAGTGGTACCCAGAGTTCTTGTATAACTCAGTCTGTGTCCTTGTACCTTTATATGGACACAGAACTCCTCAGTGACTTTTAATATCCTTATAATTTACAGTAGGGGATACATTATCCCTTATAATACATGAGTGGTACCCAGAGTTCCCTGTATAACTCAGTCTGTGTCCTTGTACCTTTATATGGACACAGAACATGTAAACTGGTTTAATGGACTGGAAATTGAAAGCCTGAGACATTTCCTATTGATTGACTATTTTAATCCAGTTTGCACGACATGGTCTCTGGGTTACAATACCTGTCGCTTTAATCCATGAAAATCTCCAAAGGGAAGAAAAAGGGGATCTAATTCCTTTGCTTTTCATTTCTTTTAATAAAACCTGAACCTTCAGTAAACAGAGATAAATTAATATTTTGTTCCTTGTAACATTTCCAGGTTCTTTGTATTACGCCGTGTAGGTAGAATAGCACATAAAGCTATCCGACTTCAATAAAAAATATTGTCGCAAATATTGTTACAATTCATGCCAAATCACTTCCCTGCCTGATTCCCGTCTTGTAGCAATGTTTGAACAAGGGTTTCATTGAGACCAGACTAGCAGGTACTGCAGGACTAAACCAATTATTACTGAAAGCAAAAATAGGCAGTAGAAAAACTCGCTCTAACTTCCATAAAATAACTGATGGGGAAAAAAACAGTTTTTTAGGGCTAGGCCCCACTAACACGCATGCGATTTTGGTTAAACTGGAAATCGCGGGAACGCGAAATTTATCGATATTTCTATCGCTATTGCGCATCTGTTTGCGTTTTGCGTGTGCAACATTTTTTTACACAAACACATGCGTTTTTATAATGTAAAATTACAAACCGCATGTGCAAGCATGGAACGATGCGCAACAACGCACAGAAATTGCAGCCACGCACAGAAATCGCAACACGCACAGAAATAGCGTGTGATAACGCTTGCAATTACGCGCGGCGATTGGTGGGTTGTAGTGTTGTTATCGCATCGCTTGCACTGACAAGACTGGAAGTATCGCAACAATGGCACAAAATACGCGGAGTTTCTGCAATTGTGGCTTTCGGTGCATTTCCCGTTATGTTTTTTCGCTCCCAGTAATTTAAAGATTATAAAATATGACATTGTACTGATGTTTAATTTCTGTTTGTGTTAAACACCCAGAGATCTAAATCATTAATCTGCAAGTGTAAAATAACCAGTGACCAACACATAAATGACACAGCAAACATTAAAAGAACAATAAAAGGAATTTTTATCCAATAGAGAATAAATCATGTGTTTATTAACACTTCAGCAGAGCAAACATGTATTCAAAAGAGCTTATCAGTTTCCCAACGGTCAAATCCCCTACAGAATAAAGGCAACGCAAAACACACAAAACGTGATCTAAGCCTTTATGTCAGTGTACACAAATGATATTATATTATTATTATTATATTATTGATTTTTATTAGCGCGAACTCTTCTCTGTATGGCAACACCACCACAAACATCTCGGAATATTCTGCAGTGTGTATTAGCAGTGGCTAAAAAGTAACTAAAATCTTTACATTTTTACTGTTGTGACCATTTTTATGCAAAGTTAATGCACATTTGTCTACTTAGTCCTAATTGGCCTCACCCAGGTAAATCCCATGCACACACAGTCTACCGCAACTCTAAACAGGAGCGTGTTTGCGATCAGTAAAGGTCCAGCATAAACAAGTGGGAACATGCTTATATGTATTTATAACAGAATGTTTATTTAATGAGACTCAGTGCTACCAATGGGATCTATATAGGAGGGGGTTTATAGTGTTATATTCTTGCAGCCAACGCAAGTGCAGAATATATTCATCTCCGCATTCGCTCAACACAGCCTATAGTACAGCAGGTATGGGTCATTCATTTTCAAAACTCATTTCAGCATAGGAAACCAGTGGACTGCAACAGCGCCCCCTAATGGGTATAGAATTGTTATTGATATTTAATTACTGCCAAGTTAAAATTTACAGTTCATTTTTTTTGGCCAATTAAGCATTAGGTTCAAGGTCCATAAAGTTTAACTGGTAGAGAGAGACAGGGTATTACAAGAATAAAAAAACACTGACATCAATACCATAGTTCTCTTGGTCCAGAGATACTTGTCGATTGCGATTTGGAGTCAGAAGGATTCCCCCATTTCCTGCTGTTAACCTCCTCTGGATCAACTGTTATGTAGGCTAAAAAGTTTTTACTGGACGATATTTATACAACCTCCAATACTATGTTTACTATGTAACTGTTTAAAGACATTATGTGTAGGGTATAAAGGTTGGACTAGATGGACGTATGTCTTTATAACTCCATATATGTTACTATGTAACTGTTATACAGACCTATGGGGAGGTATAAAGGTTGGACTGGATGGACGTATGTCTTTATACAACCTCCAATACTATGTTACTATGTAACTGTTATACAGGACATTATGGGTAGGGTATAAAGGTTGGACTGGATGGACGTATGTCTTATACAACCTCCAATACTTGTTACTATGTAACTGTATAACAGACATTATGGTAGGTTAAAGGTTGGGACGAGATGGACGTAGTCTTTATACAACCTCCAAACTATGTTACTATGTAACTGTTATACAGACATTATGGGATAGAGTATAAAGGTGGACTAGATGGACGTATGTCTTATACAACCTCCATACTATGTTACTATGTAACTGTTATACAGACATTATGGGTAGGGGATAAGGTTGGACTAGATGGACGTTATGTCTTATACAACCTCCAATACTATGTTACTGGTGTAACTGTTATACAGACATATGGGTAGGGATAAAGGTTGGACTAGATGGACGGATGTCTTATACAACCTCCAATACTATGTTACTATGTAAACTGTATACAGACATTATGGGTAGAGTATAAAGGTTGGACTAGATGGACGTATGTCTTTTATACAACCTCCAATACTATGTTACTTGAACTGTTTCTAAGACATTGGGTAGGGTATAAAGGTTGGACTAGATGGATGTATGTCTTATACAACCTCCATACTATGTTACTATGTAACTGTTATACAGACATTATGGGGAGGGTATAAAGGTTGGACTAGATGGACGTATGTCTTTATACAACCTCCAATACTGTGTACTATGTAACTGTTATACAGACTATGGGAAGGGTTTAAAAGGTTGGACTAGATGGACGTATGTCTTTATACAACCTCCAATACTATGTACTATGAACTGTTATACAGACATTATGGGTAGGGTAAAGGTTGGCTAGACGGACGTATGTCTTATACAACCTCCAATACTATGTTACTATGTAACTGTTATACAGACAATTATGGGTAGGGTATAAAGGTTGGCACTAGATGGACATAGTCTTTATACAACCTCCATACATATGTCACATGTAACGTTATAACAGACATTATGGGTAGGTATAAGGTTGGACTAGATGGGACTATGTCTTTATACAACCTCCAATACTATGTTACTATGTAACTGTTTACAGACATTATGGGTAGGGTATAAAGGTTGGACTAGATGGACTTAGTCTTTATACAACCTCCAATACTATGTTACTATGTAACTGTTATACAGAACATGCAGGTAGGGTATAAAGGTTGGACTAGTAGATGGACGTATGTCTTTAACAACCTCAAAATCTATGTTACTATGAACTGTTATACAGACTTATGGGTAGGGTATAAAAGGTTGGACTAGGATGACGTATGTCTTATATATACTCCAATAATATGTTACTATGTAACTGTTATACAGACATTATGGGTAGGGTATAAAGGTTGGACTAGTGGACGTATGTTCTTATACAACCACCATACTATGTTACTATGTAAACTGTTATACAGACATTATGGGTAGGGTTAAAGGTTGGACTAGATGGACGTATGTCTTTATACAACCTCCAATACTAGTTATCCATTAAAGTTATAAGACCATTATGGGTAGGGTATAAAGGTTGGACTAGACGGACGTATGTCTTTATACAACCTCCAATGCTATGTACTATGTAACTGTTATACAGACATTAGGGTAGGGTATAAAGGTTGACATAGATGGACGTATGTCTTTAGACAACCTCCAATACTATGTGTACTATGTAACTGTTTATACAGACATTATGGGTAGGGTATAAAGGTTGGATAGACGGACGTAGTCTTTCTACAAACTCCAATGCTATATGTACTATGTAATGTTATACAGACATTATGGGTAGGGTATACAGGTTGGACTAGACGGACGTATGTCTTTATACAACCTCAATACTATGTTACTATGTAACTGTTATACAGACATTATGGGTAGGGATAAAAGGTTGGACTAGATGGAAGTATGTTTATACAACCTCCAATACTATGTTACTATGTAACTGTTATACAGACATTATGGGTAGGGTATAAAGGTTGGACTAGATGGACGTATGTCTTTAGACAAACCTCCAATACTATGTTACTATGTAAAGTTATACAGACATTATGGGTAGGGTATAAAGGTTGGACTAGATGACATATGTCTTTATCAACCTCCAATACTATGTTACATGTAACTGTTGTACAGACATTATGGGTAGGGTTATAAAGGTTGGACTAGTGGACTTATTCTTATACAACCTCCAATACTATGTTACTATGAACTGTTATACAGACATCATGGGTTAGGTATAAAGGTTGGAATAGATGGACGTCTGTCTTTATACAACCTAATACTAGTTACTATGTAACTGTTTACGGACATTATGGGTAGGTATAAAGGTTGGACTAGATGGACGTATGTCTTTATATCTCCTCCAATACTATGTTACTATGTAACTGTATACAGACATTATGGGTAGGGTATAAAGTTGGACTAGATGGACGTATGTCTTTATACAACCCCAATACTATGTTACTATGTAACTGTTATACAGACATTATGGGTAGGGTATAAAGGTTGGACTAGATGGACGTATGTCTTATACAACCTCCAATACTATGTTACCATGTAACTGTTATACAGACATTATGGGTAGGGTATAAAGGTTGGACTAGACGGACGTATGTCTTATACAACCTCCAATGCTATGTTACTATGTAACTGTTATACAGACATTATGGGTTAGGGTATAAAGGTTGGACTAGATGGACGTATGTCTTTAGAAACCTCCAATACATGTTACTATGTAACTGTTATACAGACATTATGGGTAGGGTATAAAGGTTTGGACTAGAGAGACGTATGTCTTATACAACCTCCAATGCTATGTACTATGTAACTGTTATACAGACATTATGGGGGGTATACAGGTTGGACTAGACGGACGTATGTCTTTATACAACCTCCAATACTATGTTTACTATGTAACTGTTATACAGACATATGGGTAGGGTATAAAGGTTGGACTAGATGGACGTATGTCTTTATACAAACCTCCAATACTATGTTAATGTAATGGTTTCAGACATTATGGGGGTTAAAGGTTGGAATAGATGGACGTATGTTTATACAACCTCCAATACTATGTTACTATGTAACTGTTATACAGACATTATGGGTAGGGTATAAAGGTTGGAACTAGAGGACGTATGTCTTTATATAACCTCCAATACTATGTTACTATGTAACTGTTATACAGACATTATGGGTTAGGGTAAAAGGTTGGATACTAGATGGACGTATGTCTTATATAACCTCCAATACTATGTTACTATGTAACTGTTAAACAGAAATTATGGGTAGGGTATAAAGGTTGGACTAGATGGACGTATGTCTTTATACAACCTCCAAATATATGTTACTATGTAAACTGTTATACAGACATTATGGGGAGGGTATAAAGGTTGGACTAGATGGACGATTGTCTTTATACAACCTCCAATACTATGTTACTATGTAACTGTTATACAGACATTATGGGGTAGGGTATAAAGGTCGGACTAGATGGACAGTTTCTTTTATAAAACTCCAATACTTGTACTATGTAACTGTTATACAGACATTATGGGTAGGGTATAAAGGTTGGACTAGATGGACGTATGTCTTTATACAACCTCCAATACTATGTACTAGTAACTGTTATACAGACATTATGGGTAGGGTATAAAGGTTGGACTAGATGGACGTATGTCTTTACTAAACCTCCAATACATGTTACTATGTAACTGTTATACAGACATTATGGGTAGGGTATAAAGGTTGGACTAGATGGACGTATGTTTTATACAACCTCCAATACTAGGTACTATGTAAACTGTATACAGACATTAGGGTGGTATAAAGGTTGGACTAGATGGACGAATGTTTATACAATCCAACTATGTTACCATGTAACTGTTATACAGACATTAGGGTAGGGTATAAGTGTGGACTAGATGGACGTAGTCTTTATACAACCTCCAAACTATGTTATATATGTAACTGTTATACAGACATTATGGGTAGGGTATAAAGGTTGGACGAGGGACGAATGTCTTTATACAACCTCCAATACTATGTTACTATGTAACTGTTATACAGACAAATTATGGGTAGGGTATAAAGGTGGACTAGATGGACGAATGTCTTTATACAACCTCCAATACTATGTACCATGTAACTGTTATACAGACATTATGGGTAGGGTATAAAGGTTGGACTAATGGACGTATTGTTTATACAAACTCCAATACTATTTTACTATGTAACTGTTATACAGACATTATGGGTAGGGTATATAAAGGTTGGACTAGATGGACGTATGTCTTTATACAACCTCCAATACTATGTTACTATGTAACTGTATACAGACATTATGGGTAGGGTATAAAGGTTGGACTAGATGGACGTATGTCTTTATACAACCTCCAATAAATGTTACTATGTAACTGTATACAGACATTATGGGTAGGGTATAAAGGTTGGACTAGATGGACGTATGTATTATACAACCTCCAATACTATGTTACTATGTAACTGTTATACAGACATTATGGGTAGGGTATAAAGGTTGGACTAGATGGACGTATGTCTTTATATAACCTCCAATACTATGTTACATGTAACTGTTATCAGACTATGGGTAGGGTATAAAGTTGGACTAGATGGACGTATTGTCTTTATACAACCTCCAATACTATGTTACTATGTAACTGTTAGACAGACATTATGGGGTAGGGTATAAAGGTTGGACTAGATGAACAGTATGTCTTTATTCAACCTCCAATATATGTTACTATGTAACTGTTATACAGACATATGGGTAGGGTATAAAGGTTGGACTAGATGGACGTATGTCTTTAATAACCTCCAATACTAGTTACTATGTAACTGTTATACAGACATTATTGGTAGGGTATAAAGGTTGGACTAGACGGACGATATGTCTTTATACAACCTCCAATACTATGTTACTATGTAACTGTTAGACAGACATTATGGGTAGGGATAAAGGTTGGACTAGATGAACGTATTGTCTTATTCAACCTCAAACTATTTACATGTAACTGTTATACAGACATTATGGGTAGGGTATAAAGATTGGACTGGATGGACGTATGTCTTTATACAACCTCCCATACCATGTTATATGTAACTGTTATACAGACATTAGGGTAGGGTATAAGGTTGGACTAGAAATGCGTATGTCTTTATACAACCTCCGAACTATGTTACTATGTAACTGTTATACAGACATTATGGGTAGGGTATAAAGGTTGGACTAGATGGACGATGTCTTTATACAACCTCCAATACTATGTTACTATGTAAATGTATACAGACATTTATGGGTAGGGTATAAGGTTGGGGGCTTAGATGGACGGTGTTTTATACAACTCCAATACTATGTACTATGTAAACTGTTATAGGACATTATGGGTATTGGGTATAAAGGTTGGACTAAGATGGACGTAGTCTTTATCAACCTCCAATACTATGTTACTATGAACTGTTATACAGACATTATGGGTAGGGTATACAAGTTGGACTAGATGGACGTTGTCTTTATACAACCTCCATACTATGTTACTATGTAACTGTTATATAGAATTATGGGTAGGGTATAAAGGTTGGATAGATGGACGTATGTCTTTACTAAACCTCCAATTATTGTTACTATGTAATGTTATATAGACATTATGGGTAGGGGTATAAAGGTGGGACTAGATGGACGTATTGTCTTATACAACCTCCAATACTATGTTACTATGTACTGTTATACAGACATTATGGGGTAGGGTATAAAGGTTGGACTAGATGGATGTAGTCTTTATACAAAACCTCCAATACTATGTTACTATGTAACTGTATATAGACTATGGGCAGGGTATAAAGGTTGGACTAGATGGACGTATGTCTTTATACAACCTCCAATACTGTGTACTATGTAACTGTTATACAGACATTATGGGTAGGGTATAAAGGTTGGACTAGATGGACGTATGTCTTATATAACCTCCAATACTATGTTACTATGTAAATGTATACAGACATTATGGGTAGGGTATAAAGGTTGGACTAGATGGACGTATGTCTTATAACCTCTAATACTAGTACCATGTAACTGTTATAAGACATTAGGGTAGGGTATAAAGGATGGACTAGATGGACGTATGTCTTTATATAAACCTCCAACTACTAGTTACTATGTAATGTTATACAGACATTATGGGTAGGGTATAAAGGTTGGACTAGATGGACGTATGTCTTTATACAACCTCCAATACTATGTTACTATGTAACTGTTATACAGACATTATGGGTAGGGTATAAAGGTTGGACTAGATGGACGTATTGTTTATATAACCTCCAATACTATGTTACTATGTAACTGTTATACAGACATTATGGGTAGGGTATAAAGGTTGGACTAGATGGACGTATGTCTTCATATAACCACAATACTATGTTACTATGTAAACCGTTATACGACATTATGGGTAGGGTATAAAGGTTGGACTAGATGGACGTATGTCTTTATACAACCTCCAATACTATGTTACATGTAACTGTTATACAGACATTATGGGTAGGTTATAAATGTGGACTAGATGGACGTATGTCTTTTATACAACCTCCAATACTATGTTACTATGTAACTGTTATACAGGAATTAATGGTAGGGTATAAAGGTGGACTAGATGGACGTATGGTTTATACAAACTCCAATACTATGTTACTATGTAACTGTTATACAGACATTATGGGTAGGGTATAAATGTGGGGACTATATGGACGTAGTCTTATACAACCTCCAAACTATGTTACTATGTAACTGTTATACAGACATTATGGGTACGGTTATAAAGGTTGGACTAGATGGACGTATGTTCTTTATACAACCTCCAATACTCTGTTACTATGTAATCGTTATACAGACATTAGGGTAGGGTATAAAGGTGGATTAGATGGACGTATGTCTTTATACAACTCCAATACTATGTTACTATGTAACTGTTATACAGACATTATGGGAGGGGTATAAAGTTGGACTAGATGGGACGTATGTCTATATACAACCTCCAATACTATTTACTGTGTAACTGTTATACAAGACATTATGGGTAGGGTATAAAGGTTGGACTAGATGGACGTATGTCTTTATACAACCTCCAATACTCTGTACTGTGTACTGTATAAAGACTTATGGGTAGGGTATAAAGGTTGACTAGACAGAGTATGTCTTTACAACCACCAATACTATGTTACATGTAACTGTTATACAGACATTATGGGTAGGGTATAAGGTGGGACTAGATGGACGTATGTCTTATACAACCTCCATACTATGTTACTATGAAACGTTATACAGACATTAGGGTAGGGTATAAAGGTTGGACTAGATGGACGTATGTCTGTTATACAACCTCCAATACTATGTTACTATGTAACTGTTATACAAACATTATGGGTAGGGTATAAAGGTTGGACTAGATGGACGTATGTCTTTATACAAACTCCAGATATGTTACTATGTAAAACGTTATACAGGACATTATAGGTAGGGTATAAAGGTTGGACTAGATGGACGTATGTCTTTATACAATCTCCAATACTATGTTACTATGTAACTGTTATACAGACATTATGGGTAGGGTATAAAGGTTGGACTAGACGGACGTATGTCTTTATACAACCAATACTATGTTACTATGTAACTGTTAACAGACATTATGGGTAGGTATAAAGGTTGGACTAGACAGACGTATGTCTTATACAACCACCAATACTATGTTACTATGTAACTGTTATACAGACATTATGGGTAGGGTATAAAGGTTGGACTAGATGGACGTGTGTCTTACACAACTTCCTGTATAAAGATTGTGCTGAAAGCACTCAGGAAGTTTCTAGTGCTGCCAAGCTCTCATAGAATAATATTGGGAAGTAGAAAGTAGCAGTCCATACCTCCCAACCCTCGGTACTTTTCAATTTAATGTTAGTTCTCCTTTTATTCATGTATCTCTGTCTACACTCTTTCTTGGTCTATTTCTAGTTATTTCTCGGTTGGTCTCTCTGTTAAGTACCTAGGGGTGTGGCTTAATTTGGGGAGGGGCCTAAAAAAAATGGCGCTGCACGTATCACATAGAGGGGGAAATGTAATATATTTCGCTGTTGCAACCTACTTGCACTCGTTTCCGCAATGTATTAATCACTTTGCGACCGTTAATACATTGCAAAAACGCTAGCGGTAAGTTGCCACCTTTTGCGCGCATTTTAAAGACACCATTGAAAAGGCCGTTAATTGTTGCGCAAAAAACCAGCATAAAATTTATTGCACCGCAAAGAAAAAAAATTGCGACATGGCGCAGGCAGAACACGTTAGTACATGGTTTAGCGTGATTTTAGCTCTTATTTTCTCGTTAGCGCGGGATATTGCATCTGCCTGAGAGTGCCCAAAGGGGCCCTGATCTTCTCATATCCTAGACACGCCCCTGCTGTCTGTGACTAATTGAGGGGCACTAACCGTTGTACAATTCATTTCAGCTCTTTCCATCTTATCAAAAAGAAAAACATGTCAGCCTCTTGTAAAATATCGTTTTTGGTTCTCATTACCTTCTCATTACCTGTAAATCGTCTTCCAATTTATACATGAACAATTTAATCCCTTACTGAAATCCTGCCTAGTACAGGATGATATTGACCCATTAGTTATGGGTAGAGATGGGCGAACTTTAGAAAGTTCGGTCTGTTTTCGAACTTTCGAACTATATAGAAAGTTCAAAAACGGACCCATTAAAGTCAATGGGAGTCAAATAGTTTGAAAAGTCTAATGAAATACAATTAAATATTAATGGTAATTAATGTAAAGGCTGTGGACGGGAAATGGTCTGGGGAACACGTTCCATATACCAGGACTTTAGAAAATCCTTTTACTCTCACTCGCGCTATTTTCTAGTTCGTCGCGCTAGGTACCATGTACATTTACTCGCAGATTCAATGCTCGCGTTATATAGTTTTAATGGACACGTTTATCGTAGATTTCGATGTTCGCGTCTAGATACCATGGACATTTTCTCCGGATCGAGACTCGCATATAGGTTTTAATGAACACTTACTCGTAGATTCGATGTTCGCGCCTAGGTACATGGACATTTTCCTGCGATTCGATGCTCGCGTATAGGTTTAATGGACACTTTACTCGTAGATTCGATGTTCGCGTCTAGATACATGGACATTTTACTCAGCGGATTCGATACTCGCATATAGGTTTAATGAACACTTACTCGTAGATTCGATGTTCGCACCTAGGTACCATGGACATTTTACTCGCGGATTCGATGCTCGCCTATAGGTTTTAATGGACACTTTACTCGTAGATTCGATGTTCGCGCCTAGGTACATGGAAATTTTACTCACGCGGATCGATGCTCGCGTTAGGTTTTAATGCACACCTTACTCGTAGATTCGATGTTCGCGCTAGATACATGGACATTTTACCGCGGATTCGATGCTCGCGTATAGGCTTAATGAGACACTTTACGCGGATTCGATGTTCGCGTTTCGATACCATGTACATTTTACTTGCGGATTTCGATACTCGCGTATAGGTTTTAATGGGACACTTACTCGTAGATTCGATGTTCGCGCTAGACACCATGTACATTTTACTCACGGATTCGATACTCGCCTATAGGTTTTAATGGGAAACTTTGCTCGTAGATTTGATGTTCGCGCCTAGGATCCATGGACTTTACTGCGGATTCGCGATGCTAGCGTATAGGCTTTAATGGACACTTGATCGTAGATTCGATGTCGCGCCTAGATACCATGGACATTTACTCGCGGATTCGATGCCGCGTATAGGCTTTAATTGGACACTTTACTCGTGGATTCGATGTTCGCGCCTAGAACCATGGACATTTTCATCGCGGATTCGATGCTCGCGTATAGGCTTTAATTGGACACTTTACTCGTAGATTCGATGGTCGCGCCTAGGTACCATGGACATTTTTACTCGCGGATCGATGCTCGCGTATAGGTTTTAATGCACACTTTACTCGTAGATTCGATGTTCGCGCCTAGATACCATGGACAATTTACTCGCGGATTCGATGCGGGGATGCGTATAGCTTTAATGGACACTATTACTCGCGGATTCGATGTTCGCGTCTAGATACCATGTACATTTTACTTGCGGGATTCGATACTGCGTATAGGTTTTAATGGACACTTTACGTAGATTCGATGTTCGCGCATAGTACCATGTACATTTTACTTCACGGATGATTCGATACTCGCGTATAGGTTTAATGGACACTTTGCTCGTAGATTTGGTTCGCCGCATAGATACCATGGACATTTTACTTGCGGATTCGATGCTCGCGTATAGGCTTAAGGGACACTTTACCGTAGATTCGATGTCGCGCCTAGATACCATGGACATTTACGCGGATTCGATGTCGCGGTATAGCTTTAATGGACACTTTCCTCGTGGATTCGATGTTCGCGCCTAGATACCATGTACATTTTACTTGCGGATCGTACGCATTATAGGCTTTAATGGACACTTACTCGTAGATCGATGTTCTGCCTAGATACCACGTGACATTTTACTTGCGGATTGATGCTCGCATATAGGTTTAATGGACACTTACTCGCGGAATTCGTGTTAGGCCTAGATACCATGTACATTTTACTCGGGATTCGATGCTCGCGTATAGGCTTTAATGGACACTTACTCGCGGATTCGATGTTCGCGTTAGATACCATGTACATTTTAATTGCGGAGTCGATTACGCGCGTATAGGCTTTAATGGACACTTTACTCGTAGATTCGATGTTCGTGCCTAGATACAGTACATTTACTTGCGGATTTGATGCTCGCATATAGGTTTAATGGACACTTTACTCGTAGATTCGATGTTCGTGCCTAGATACCACGTACATTTACTGCGGATTTGATGCTCGCATATAGGTTTTAATGGACACTTTACTCGCGGATTCGATGTTTAGGCCTAGATACCATGTACATTTTACTCGCAGATCCAATGCTCGCGTATAGGTTTTAATGGACACTTTACTCGTAGATTCGATGTTCGCGTCTAGATACCATGACATTTACTCGCGGATTCATACTCGCATATAGGTTTTACTTAATGAAACACTTTACTCGTAGATTCGATGTTCGCACCTAGATACATGTACATTTACTCCGGATTCGATCTCGCATATAGGTTTTATGAACACTTTACTCGTAGATTCGATGTTCGGCCTAGATACCATGGACATTTACTCACGATTCGATACTCGCATATAGGGTTTAATGAACCACTTTACTCGTAGATTCGATGTTGGCGCTAGGTACCATGGACATTTTACTCGCGGTTCGATGCTCGCGTATAGGTTTTAATGGGACACTTTACTCGTAGATTCGTGTTCGCGTCTAGATACCATGGACATTTTACTGCGGATTCGATACTCGCATATAGGTTTTATGAACACTTTACTCGTAGATTCGATGTTCGCACCTAGATACCATGTACATTTATCACGGATTCGATACTCGCATATAGGTTTTAATGAACCACTTTATCGTAGATTCGATGTTCGCGCCTAGGTACCATGGACATTTTACTCGCGGATTCGATGCTCGCGTATAGGTTTTAATGGACACTTTACTCGTAGAATCGATGTTCGCGTCTAGATACCATGGACATTTTACTCGCGGATTCGATACTCGCATATAGGTTTTAATGAACACTTTACTCGTAGATTCGATGTTCGCACCTAGGTACCATGGACATTTTACTCGCGGATTCGATGCTCGCCTATAGGTTTTATGGGACACTTATCGTAGATTCGATGTTAGCGCCTAGGGTACCATGGACATTTACTGCGGAATTCGATGGCTCGCGTATAGGGTTTTAATGCACACTTTACTTGTAGATTCGATGTTCGCGCCTAGATACCATGGACATTTACCGCTGCTTCGATGCTCGACGTTATAGGCTTTAAGGACACTTTACTCGCGGATTCGATGTTGCGTTCTGATACATGTACATTTTACTTGCGGATCGATACTCGCGTATAGGTTTTAATGGACACTTTACCGTGTTCGATGTTCGCGCCTAGATACCATGTACATTTTACTCACGGATTCGATGCTGCGTATAGGTTTAATGGACACTTTGCTCGTAGATTTGATGTTCGCGCCTAGATACCATGGACATTTTACTTGCGGATTGATGCTCGCGTATAGGCTTTAATGGAACTTTACTCGTAGATGCGATGTTCGCGCCTAGATACCATGGACATTTTACTCGCGGGATTCGATGCTCGCGTATAGGCTTTAATTGGACACTTTACTCGTGGATTCGCGTTCGCGTCTAGATAAGAACCATGTACATTTTACTTGCGGATTCGATACTCGCTTATAGGCTTTAATGGACACTTTATCGTTAGATGCGATGTTCGTGCTAGATACCAGTACATTTACTTGGGATTTGATGCTCGCATATAGGTTAATGGACACTTTACTCGCGGATTCGATGTTTAGGCCTAGATACCATGTACATTTTACTCGCGGATTCGATGCTCGCGTATAGGCTTTAATGGACACTTTACTCGCGGATTCGATGTTCGCGTCTAGATACCATGTACATTTTACTTGCGGAATTCGATACTCGGATAGGCTTTTAATGGACATTATTACCGTAGTTCGATGTTCGTGCCTAGATACCACGTACATTTTACTTGCGGATTTGATGCCGCATATAGGTTTTAATGGACACTTTACTCGCGGATTCGAGTGTTAGGCCTAGAGACCATGTACATTTTACTCGCGATTCGATGCTCGCGTATAGGCTTAAGGACACTTACTCGCGGATTCGATGTTTAGGCCTAGATACCAGTACATTTTATTGCGGATTCGATCCGCGGTATAGGCTTTAATGGACCACGTTACTGTTAGATTCGATGTTCGTGCCTAGATACCATGTACATTTTACTCGCGGTATTCGATTGCTGTTATAGGCTTAATGGACACTTTACTCGCGGATTAGTGTTCACTCCTAGATACCATGGACATTTTACTCGCAGATCGATGCTCGCGTATAGGTTTTAATGGAGACTTTACTCGCGTAATGAATGTTCGCGTTCGCGCCTAGATACCATGGACATTTCACTCGCGGATTCGTGCTCGCGTATAGGTTTTAATGGAGACTTACTCGCGGTAATTGATTTTCGCGTTCGCGCCTAGATACCATGGACATTTCACTCGCGGATTCGATGCTCGCATATGGTTTTAATGGACATTTACTCGCGGATTCGATACTCGAATGGTCAGAACATTCGATATTAGCGAAAGTCTGAAAATATCGAAAATCGGGGTACGGGATAGTCGAGAAGTTAACTTCGTTCGAATTCGAATAGTTCGGCTCGAATAGTTCTAGTCCATCTCTAGTTTTGAGCATGATGATGTCACTAGCCAAGCAAAACCCATCGTGAATGAAAGAGAAGCTCTTACTTGTAATGAACTTAAAGCTGCGGGTGAAATTGATTGTTTTTCATACAGTCAGAAATCAACATTTTTTTTAATGCTTTCCCGTTTTCTCTATTTGGTTGCGGTTCCATTAAATCGTTTACGATAATGACTAATTCGGTTAAAATGTAGGAGTGCAAATTTTATACACAATAAGAAGTTTATTAAGCAGCTATTTTACAAGCTGAAGTCAACTAATCGCCAACGGCACAATGATTAAATGATGGATTTGAAGAAAATTGTTCGTCGTTACCAGCGAACAGGAAAAAAAAAAAATAATTATTAGCTAATGGGAAGAAAGAAAATCGTTTTCAACGGGATCTCGTCTGTCTGTGTACTTAAATATTTCAGCAGCCGTTCTTCCAAGAGGCACTTTGCGCGTTGAATTTGGATTCCGTAACTGGAATAAATAAGATCGTTACATGGCCACAACTGTGATTGATAGGATTGGTTACTTAGAAAAGACAGGGAAAATTTTCCGTAATCAATATGGGCTCAGCAATTAAACAGGAATTACTAACGTTACATCCCACCATACAGGAAAGGAAAAACATGTTTCCCGATATTTGTAATTGGGGTTAGCGTTATTATATTTTTTTTGGTGTTATCATTAAACGTTGATAGGTTTTATCCGCCCTCTGAAAAAGTTTTCTGCGCCCTAGCAATTTGTAGAAAAATAGAAACTTAACGGAGTTTCCGGAAGTAAAAAAGGGTTTATAAATATCCGTATGGAGTTTGCTGAGGAGAACATTTATTTTAATTTGCAGACTCCAATACGCCATGTTGGCGGGAACTTTGGTACAGGAACCTCCGCAAAGTTTATAACAGAAGCAAAGAAAAGAGGAGGAGACAGAACATACCAGGAATGTCCCACAGACAGAACATACCAGGAATGTCTCACAGACAGAACATACCAGGAATGTCCCACAGACAGAACATACCAGGAGTAAAACAAAAACTTCAGAGTTTTGAAAATTTTGAAAAAACGTTGGATCGGCGTTTCTTCGTAACCGGGATTCATCATGATTATTTATTAGCTCGGAGGTGGCCATTTAAATAAGGACCATTGATACAGAGATTAATCATTTATGAATATTGGGCGGTTCTGCTTGTGGGGTTGCTCAATATCTATTCATGTACATACAGTAGCTAGATTGCCACACTGATTGCCATCCACATTAACAGTCAGACTCTGGTTTTGTATGAGGAGCCATAAAATAATCAGATGGCTATACATTTTATCCATAGTAAGGCGAGGCCAGGGGTGTTCTAGAGTTTTTGACACCTTGAAAAAAACTTTTAAATGCGCCCTATCGGCAGGGGGCTTCATCATGGACATAGGCGTGGCTTGTGGAGGTGGGTATGGTGGGCTGACTACAATGACTGGTGAAATGGAGGGGACTGAACTTAACAATGACTGGGGGCGACTAACACTGATTGGTGGACTGGTGCTGAATGAGATTGCAGAAGGAGGATTTTTTTTAACTGCGCTTTTTAAGTGTTCCGCACCCGAGCAAATGTTCAGTTTGCTTCATGGTAGGGGCACGCCTGCAGAGGCCACACTGTACTGGCTGGTAATGGTTTAAAATAGCATTGGCACATGTTTCATGTTCGGAGTTTGCAAAATAGTCCGATATTGGAGAGCATGTGATTCACAAAAAAATTGATGATGCATGCGTTCTGAAACGGATCGCATTGCATTTTATGCGTGCATGTAACTGCCCACGTTCTCCACGCACTTACGGATCCAGGTGACGAAAGTGAAGCAGAGCCCTAAAAAAATAAACATTGATCACAAACAGTCTCTGCTCCAATTTCCCCAAGATGGGAAACGTTGCCTTTGAAGAGAGTCCCAGAATTCCATTTCGTTTTCGAGTATCCGTAATGCACGATAATTAACACACAAGAGAAGGGACACAGATTTCGGAGAGTAAAGCTCGATGGTTTGTGATCGTTAATTCAGCTTGTATCGAGTTTGTTCTTTGTCTTGGAACCAGAATGTTCTATGAGTTGATCTACAAACAAAATTCATTTCACAAAAACCTTCATTATTTCTCTGGTTTCATTTGAACAATAAGAGGGACTTAAAGTCATGGCTGCGATATTGTCAAGCCACGTTCTGAAACTCTATGTTTTTAATAATACGAACAATCCGTGTGATTCAGGTGAATCTGTTTCTCTTCCCATAATTCATTACAATTAAAATTTTTGCGTTATGGACCACAAGATTGTGCAACAATAGAGGCCATCATGCCAATGGCCAATGATATAGAGTGGCCATCAGCAATGCAACTATAGAGTGGCCATCAGGCAATGCCAACATATAAGAAAGTGGCCATCGCAATGCCAACATATAGAGTGGCCATCTCGCAATATGCCAAACATTATAGAGTGGCCCCGCAAGCCAACATACAGAGTGCCATAAAGAATGCCAACGCTATAGAGTGGCCATCAGCACTGCCAAAGATATAGAGGGCCATAGGCAATGCCAGAATATAGAGTGGCCATCAGCAATGCCCAACATACCAGAGTGGCATTAGCAATGCCAACATATAGAGTGGCCATCAGCAATGCCAACATCTAGAATTGTGGCCATCAGCAATGCCACATATAGAGTGGCCATCAGCAATGCCAAACATATAGAGTGGCCATCAGCAATGCCAACATAGATGGCCATCAGCATGCCAACATAGAGGGGCCATCAGCATGCCAAAATATAGAGTGGCATCAGCAGCCAACATTACGAGTGGCAATCAGCAATGCAACATAAGAGTGGCATCAGCAATGCCAACATATAGAGTGGCCAATCAGCAATGCCCACATATGAGTGGCCATCACAATGCCAAATATAGAGTGGCCATCAGCATGCCAACATATAGAGGGCCATCGCATGCCAACACATACAGAGTGGCCATCAGCAATGCCAACCATATAGAGTGGCCCATCAGCAATGCCAACATAGAGAGTGGCCATCAGCAATGCCAACATACAGAGTGGCCATCAGCAATGCCAACATATAGAGTGGCCATCAGGCAATGCCAAACATATAGAGTGGCCATCGCAAGCCAACATATAGAGTGGCCATCAGCAATGCCAACATATAGAGTGGCCATCAGCAATGCCAACATAAGGCCATGCAAGCACATAGAGAGTGGCCATCAAGCAATGCCAAATAGAGTGGCATCAGCAATGCACCCAACATATAGAGTGGCCATCAGCAATGCCAACATATAGAGTGGCCATCAGCAATGCCAAACATATAGAGTGGCCATCAGCAATGCCAACATATAGAGTGGCATCAGCAATGCCAAACATATAGAGTGGCCATCAGCAATGCCAACATATAGAGTGGCATCAGCAATGCCAACATTATAGAGTGGCCCATCAGCAATGCCAAATATAGAGTGGCCATCAGCAATGCCAAAATATAGAGTGGCCATCAGCAATGCACATATAGAGTGGACATCAGCAATGACAACATATAGAGTGGCCATCAGCATGCCAACATATAGAGTGGGCCATCAGCAATGCCAAAATTATAGAGTGGCCATCAGCAATGCCCAACATATAGAGTGGCCATCAGCAATGCCAACAATAGAGTGGCCATCAGGCAATGCCAACATATAGAGTGGCACATCACAATGATGGCAATGCCAACATATAGAGTGGCCATCAGCAATGCAACATATAGAGTGGCCAATCAAGCAATGCCAAACATATAGAGTGGCCAGCAGCAATGCCAACATTAGAGTGGCCATCAGCAATGCCAACATATAGAGTGGCCATCAGCAATGGCCAACATATAGAGTGGCCATCAGCAATGCCCCAACATATAGAGTGGCATTCAGATGCCACATATAGAGTGGCCATCAGCAATGCACAACATATAGAGGGCCATCAGCAATGCCAACATATAGAGTGGCCATCAGCAATGCCAACATATAGAGTGGCCATCAGCAATGCCAACCATATAGAGTGGTCGCATGCCATCAGCAATGCCAACATATAGAGTGGCCATCAGCAATGCCAACATAGAGAGTGGCCATCAGCAATGCCAAACATATAGAGTGGCCATCAGCAATGGCCAACATATAGAGTGGCCATCAGGCAATGCCAACAATATAGGTGGCCATCAGCAATGCCAACATATAGAGTGGCCATCAGCAATGCCAACATAAGAGTGGCCATCAGCAATGCCAAATATAGAGTGGCCATCAGCAATGCCAACAGTATAGAGTGGCCATCAGCAATGCCAACATATAGATGGCCATCAGCAATGCCAACATATAGAGTGGCCATCAGCAATGCCAACATATAGAGTGGCCATCAGCATGCCAACATATAGAGTGGCCATCAGCAATGCCAACATATAGAGTGGCCATAGCAGCAACAAGTAGCCAACATATAGAGTGGCAATCAGCAATGCCAACAATAGAGTTGCCATTAGCAATGCCAAACAATAGTGGCCATCAGCAATGCCAACATATAGAGTGCCATCAGCAATGCCAACATATAGAGTGGCATCAGCAATGCCAACATATAGAGTGGCCATCAGCAATGCACACAAATTAGAGTGGCCATCAGCAATGCCAACATTTAGAAGTGGCCATCAGCAATTCCAACATATAGAGTGGCCATCAGCAATGCCAAACATATAGAGTGGCCATCAGCAATGCAACATAAGAGTGGCCATCAGCAATGCCAATATAGAGTGGCCATCAGCAATGCCAACATATAGAGTGGCCATCAGCAATGCCAACATCAGAGTGGCCATCAGCAATGCAACATATAGAGTGGCCATCAGCAATGCCAACATATAGAGTGGCCATCAGCAATGCCAACATATAGAGTGGCCATCAGACAATGCCAACAAAGATAGAGTGGCCATCAGCAATGCCAACATTAGAGGCCATCAGCAATGCCAACATATAGAGTGGCCATCAGCAATGCCAACATACAGAGTGGCCATCAGCAATGCCAAATATAGAGTGGCATCAGCAGCAAGTGCCATCAGCAAATTGCAACATAAGTGGCCATCAGCAATGCCAAACAATAGAGTGGCCTCAGCAATGCCAACATAGAGAGTGGCATCAGCATGCCAACATAAGCGTGGCCACAGCAATGCCAACATATATAGTGGCCATCAGCAATGCCAACTATAGAGTGGCCATCGCAATGCCAACATATAGAGTGGCATCAGCAATGCCAACATATAGAGTGGCCATCAGCAAGCCAACATATAGAGTGGCCATCAGCAATGCCAACATAAGAGTGGCCATACAATAACTACGAGTGGCATCAGCCAAGCCAGCCTTTAGTTGGACCTTATCTTTGTTAAGTTAAAGATTTAGTGCTTAATTTCTCCTTTTAAACAGTAAAATTTTGTTTTCCAATATTACTCGGCAAAGGATTTGTTTCAAGACTCCAATTAAAATATTTTTTTTAAGGAGAAGTACAGTGATTTTTTTTCTGCCCACATTTGTTAATTAAATATATGCATATCACTGGCTTATATTCGCCCACATTATGGTCTCTCTAAAACAACATCAGTTTTACAAATACAATAACAACAATATTTCACCAAAATGGATCGTCACAAAGTCAACCACTGCAGAGCAGGAACTTCCCACAGACAGAACATCCAGGAACATCCCGACAGACATCCAGGAAATCCCACGACAGAACATCCCAGGAAATCCACAGACAGAACATCCAGGAACATCCCACAACAGAACATCCCAGGAATCCCACAGACAGAACATCCCAGGAAAATCCCACGACAGAACATCCCTGGAACATCCCACAGACAGAACATCCAGGAACATCCCCAGACAGAACATACCAGGAATGTCCAACAGACAGACAGAATATCCAGGAATGTCCCACAGACAGAACATACCAGGAATGTCCACAGACAGAACATCCCAGAACATCCAACAGACAGAACATCCCAGGAACATCCCACAGACAGAACATACCAGGAACATCCACAGACAGAACATACCAGGAACATCCCACAGACAGAAACATCCCTGGAACATCCCACAGCAAAACATACAGGAATGTCCCACAGACAGAATATACCAGAATCCCACGACAGGAACATCCAGGAACAGCCACGAAGAACATCCCAGGAATGTCCACAGACAGAATATACCAGGAATGTCCCATAGACAGAACATCCCAGGAACATCCCACAGACAGAACAACCCAGGAACATCCCACAGACAGAACATCCCAGGAACATCCCACAGACAGAACATCCCAGGACATCCACAGAAAACATCCCGGAACATCCACAGACAGACATCCCAGAAATCCACAGACAAAACATAAGAATGTCCCAAGACGAATATACAGGAAGTCCCATAGACAGAACATCCCCAGAACATCCACAGACAGAAAACACACAGGAACATCCCACAGACGAAACATCCCAGGAAAATCACAGACAGAAACATCCCAGGCACACCACAGACAGAACATCCCAGGAAACATCCCACAGAACAGAACATCCCAGGAAATACCCCCGTCCACAGACAGAAAAACATCCAGGAAGTCCCACAGACGAAATACCAGGAATGTCCCATAGACAGAACATCCCAGGAACATCCCACAGACAGAACATCCTGGAACATCCCACAGACAAAACATACCAGGAATGTCCACAGACAGAATATACCAGGAAGTCCCATAGACAGAACACACAGGAACATCCACAGACAGAACATCCAGGAACATCACACAGACAGAACATCCCAGGAACATCCCACAGACAGAACATCCCAGGAACATCCCACAGACAGAACATCCAGGAACATCCCACAGACAGAACATCCAGGAATCCCACAGACAGAACATACCAGGAATGTCCCATAGACAGAACATACCAGGAATGTCCCATAGACAGAACATACCAGGAATGTCCCATAGACAGAACATACCAGGAATGTCCCATAGACAGAACATCCCAGGAATGTCCCACAGACAGAACATACCAGGAATGTCCCATAGACAGAACATACCAGGAATGTCCATAGACAGACATCCCAGAATGTCCCAAGACAGGAACACCAGAAGCCACAGACAGAACATACCAGGAAGTCCCATAGACAGAACACCCAGGAATGTTCCACAGACAGAACATCCCAGGAATGTCCCACAGACAGAATAACCAGGAATGTCCCACAGACAGAACATCCCAGGAACATCCACAGACAGAACATCCAGGAATGTCCCACAGACAGAAACATACCAGGAATGTCCCATAGACAGAAACATACCAGGAATGTCCATAGACAGAACATACCAGGAATGTCCCATAGACGAAACATCCCAGGAATGTCCCACAGACACAGAAATCCCAGGAATGTCCCACAGACAGACATACCAGGAATGTCACATAGACAGAAACATCCCAGGAATGTCCCACAGACAGAACATCCCAGGACATCCCACAGACAGAAACATACCAGGAATGTCCAACAGACAGAAACATCCCAGGAACATCCCACAGAGAACATCCCAGGCACATCCACAGACAGAGACATCCCAGGAACATCCACAGACAGAACATCCCAGGAATGTCCACAGACAGAACTACCAGGAATGTCCATAGACAGAACATCCAGGAATGTCCCACAGACAGAAACATCCCAGGAACATCACCACAGACAGAAAAATACCAGGAATGTCCAACAGACAGAACATCCCAGGAACATCCCACAGACAGAACATCCCAGAACATCCCACAGACAGAAAATACCAGGAATGTCCCACAGAAGAATATACCAGGAATGTCCAACAGACAGAACATCCAGGAACATCCCACAGACAGAAACATCCCGGAACATCCCACAGACAGAACATCCAGGAATGCCCACAGACAGAATATACCAGGAATGTCCAACAGACAGAACATCCCAGGAACATCCCACAGACAGAACATCCCAGGAACATCCACAGACAGACATACCAGGAATGTCCATAGACAGAAACATACCAGGAATGTCCATGACAGAACCGACCAGGAACATCCCCACAGAAAGAACAATCCAAGGAATGTCCCACAGAAAAAAGATACAGGAAGTCCCATAGACAGAACATCAGGAATGTCCCACAGACAGAACATACCAGCAATGTCCTACAGACAGAACATACCAGGAAGTCCCACAGACAGAGAATACCAGGAATGTCCCACAGACTGAACAATACCAGGAATGTACAAAAGACAGAACATACAGGAACGTCCCGCAGCGAGAACCATACCGGAATGAGCCATTACTCGTAGATTCGATGTTCGTGCCTAGATACCATGTACATTTTACTCGCGGATTCGATGCTCGTTTATAGGCTTTAATGGACACTTTACTCGCGGATTAGATGTTCACTCCTAGATACCATGGACATTTTACTCGCAGATTCGATGCTCGCGTATAGGTTTTAATGGAGACTTTACTCGCGTAATTGATGTTCGCGTTCGCGCCTAGATACCATGGACATTTCACTCGCGGATTCGATGCTCGCGTATAGGTTTTAATGGAGACTTTACTCGCGTAATTGATGTTCGCGTTCGCGCCTAGATACCATGGACATTTCACTCGCGGATTCGATGCTCGCATATAGGTTTTAATGGACACTTTACTCGCGGATTCGATACTCGAATGGTCGAACATTCGATATTTAGCGAAAGTCTGAAAATATCGAAAATCCGGGTACGGGATAGTTCGAGAAGTCTAAATTCGTTCGAATTCGAATAGTTCGGCTCGAATAGTTCTAGTCCATCTCTAGTTATGAGCATTGATGATGTCACTAGCCAAGCAAAACCCATCGTGAATGAAATAGAAGCTCTTACTTTAACTGAACTTAAAGCTGCGGGTGAAATCTGATTGGTTATTTCATACAGTCAGAAATCAACATTTTTTTTTTAATGCTTTTCCCGTTTTCTCTCATTTGGTTGCGTTTCCATTAAATCGTTTACGATAATGACTAATTCGGTAAAATTAGGAGTGCAAATTTACTACACAATTAAGAAGTTTATTAAGCAGCTATTTTACAAGCTGAAGTCAAACTAATCGCCAACGGGCAATGATTAAACTGATGGATTTGAAGAAATTTTGTTCTTCGTTTTACCAGCGAACAGGAAAAAAAAATAATATTTAGCTAATGGGGAAAGAAATCGTTTCAACTGGGATCTCGTCTGTCTGTGTATTTAAATATTTCAGCAGCCGTTCTTTCCAAGAGGCACTTTGCGCGTTGAATTTGGATTCCGTAACTGGAATAAATAAGATCGTTACATGGCCAACTGTTGATTTGATAGGATTTGGTCTACTTAGAAACGACAGGGAAAATATTTCTCCGTATCAATATTGGGCTCAGCAATTAAACAGGAATTATTAACGTTACATCCCATCTATACAGGAAAGGAAAAACATGTTTCCCGATATTTGTAATTGGGCTTAGCGTTTATTTATATTTTTTTTCTGGTGTTATCATTAAACGTTGATAGGATTTTATTCCGCCCTCTGAAAAAGTTTTCTGCGCCCTAAGCAATTGTAGAAAAATAGAAAACTTTAACGGAGTTTCCGGAAGTAAAAAAGGGTTTTATAAATATCCGCTATTGGAGTTCTGCTGAGGGAACATTCATTTTTAATTTGCAGACTCCAATAACGCCATGTTGGCGGGCACTTTTGGTTACAGGAACCTCCTGCAAAGTTTAATAACAGAAGCAAAGAAAAGAGGAGAGAAAATAAACTGAAGTGTAGGAAATAGGATTCTAGAGAACTTTTTATTATATGACATTATTGATTATTGATATGGTTTTATTATCCTGTTCTAATCCACATCTCCAGTTTTAACAACAGCCATGAATATCCTATAAATGATATCCATATAACCGGTTTTTAGCCAGTTAAAATCAATCGCCTGAATAATTGTCTTTTACTATATAGAACACAAGACAAGTTATGAAGTTTGCTTGTTGCAAACTCCTCGGTGACTTCTAATATCCTTATAATTTACATTAAGGGATACATTATCCCTTATAATACATGAGTGGTACCCAGAGTTCCCTGTATAACTCAGTCTGTGTCCTTGTACCTTTATATAGACACAGAACTCCTCAGTGACTTCTAATATCCTTATAATTTACAGTAGGGGATACATTATCTCTTATAATACATGGTACCCAGAGTTCCCTGTATAACTCAGTCTGTGTCCTTGTACCTTTATATGGACACAGAACTCCTCAGTGACTTCTAATATCCTTATAATTTACAGTAGGGGATACATTATCCCTTATAATACATGAGTGGTACCCAGAGTTCCCTGTATAACTCAGTCTGTGTCCTTGTACCTTTATATGGACACAGAACTCCTCAGTGACTTCTAATATCCTTAAAATTTACAGTAGGGGATACATTATCCCTTATAATACATGAGTGGTACCCAGAGTTCCCTGTATAACTCAGTCTGTGTCCTTGTACCTTTCTATGGACACAGAACTCCTCAGTGACTTCTAATATCCTTATAATTTACTGTTTCCCCTACTGTAAATTTTTATAAGGAATTAGAATCACTGAGAGTTTGTTGTCCATTATAGGTACAGAGGACACAGACTGAGTTATACAGAAAATTGGGTTACATCATGTATATAAGGGATAATGTATCCCCATCACTTAGTAATTATAAGGATATAGAAGTCCACTTGAGGGTTCGTGTCATAAAGGTACAAGGACCAGTGACGGAGTTATACAGGGAACTTCTGGTCCACTCAGGTGATTATAGGGATAATGTTTTTCTATCCCCTATGTAATTTAAGATATTAAATCACGGATTCTGTCATTAAGTCAAGGAATCAACTGAGTTAAGGACTGACATTATTTAAGGATAATGTACTCCCTATGTAAATTATAAGGATTAGAAGTCACTGAGGAGTTCTGTGTCATAATAAATGTACAAGGACACAGTACGTGATTATACAGGGAACTCTGGGGTACACTCATGTATTATAAGGGTATAATGTATCCCTATGTAATTATAAGGAATTAGAAGTCCGATGAGAGTTTCTGTGTCCATATTAAAGGTACAAGGACACAGACTGAGTTATACAGGGAACTCTGGGTACACCTTGTATATAAGGATAATGTATCCCTACTGTAAATTATTAAGGATATATAGAAGTCACTGATGAGTTCTGGGATCTAATAAAGGTACCGAAGGACAGACTGCGTTAAGCAGGGAACTCTGGGTACCACTCTTTTATAAGGATAAGGTATCCCTAACTGTAAATTATAAGGATATTAAGAAGTCACCGAGGAGTTCTTCGGTGTGTCTAATAAGGTATACAACGGACACCGACTGTGAGTTATAACGGAACTCTGGGTCACCTCGTCATGATCTTATTAAAAAGGGATAATGTAATCCCCTACGTCAAATTATATGTATGAAGTCACTTAAGGAAGTGTCTGTGTCCTCTTAA
>JAACNH010000045.1:307030-326903 GCA_019447015.1 Hymenochirus boettgeri | reverse complement strand
AATCTTTTGAACTATGGATCTTTAAAAAGGATTTGCTGTTAATATTTGAGGCAATCAAACTAGCTCAAATAATATAATTAGGATAGCTGAACAAAGCATCACTAGCACAAACGAAATTTTTTTAAGTATATTATAGTAAGAAGATGCAGAGACTGAGAATGTGGCCCATTAATTAATGGTGATAAAGTTAGTTTACGGAGGAGGCGATAAAGCATTCTTGAATATTTTTTTTCCCCTCTGTATACACTATAGAAAGATCCAAGTAGCAGATATCATAGAGTATAGTAGCAATATGGTCTAAACGATTCAAGTTCAACTTTGGTTTAACGAGAGGATCATGGTAACAGAAAGACATAAATCAGGTTAATACTTCAGTAAATCTCGCTGGACCAGGATAAATATCCTCGGTTACAATGGCCTAGATAAAACTGAACTTAGCTCCCTAAGTACCCGAGGATGTATTTTATCCGGTCCAGGAGATTTATTAATATTAACCTTATTTAGTTCTTTCTGTACCATATCCTCGGTTACAATGGCCTAGATAAAACTGAACTTAGCTCCCTAAGTACCCGAGGATGTATTGTATCCGGTCCAGGAGATTTATTAATATTAACCTTATTTAGTTCTTTCTGTACCATATCCTCGGTTAACCAAAGTGCACTTGAATCTTTTATACCATATTGCTACTATACTCTGATATCTGTACTTGGATCTTCTATAGTATATACAGAGGAAAAAAAATATTCAAGACATTTGCTTTATCGCCATCCTCCGTAATAGGGTTATGGTTAGGGTTAAGCTGGGTACACACAGTAACGATAAAGCCCCGATACCGTCAGATCCGTACTAAAATCCGACCTGTAGTTTCGTCATACAGTACCTAATCCGACTGTATCTCTTATACATCACTAAATCCGACGTTATCTTCTTCATACATTACTAAATCCGACTGTATCTCTTTATACAGTAACTTCGCGACATTTCGTGTCTTCCTTTCTACAGTAACTAATCCGATTGTGTCTTCTTCTATACCTAGGCTCTTCATACAACACTACCAACTACACATAAATCCTTTATTCATTGCGGATTGTAATTGTATTCATTCCTTCCGATAGGTATTAATCATTTTACTATAAAAGCGGTCTGGAAAGTATTTGTTGTCAATAATAAATTAGCTTTGGATAAAGACAATCTCACATTTATATGATAATTATTAGTGCCGATGATATATTTGTATTTGCTCAGTTAAACCTCTTATTTACGAATCTGACAGCTTTATTATTCAGCTTGTGAATAGTGAGGAAGTTGAATCTTTCTGTCTGAACTTGCTAGACTCATGTACTTATATAGGTTTTAAATTATAACTGCCCAATAAAGGAAACAAAACACTTTGCTTTTGTTTGGCTTTAATTGTCTTTGTGTTGGTAGCATTGAGCCAACCATAAATACTAGATGGCAATGTCCTCATTGAGGTGGTCTTGGTCATAGCTCCTGCCAAAGCACCCTACCCATAATCCCCTCTATTACAGTCAACCACCGAGGTCTATTCCATGTCAAAATATTTTTAACAGTGTTTAGAATTGTAAGCTCTTGGGGACACATAAACTCTTTTCCATTTTTATCAAGTAAGCGCTACTTGTATCATGATACAATTCCTATAATTGGTAAACCAATTGTTTATTGTCATTGTTCTGATTTTAATTTATGAATTTTTATTATCCCCTTGGTTATTAGTTCTATGTACGTTGCATCACAGCCAAGTGGCACAGTAAGTACAGGAATAAAACAGAACTTTGTATTCAGCGAACCACCAAGTTATTTTATTTCATCTTCTGCTTTTGACTGTTTATTTTTTTCTTGGTTCTCCGGGACAGATCAGTGCAGTAATTGGAATGATAAAGCTTTTGTCTGCCTCTTGCCTGTTTCCGATCTATCAACACCGCTTGTCACACAGACCTGGTATAGGGACAAATCTATTCTCCTAGAGGCTAAGAGGGGGGGGGTGATTAGTACTAATCTGGTGATGGGTAAAAATATCAATGTTTGGCTAAAAACATAAAAAGAAAAAATAAATTAAGAATTTGTATCATTATTTAATTTCAATCAATTCATTATTAATAAAAACATGGTTCTTCCTCTGCGTTATCTGGCCTCTAGATGTATTGAACTATAGCTCTCATAACCTTTCGAAGAGAATGGCTGTTTTCAACTCTCCCTCCCCCTATTGTGCTGTATGTGCTATAGGCACTGAAGAAGATTTGCTATCGGAGCACTGGGACTCATTTTTAACATCATTACATCACATGAAATGTTTGAAAGTCTTTAGTAAAATCCACAACAAACAAAACACCACATTGCGGGTCTCACTACCATATGTTCCTTCATCAACAGAGAACCGAACCGCAGCAAAAAATGTACCGTGCGGCTCACTGAAACGTACTTATTAAAATAAAGGCATACGGCCGACTCTGGAACTCGTATTTAAATTAGAGTTTTCCAAGTTTATAACTCCCTGATCCCTTTAAAGGACATAAAATGATTTACTGACAGAATGTGTTGGAACAACTGCAGCTTTTGTCTAATTAAATAATCCTTATGGAAAAACCATTCAGTCACCTTTTAACACTCCTCCCACTTCCCCAAGCCACTGTATTCAGACATGCTCAGTTTGTTTTAACCCGGAGGATAACAGAGGAATTGTCGTCCAAAACATACTTGTATTTCCCGTGCTAAAAGTGGTTGCAAATTGAAATATCTTTCTTTGTTTAGGAATTACTTAACAAAAGAAAGATGTGATACATTGTATTATTTAAAAAAAAGTTTTATGATTATTGTTGGGAAAATGTATTCTTTAGTGTTTAGTTTTACCTCAACTACAACTCTCAACAAATGATAACAAGGATACAGCACGGTGGCTCAGTGGTAGTACTAGATGCCTTGCACAGCGTGCGGAAATTCTGAGTTCGATTCCACCCTTGGACACATCTGCCAAGGTGTTTGTATATTCGCCCTGTACTTGTGTGGTTTCCGGGCCGGGCACACTCACCGGTTTCCCCCACTTAGATTAGATTGTAAGCTCTTCGGGACAGGGGCCTGTGTGAATGTATAAATGGAATTGTAAAGCACTATGAAGATGTTGGCGCTATATTAATCCATAATGATAATAAATAATAATATAGTAAATTGTAACACAGGATACGTATCTGCAAAACTGATACCGTGAAATACCCATCCCGTTGGTATAATAACATCCATGCTTATTTTTCATCTCACCAGTGTCATATGAAAAATGGGGGGGGGTGAACTGGTAACAGCCAATATGGGTGGCATTTTGGTAGCCTTGGCATGTGGTATAGCCCATAGAAGTCTGAACCAAGCACATGGATAATTATATTCGCGTTTGTCACAACCATAAAATAACGACCCAGCGATAATTACTCTGATTACTGATAACCGAAGATTATAAATAGGATCGAGTTTGAGCTCTAGTCCATATGTTGATAATGTTTCACGTTTTAGTTTTTATATGTAAATCTAAAGGAGAACATACCAACGTGTATTGTACTCCAATAATCTAAAACCATCCCCATAACCCTAGAACGGAAATTACCCCCTCCGGTAAAGGCATTAAAGTACATGTAATTCCAGTGTCGGACTGAACAGGGTTACAGGGAATCTCCCAGGGGGCCCCACAAGCATGCACCCAAGAAAACAGAAAAAAATGCTAAGATCAAAATACAGAACCAAAGGGACAGTAAAAGATGGATTTAATAAATAATAGGGGCCAGTATGAAGGAGTAAGATCGATAGTTTAATGGATAGAGATGACTCCTGTGGTTTCTAATAGAACCCGTTTCGAATCGAACACGAGGGTTTCGACGAAACTTTCGGAACTCCCGAATTTACGAAACACGAATTTTCGAAACATTCGATAATTATTGAAATCGAAAGTAGATGATTATCGAATCCTAAAGTAGATGATTATTGAAATCGAAAGCAATTGTTATCGAAATCGAAGCGGATGATTATCGAAATCTAAAGTATCAGATGATTTTGAAATCGAAGCGGATTATTATCGAAATCGAATCATGATAATCGAACTATCGACAAGTAGATAATTATCGAACATTAAAATCTAGAAGCAGATAATTATCGAAATTGGGGAAAATACGACTGTAGACATTATCGAAATCGAAGTGTAAGCATAATTATCGAACATTGGAAAATCGCGGCAAACAATTCGAAAGCACGGATATTATCGAAATCGAAAGGGAATACTTATCTAAATCGAAAGTTGATGATTATTCTCAGAAATCTACAAAGTTTAAAATGCTGTATAGACATTGACGAGTAGATAATTATCGAAAGTTGAAATCACCGACTAGTAACAACAAGTGAAAATACACGTAGTGAATTATGCAATTTATCGAAGTAGACATTTGAAAAATTAATAATACATTTCGCACACTCGACCCGACTCAACAGTTGAGGCATCTGCTATTAATGGGTGTCTGGATCTGATTATTGCGGGTTATGGCCCTAAACATCGTCCTGGAGCCCATTGTCTCAAGATTTCCCAACGTGCGATCCCGATAGTGTGTTAGATCCTCGAGGTATTCTCGATAAATCAATTATTTCGTACAGCACCCACATCAAATTAAAGGTGAGACAAAATAACTGTCCTTTATATAAGTGCCTACTGGGCCTTCTGTATTTCAGGTGTGCGGTTCTGAGGCTGTATGTTGGCCACCTTCAATGACAACAGTACATATGAATGAATCGCAGTCCTAATACCAATGTACGACACAAGATACACATCGTTTTCAAACACGCTGGGATAGTCTATATATATTTATTTCGACAAATCTGGGGACCCCCCGTCTTCCCCTGCCCCCCCCTATGTACATTTTAGTGATAAGTTTTTATGCTAAGCACTTGGCAATAACCCCCCCTCCGTGCCGCCGCTGCTGTCGCTTCCGTCTGCACACACATAAAACACAGAGACTCTTGGGAAAGTCGGTGTGAAACGGAGCAAGACGAAACTGGAGGGGAGGATTGAATTCCCTCACTGTCCCATTTACAGATGAACCTTCTGCAAAGGATCCGATCAGACTTGTCATATTTTTACATGACATTTTTCGACGAGCAACTATAATGTACAGACCAAGGGGGAAATGTAAGGGAAAGGAACGCTGAAATCCAAATTATGGCACAAAAGGTAACGACACTTATCACCGCAACGTTCTAAAAGAAAACCTCATCTTTGGAATCGCCACCTTCTCAGTTTTCCTGTCTATTTCGCTCAATGGCTTGTTTGGAACACGATAGAACAGACACCAGAGAGAGAGAGACAGAGAAGCAGAGAGAGAGATGACCCGAGAGGTGGAAAAGAAATGATAACACAAGAGAAAGAGAGATAAGACAACAGAGAGAGAGAGATAGATAAAACGAGCGGAAAAGAGAGAGAGATAGACGAAATACCACGCAAGAGAATAGATAGAGAACGAGAGGAGAGAGAGAGAGAGACAGAGAGAGAGAGAGACAGAGACAGACACAGAGAGAGAGACACAGAGAGAGAGACAGAGAGAGAATAGAACTTTGGCAAGAGAGAGAACAGACGGAACAGACAGACAGAGAGAAGATAATAGAAAGAGACAGAGCAAACCGAAGAAAAAACATAGAGAGAGAGACAGACAGTACAGACAAGTAAAGAGGCATACAGAGAGATAAGGATAAGAGAGAGGAGAGAGGAGGAGACGAGAGATAGAGACAGACAGAGAGAGAGAGAGAAGAGAGAGAGAGACACAGAGAGACAAACAGAGAGGAGAGAAGAGAGAGACAGACAGATAGAGACAACAAAGCAAGAGACAGACATACAGATAGAGGAGAGAGAGAGAAAGAGACAGACAGACAGACAGAGATCAGACACAGAGAGAGAGATGATACAATTTAGGGACATTTAAATACCTGGGATTCATTGGAAGAGGCCGATCTGACTACAGAATCTACTTTTGCTGAGGTTCAATAAATATCACCTGAAATAGAGACTGCATCACTGCATGTTTGGGTTCATACAGCATTTTAATTGTTTCCCCTATTAAAAGATTTTTGGTATGTCCAACACAGTTCATCACACCCATTCCCCAAGACACCACACTCCATTGCCAATGCAATGGCTTTGCAAGAACAGAATCTGGATCTTACCTATAGCTTGTAAAATTACACTTCCCAGACTGCCCTGTTTCCATGTCTCTGTGACAGCAGTGTCATAAGCTGTGTCATAAGCCCCATCCCCAAAACTTATGTTCGACAAGCTAGTTACCAGGCTAGCAACCATTCTCTATCCTTCCTCTACCTATGGGTAAAACAAAAATATTTTTTTAAGCATGTGGCTAGCTTACAAAATGATTTAGGAGATCAGGGGGTGGGGCCTCATAGTGCAGCTGATAATGCTCTGTCCACACTTAAGTTGGAGGCGGACCCCAAGTGCTGTGATCAGCTCACGCTCAACGTACTATCAGGAAACACACCCCCTTTACACTACTGTAACTTTGATACACTGCAGCTAGATGCATGAATCCTGGGTATCTTTTAAAGGTAGGAGTATGATCTTTATAATAAAGGCCACAGTTACCCTTTAAAACCTTCCTGTTGCTCCAGAAGAAGAAGGACTCTCATATAAAAACGTCTCCATAAGAACAATGCAAACAGAAATTAAATATCAGCATCAGTTTAATAAAAAAAAAACAAATTCTCCACTTTACATTGATAAAGTAAAGCAATTCTCCAAAATGTCTGCTGAATTAATAGGTGAGAAATGATTGATTTGTTATTGATCATTATAGAATTCAACAGGGTCCTTTATATTGTCCTTTAGTTCCCCTTTAAAATCAACAGTTGTGGGGGGGGAATCCCGCTTGAGATTATCTTGGTAGAAAGATCATGGGTGAAATCTGGTGTGATTCTATAAAAATAGCAGGTTTAGACATCGCCCTAAAATTAACGGTGGAATCTCACCGACCTTCTTGTTTCTCACACCTGCATGGAGGTGACAATATGACCATGTCCTGATTTCAAATGTGAGGGTCCGTCAGGGAGTAGAGATGTTCGAAACTGCTGATTTTGCTCCATTTTAGAATCTTCGAAATTTTCGGAAAGTTCTAGTTTCGGATTTCCGATAAAAAACTAAAATTCCGGAGTTCCGTGAAATTCGGGAGTTCCGAAAGTTTCGTCAGGACTCGAAACACTGAGTTTCATTCGAACCCACATTACAATCTCTATCTTGGGAGTAGATAATCCTGTATACTTCTCACACCCCTCAATCTTTTCAACAAGGCTTAGATATTAAAGGGTAAGCAAAAACAATTTTAAAACTGCCTCTTACTTGACCGCTTCTTGACTACATCACTATGCCAGCCTCTGTTTGCCTTCTTATTTCCCTCTCTTGTTGAAGACAGAAATATTTCGTTGGCTTAGCTCCCCTTAAACTTTGACGTAGTTTTACGTAACAGCCATTGAGCTTTCTAAAGTAAAACATGGAGTAATTGTGCTAAATATACCTGCCGAGAGGACATCACTATTTGTATAACATCAATATAACTTCCCCTTTAATCATCAATATCATTCTTTGTCCTGAACGAGGAGTAGTACCATGCCAATGGCACGTACCAATGCCACCATATAGGTTGGCATTGTACTGCACACACTGCTCCACACTTAAAACATAAACTGGTAATTGTCAATACTCACACCCAATCCCAACTGATTATTCCACACATTATTAGATGCATTACTAAACCAGATATTTAAGGAAAATTATTGTCCCCATTCTGGCAAGTAAGTTGCCCCCCCACTAATTGATTGACTGCAGATTCAAACTGCTTCTCTCCTGCACCCGCTCAAGCTTATAAGAAGCTCATTAAACCGAGGGAGGAGGCAGATACCTATACTGGAAAGGAATAGGACTTTAAGTATTTAATTATTAATATTTTATATTAATATCTTCAGTATCATGATGTGATAACACTGTAACAATAGCCATATGGGTGAACGGCCCTTTAATACTATTATTCTATAACATCCATGTGCTCTAATCAAGCTGTGGCTCCTCCAAATTAGGGTCGCGAATTACAGGGGAGCAGGGGGCCCCCCATCTTCCTATTTTTACTATACCACATAAAGCCTCCCTCCCAGAAAAACCACTGTTGGATGAAGCACGGATAGTGGGGCCCCTGGGAGTCGTTTATAATTAACAATTATCACCGAGATCAAACGCAAGTAAACCAGAACCATTTAGACCAGACACGCCAGGAAAATCCTCGCAGCTCCGTATCTCAATCTCGTAACAATTCCGCTCCCCCTATCTCCTGATCTGTATAATCTTTGTCGAGTTGGCAAAAATTGTATTGTTCATCCACCCCTAACCTCTCTCTCTCCCACCCCAACCACTTCGTTTCCCTGCTGGATATTAATATTTCAGTCTGTCGCCGTAGTTCTAACTCTCCCAGCCGTATTTTATCTCCTACCGGATTCCTCCTCTCGATCGGATATCTCAGTGCAAGTCGGGGGAATCGGAAAACATGAAAACCACAATGCTGCCTTTCTTACAGCTTAGAGGGTGTCTTAGGATTCAAAGGGCATGCTGGGAGTTGTAGTCTATCATAGCTGTAAAGTCTCAAGGTGGACAACCTTGATTTATTGGCTGTTATATTGGTAAATCTCTCCAATCCCAACCCTTAACTATGAATACAGCCCGTTTGCTGGATCACAAACTAGATATTTATTTTTTTACTATTTGATTTTTCTTTATACCAGTTACTTCCAGTTTCCCCCGGGGAGGTGCTGAGATAACAGATCCTCTACTAAGTCATACTAGTTCGTTTTACACTCATAAAAGGTCCTATAGTTCTATATTTTGAAAAAAAACTATAAAAGTTCTGGTAAAAATGGCGGTTAAAATGACTTACTGTAAAAGGCTCTGCAGGGTGTCTCTCTAATGAGGCAATATGAGCAAAATGCACATTTTGCTCATATAAACATCAGAGAAGCTGGCAGGCAGAGTGACTTTAAATTTTTTTTAAGAAAAACGGCAAGGAACAATTACTGTATGCATATGTCTTTTTGAGGAATTGTATAACATACCGCGAAATGTGTAGTTTAAGAAGACCAAATGTTACCAATAACCCCTTCCTGGAACACATACAGTGTTTGCGGTGGCGCACTTCATGGGTCTAGGGTACATAAGGCAGCATTCACCAAAACTTGGTTAAAAACAAAAGCAATTCAGAGTGCACTCCAGTCTTAAATGTTCAAATTCATTTATTAAACACGTGACGTTTCGGTGTCCGTGCGACACCTTCCTCAGACGTCTGAGGAAGGTGTCGCCACGGACACCGAAACGTCACGTGTTTAATAACAAGATTTTGAACATTTAAGACTGGAGTGCACTCTGATTGCTTTGTGTTGTGGATACTATTGCCATTGGCTATGGTTTTTGGAGCAGCACCCCGATTTCAATTATACACTGCCGTTGTGTCGGGGAGACTATCTACTTCTGAAACTTGTTTAAACACTAACTTTCCCCACGATCTGGCAATTGTCGGGCTTCCGTATTGAATGTCAAGGGTTACCTAAATCAATTGCAACCATTCCGGGGTTATCGCCGAATTCAAGGTTAGTGAACGCAACATTCGCAGGTTTCTCATCGCATTCGAGGTTTAGCAAAGCCACATTTGAGGGTATCGCCGTTTGCAACTCTCAAATTCGTCCCCATAACCTTCGAATGTGCCATCAGCGTTAAATTTGAGGATTATTTGACTACTGCATATACTTGATTATAATCAATCCAAGTATAAATTCGAGGTCCTATTTTTACCTGAAAGATTTGTAAAACTGATTGACTCGAGTACAAGTCGAGGGTAGAAATTAGTTGCCCTTTAAATGGACAGCAGAATTTCCATACATGAATCCCTACATTAATAGCCACATCCAGTACGCAGTAACCCCCAATTCCTTGGCACTCCAATGTTTGGAACTACAACTCCCATGCATGCTTGTTTGCTGGAGTTTCAGTTTCTAAACATGTGGAGTGGCAAGGTTCAGTAAACTTTTATAAAGCTACCATCATTTACCAATCTCCTGATGCCACATAGTAAAGGACCCTCTGACCCCATATAGTAAGGGCCCTCTGACACCCAATATAGTAAAGGGCCCTCTGATCCCCATATAGTAAGGGCAGTCTGACCCCCATATAGTAAAGGGCCCCCTCTGACCCATATAGTAAAGGACCCTCTGACCCCCATATATAAAGGGCCCTCTGATCCCCTATAGTAAAGGGCTCTCTGACCCCCCATATAGTAAGGGCTCTCTGACCCCTCATAGTAAAGGGCCCTCTGACACCCAATAGTAAAGGGCTCTGATCCCATATAGTAAGGGCATCCTGACCCCCATAAAGTAAGGGCCTCTGACCCCATATAGTAACAGGACCCTCTGACCCCCATATAGTAAAGGCCCTCTGACCCCATATAGTAACAGGGCCCCTTCACACCCCCATATAGTAGGGCCTCTGCCCATATAGTAAAGGGCACTCTCGACCCCCATAGTCAAGGATGCCCTACTGACCTCATATGTAAAGGGCCCTCTGACCCCCACATATAGTAAAGGGCCCCCTGGCCCCCATATGATAAGGGCCCTCTGACCCCATATAGTAAACGGCCCTCTGAGCCCATATAGTAAGGATCTCTGACCCCATAGTTTAAAAATGTCACCTGAGAGTTGTAGTTTTCAAGCTGTCATTTGCACTGTACCAGCAGAAGCAGGACGAAGCAGAAGTCGCAGCAGCCCAGACTACAGGAAGCAGGAAAGATTGAAAGGCAGAACAGCTCCTGTAACTTTCTATGCAGGTTAACACAGCGCCAACCTACTGGTTTACTATCCACATTGGCAGAATTTGGTTCTAAATTAGGACTTGACCCGGTTAGAGTTCGAGGTTAGGTTTTCAAGCTAAACTTTAAAGCCTGAAAATTATGACTTATACTCGAGTATATACGGTAATTGAAATTATTGAAAACATGTCAGCGAGCTCAGAAATCCGATAGTCGTTAGTCCGCGGGGAATCTACAAAATTCAGAGTTCATAATCCAACTCAGTTCAAGTTTTGGTACATCTCTAATTACACTATCATGGTTCAGCCCAAATACATCCGCCTCCCGCTGTAAGCAGTGCCCCTACCAAGTGCCCTGACACCCACAACTTCTAGGCATGCCCAGTGCAGAGATTCCACCATTCCATATTATTTACAGGCATGTTCTCTTCATGAGCTACTACCTGCGTATGATTCAATACCATTTAAAAGGTATGAAAGTCTCGACCAAGACCATGCATAGAAGTGCTTTTTCCAATTTTGCATCAATTTTAATTTAAATACATTATGCAAAAGCGTTCTCCAATCATTCACTTATTTCTAGAATACATTATCCAGTATTACATATTTTTTCTGGCCCTGCAGAGCTGTGGAGTCATGGATTCTCAACCCTGCACAACATAGCACAAGATTATTCAGTTAACCAGAAATTCTCCACTGTTTGTAGTCAGTGGGGGAACTGCAGATCTGATAATTACTTCTTTTTCTGAACGCCCCAGAATTTTAGAAAATGACATCTAACAAAATGGTCTGTCCCACCATAGGATCCAAGTGAGCATCGCCTCAAGCCAGTGGCAAGGGCTAGGGTTAATGGTGCGCTGGTGATGTTCAAACAGCAATAAGCACCACTGTCATTCTGGCCTGTAACTTTAGATAGCTGGCAGCTTGAAGCATGATTCTGGTGTCATTTTAAAGGTAGGAATGTGCTCTTTTAATAAGATTCACGTTCCCCCTTTAAGGTTTAAGCAATCTATAATGTTTTTATTTACTCCACCTTTCCAAACGCAAACAAAAAAATCTATTCCACTTGAATATATTTTTAAAAAAATCTTTCCCCCCCCCCCCTCTAATGAAATAAAATGTTATTATTCTTTATAATCTCTTACTCATTTCAATTTACTTATGCACTATTCTGTTCCCCCGCACTAATGTTATTCACGCATTGTCACCTTAAGGAACAGAACCCTCTCTACGGGGGGTCGTACACCAATGTTGTATATAATCCTCCGCTATTGTGTTGACACTCTGTTTTCTATGGTCGTTATATATAGTGTTTCCTACAATTTCTTATTCTCGTGACCTACAACCCCTGCTCTGATTGCTGCACTTTGACATCCTGGTTTACAAATGTCTTCTAGGAATCGGTATGGAAATGGCGGTAATTCTTGTGTTCGTGTAATACAATTATAGAATATACCATGCGCGACAGAAGCCCATTTAAACAACAACGTCAGTAAACAAACCACTTCAATACAAGCACTAAATTTCCTTGCGAGCCGTGACTGCGGAACTATTAAAATGTTTCAAACGCAGAGACGTCCTAAATAGTTCTTATTATCGGTTTACGTGCCTTCAAACTGGGCGGTGGTGGGATTTTAAAGGACAAGTAAACGCCAGAACAACACTGAACCAGAAGGCAAACCCATTGATATAAACCCAGTATCTGTGTCTTACCTCTCATTGTGATACAGGCGCTGGGTAAATTTACCTAACTAACATCATGGTTTTGTGCTTTAGTCCCTATCCTTTATATAGTCCCCATATAAAGGTTAGTCCCCCTAATAGTATAGTCCCTATATAAAGTATAGTCCTATATAAAGTCTATATCAAGTATATAGTCTCTATATAAAGTATTGTCCCTATATAAGTATAGTCTCTATATAAAGTACTCACAGTCCCTATATAATATGTCCTTCCAGTAAGTCCCTATATAAAGATAGTCCTATAAAAGTATAGTCCCTATATAAAGTATAGTAGCCCCTATAGAAAGGTATAGTCCCTATATAAGTAAAGTCCATATACACAGTATACCCAATAAATATATCCTAATAAAATACCCCTATAAATTAATCCCTAGATAAATAAGTCCATCACCTATATAAAGTATAGTCCCTATATAATTATGCCCTATATAAGTATCACAGTCCCTATATAAATTATAGCCCCTATATAAAGTATTCCCTATATAAATATAGTCCCTATATAAAGTATAGTCCCTATATAAATGGTATAGCCCACTATATAAAGTATAGTCCCTATATAATTTAATTATATGTATCTCCCTATATAAAGTATAGTCCCTATATAAATTATAGCCCCTATATAAGTATAGTCCCTATATAAATTCATAGCCCCTATATAAAGTATAGTCTATATAAAGTATAGTCCCTATAAAAGTATAGTCCCCATACAAGTATAGTCCCTATATAAAGTATATTCCCTATATAAGTATATTCCCTATATAAAGGATAGTCCCCCTATATAAAGTAAAGGTCCCTATATAAGTATAAGCCCCCTATATAAAGTATAGTCCTATAATCAAAAGTATAGCCCCTATATAAATTATAGTCCCTATATAAAGTATAGTCCCTATTAAAGTATCAGCCCCTCTATAAAGTATAGTCCCCTATAAAAGTATAGTCCTTATGACTCACACCAAGCTACTACTCCCTACGTACAGGACAGGGAGAGAACCCTGCCGATGTAAATTTTCCATTCATAACGGCTGTTTCTGATGTTGCAACTGATTGTTGGTTGTTTTGCCCACACCATTAGTTGGTACCCCCGGATAGTCCCTTATAGGTAATGTGTCTATCCAGGCTGTACTCCTGATTAGTGATGCCGGTTCCGGACATCCTCGAGCGGACCGGATTTTGCGAAGTTCGACATCTCTGACTACGATCGTACATCTGCTGGATGAGTGTTCCATTGTATCACCAGGCTTATTATATTTCTTTCTGTGATCTAAAGACCCTGGAAACACAATAAGGAACCATTCCGGCTGGGAAACCTGTTTTCTCCCCCACATATCGTCACTTATGTGGCTTAGTGCGAAGCTCTCTCCGTGCGTGGGATTGTTTACGCTGTTTTTTGTTGGAGAGTCACGGGAGACTTACCTTTCAATCATTATCTGTTCACGCCCCGGTAATGAAATCCCATGTAAACTGACACAATAATTAAAAACAACAAATCGTCTCTGTAGGAGGCTGGAATATTAACGGGAATCGTTGGATAAACATCACGGTTTTTTCTGTTCTTGAAATATGAAAGTTTAAAAAACTTCTCAGGAGACTTTTTCAGCTATAAATACTGGAACTTGTGAACTGGAATTATTCAGTATGGGAGACTGTAGGGCAGGCTACATATACCATATATCCCCCACGTATACCATATATATTATATATACCACATATACCATATATAGTATATATAGCACCCATATCTACCATATATAATTATATATACCAACATATACCATATATAGTATATTACCATATCTACAATATATAATTATACCAAACACCAATACCATATATATTATATATCCATATCTACCATATATATTATATATCAACCCACATATACCATATCTACCATATATATTATCTATACCAACATATACAACTATCTACCATATATATTATCTATACCACCTATACATATCCACCACGTATACCTATATTACACATATACATATATATATACCACATATACCATATATATTATATATACCATATCTACCATATATATTAATATATACCACATATACCAATATCTACCATATATATTATCTATACCACATAACCAATATCTACCATATATATATCTATACCACATAGACCATATCCACCACGTATACCATATAATACCACTATATACCATAATATTATACCACATATACCCATAAATATATTATATATCCATATCTACCATATAATCTTACTATCCAACATATACATATCTACCATATATATTTACTACTACCACATATACCATATCCACCACGTATACCATATATATACAACGTATACCTATACATATATACCACATATACCTATATTTATATATACCATATCTACCATATATATTATATATACCACATCTACCATATCTACCCAAAAATAAATTATCATATACACATACCCATATGACACCACGTATACCATATATATACCACGTATACCATATAATTACCAACATCTACCATATATATTATATATACCCACACATATACCATATCTACCATATATATTATATATACCACATATACCATATCTCACCATATATTTATATATAACCACATCCATACCATCCACCCACGTATACCATATTATATACCACGTAATACCATATAAATACACGTATACCATTATATTAATATATATACCACATATACCATATCTACCATATATATTACTATATACCACATATACCCTATTACCCTATATATTATTATACCACATATACCATATCCCACCACGTAATACCATATCCTATACCAACGTATACCATAATTATATACCACATCATACCATATGATATTAATTAACCATAATCTACACATATTATTATATATACCACATATACCATACCATACCCATATATATCATCTAATAACCACATATACATATCCACACACGTATCCCATATAGTATAACCACTATAACCCCATTAACTACCAACGTATACCATATATAATTATAATACCACACATATAGCATATCTACCATATATATAATATATATACCACTATACCATATCTACCATCAGATCTATCTATACCACATATACATTTCTATCCATCCACTGTCATACCATATATAGTACCACGTATACCATATACGTATAATATATCCACACCATAATATTCCACTTATATTATATATCTACCAATATCTCACCATATATACTTATATATACCCATATACCATATCTATCTACTCATATATCATTACTACATATACCATCTTATACCATCATCTACCATATATATTACTATCACCACATATAACCATATCCACCACGTATACCATATATAATACCACGTATACCATATATATATACCCAACAATATACTACATCTATATTATATAATACCCTATCTACCATATATATTATATATACCACACTATACCATATCTACCATATATATTATCTATAACCACATATAACCATATCACCCGTATACCCATAATATACCACGTATTACCATATTAATACCCACATATACCCATATATATTAATATACCCTCATATCTACCATATATTTCCATATATATCCACATATAACCATATCTACCATACATATATTATCTATCACATATACCATATCCACCACGTCATACCATATATATACCCCACGTATACCATATAAATACCACGTATACCATAATAATTAGATATACCACATATACCAATATCTACCATCTATATAAATATATACCACATATACCATATCCACCACGTATATACCAATATACTACCCAACGTATACCATATAATACCACGTATACCATATATATTATATATACCCACATATACAATCTACCATATATATTATATATGCCACATATACCATATCTACCATCTACCACATATACAATATCCACCACGTATCCATATATATACCCTAATACCTATAGTAAATACGATCAAGTTAGAATACCATATTATATTACTACAATATAACACCAATACCCTATCAACCATATAAAATATACCACCTCTACCATATATATTATATATACCACATATACCATATCTCCATATATATTATCTATACCACATATACCATAATCCACATACATATACCATATATATACCATAACATATACCATATAAAATACCACGTATAACCATATATATTATATATACCAACATATACCATATCTACCATATATATTATATATACCACATATACCATATATTTAATATATACCGATATCTACCATTATATTCATATACCACATATACCATATCTACCATATATATTATATATACACATATACCATTCTACCATATATATCTATACCACATCTACCTCTCCACCCCCACGTATACAACCACTATACCATATATATAACCACGTATACCCATATATTATATCCACTAATACCATATCTATTATTATATACCACTATACTATCTATATATATTATTCATACCACATATCCACCATATCACCAGAATATATATATCCACATAACCATTCCACCACGTATACCTCATACTACCAAACGTATACCATATAAATCCACTTACCACGTATACCATATATATTATATATTACCACATATACCATATCAACCAAATATATTATATTATCCACATATACCATATCTACCCATATATATTAATATATAACACATATACCATATCCACCACGTAACCCTATATATACCACATATACCATATATATGAACACGTATACCATATATAATACATATATACACAATATACCATATCTACTGCATACTATATATATAATAGACCACACATCTACCACTATATATTATAATACCACGATGCCCTATCGACCATATATTTATCTAACACAGACCATATCTACCCATTATATACTAATACCACATATACCATATCCACCACGTCAACCTATCCTATCACATATAGAACCCTATAATACCATGTAACCATATATATTTATATCCCAACATACTACCATAGCTACAACAAATATATATTAGATATACCACATATACCAATATCTACCATATTATTTATTATACCACATATACCATATCCACCACATTACCCTAATATACCCACGTCTACCATATATATAACACGTATAACCATTATATTATATATACCAACATCACCATAATATATCCTATATATAACCAACATATACCATATCCACCATGTAAACCATATATAATACCACGTATACCATATATATACCACGCATCCATATATATTATATATACCACAAACATATACATATCTACCCATATATATTATAAATATACCACATATCATATCTACCATATATATTATATATACCAAAACATCTACCATATACACATTATATAGTACCACATATAACATGTCACCACGTATACACATATATATACCACGGTTACCATAATATACCCCACGTATAACCAATATATATTATATATCCACATATACCATATTACCATATATATTATATATACAACCACATAGACCATATCTACCATATATTTTATCTTACCACATTCTACATAGATATTAATAATTACACATATATACCATATCCACCACGTATACCTATATATCCCCACCTATACCATATATATACCACTTATACCTATATATTATATGATACCACATTTACCATATCTACCTATATCACTTACACACCTATACCATAGTCTACCATATATATCACTCTAACTTATACCACCTATCACCATATCCCCCATGTAACCATATATATTAATATACCCATCTACCATATATCTATATCTACTCAACGTATTACATAATATTTATCTAATACCCATATTCTGCCACCTACATATTTCATATACCATAAAATACCACATATACCATAGCTACCATTAACCATATCTATGATATATACCATATCTAACACCACCCTATGTGTTATGATACAGTAAATCGCAAACATATACCAATATCTAAACATTATACCCAATATATATTAATATAGCCTAAATCTATACACCTATTTATCATATACCATAAATAACCTAATCCAAATCGCCATATCTACCAATATGACTATATATATTATATATACCCATATACCATATTATTTATTACCAATACCAACCCAACTATACCATATATATTATATATACCCCTAAATACCACTATACCATGCGTTAACCCATCTATTATATATCCACATACACACATAATACCACATACTATTATATATCACATAAACTACCACAGAATACATATCTACCAAACAACATGATACCATTATATTATATATCACCACCACATCTATCATACATACCACATACTACTATATAATACCAATATCTCCCAACCTACATTATATTATCATCAAATACCACATACCTATATACCACACACGTATACCATATATCATCTATATACCACATATACCATATATGTATAGATAACCATATCTACATCATCTAATTATATATACCCACATACATACCATATATCCAAACATTCATATAATATACCATAAATACCACATTACCAACTACCACATACCACATATATTTATATATACCCAAATATATCAATATCTACCACATATACTATATAGACCATATCTACCACCTACATTAATATACATAACATACCACATATCCATATATACCACGTATACCATACATATTAATATATCCCCACCTATACCATATATGTGAGATACTCATAAATACCACCATGTACATATTACCACGTATACCATATATCTTATATAGTACAACATATACCGTAGGTATACCTTAATATTATCTAGACCATAAACAATACCACATATACGCCTATCTACCACGTATACCATATATATTATGAATAAACCCTACAAGCTAGGTACACCATTAGCACAGGTCTGTGAAAAGATGACACAGACAGGATCTTTCAACGATCTGCATATACACAGTCCTGAGCGTCTCGCCTATGCAGTAGTTCTAGTGCAGACCGATAGAAATGTTTCGTCTTTCCCGAACGAGCGTTTCATCTATGGTATCTATACTATATATGGTATATGTGGTATATATAATATATATGGTATACATGGTAGATATGGTATATGTGGTATTTATGATATATATAATGTAGGTGGTAGATATGGTATATATAGTATATGTGGTATATATGATATATGTGGTATATATAATATATATGGTATATGTGGTAGATATGGTATATGTGGTATTTATGGTATATATAATATATGTGGTATATATGGTATATGTGGTATATATAATATAT
>JAACNH010000045.1:281183-306035 GCA_019447015.1 Hymenochirus boettgeri | reverse complement strand
GATATGGTATATGTGGTATAGATAATATATATGGTAGATATGGTATATGTGGTATATATAATATATATGGTAGATATGGTATATATAATATATATGGTATATGTGGTATATATAATATATATTGTAGATATGGTATATATACTATATATGGTATATGTGGTATATATAATATATATGGTAGATATGGTATATATACTATATATGGTATATGTGGTATATATAATATATATGGTATACGTGGTATATATGGTATATGTAGCCTGCCCTACAGTCTCCCATACTGAATAATTCCAGTTCACCAAGTTCAGTATTTATAGCTGAAAAGTCTCCTGAGAAGTTTTTTAAACTTCATATTTCAAGAACAGAAAAAACCTGATCGTTTATCCAAACGCTTCCCGGTTTAATATTCCAGCCTCCTACAGAGACGATGTCTTGTTTTAATTATTGTGTCAGTTTAATGGGATTTCATTACCGGGGTGAACAGCTAATGATTGAAAGGTAAGCTCCCGTGACTCTCCAACAAAAAACAGCGTAAACAATCCCACGCACGGAGAGACTTCGCACTAAGCCACATAAGTGACGATGTGGGGAGAAAACAGGTTTCCCAGCCTGGAATGGTTCCTTATTGTGTTTCCAGGGTCTTTAGATCATCAGAAAGAAATATTAATAAGCCCTGGTGATACAATGGACACTCCATCCAGCAGATGTACCGATCGTAGTCAGAGATGTCCGAACTTCGCAAAATCCGGTCCGCTCGAGGATCCGCGAACCGGCCATCACTAATCAGGAGTAAGCTGGATAGACACATTACCTATAAAGGGACTATCCTGGTGGTACCAACGTAATGTGTGGGCAAAACAACCAACAATCAGTTGCAACATCAGAAACAGCCGTTATGAATGGAAAATTTACATCGGCCAGGGTTCTCTCCCTGTCCTGTACTGTAGGGAGTAGGCTGTGATCAGTAGGGACTATACTTTATATAGGGACTATACTTTATATAGGGGCTATACTTTATATAGGGACTATACTTTATATAGGGACTATACTTTATATAGGGAGATATGGTATATGTGGTATATATACATAGATATATGGTTATACGTGGTATAGGGTATAGTGGTATATATATTATATGGTATATATAGGATATACTGGTGGAGATGGTATATGTGATAATATATATATATATTGGTGTAGATGTGGTATATATAATATATATTGAGATATGGTATATGTGGTCGATAATTTATATGGTAGGTATATGGGATATGGGTATATATATAATATAATGGTATACGTGGTATATATATGGTATAGTTGGTATATATATGGTATATCGTTGGTGGAATGGTTATGTGGTATATATAGATTATATGGTAGATGTGGTATATATAATATTATGGTAGATATGGTATATGTGGTAAATAATATTATGGATAGATATGTGGTATAGTGGGGTATATATAATATATGATGGAGTTGTATACGGTGGTTATATATATGTATAGTGGTAATATTGGGTTATACATTGGTGGATAGGGTAGATGTGGTATATATGGTAATATGGTAGTGGTACTATATAATATATTGGTATACTGTATATATATGGTATAGTGGTATATATAGGGTATATGTGGTGGATATGGTATATGTGTATAGCTAATATTATATGGGGAGTATATGGAATATGGTCATATGATGGGTATATATAATATATATGGTAGATATGGTATATGTGGTATATATAATATATATGGTTAGTACATGGTTATTATATGGGTATGGTAGTGGTATCTATATGGTATACGTGGTGGATATGGTATATGTGGTATATAATATATTATGTGGTATAGATATGTATGGTATATGTGGGTATATTGATAATATATATGGTATAGATATGGTATGTGGTATATATAATATATATGGTAGATGGGGTATACATGTTATTTGATATGGTATATTGGGAATATAATATATATGGTATACGTGTGTAGTATTGTATTATGGTATAGGTATATATATGGTATAGTGGTGGATATTTGGTATATGTGGTAGATATAATATTATATGGTAGTATGGTAATATGGGGTATATATAATATATTGGTAGATAGGTATATGTGGTATATATATATATATGTATCGTGTATTATATATGGTATACGTGGTATATATATGGGTATACGTGGTGGATTATGGTATATGGTGGTAATAATATATATGGTAGATATGGTATATGGTAGTATATATAATATATATGGTAGATCTGGTATATATATATATGGTATATGTGGTATATATATTATGGATACGTGGTATATATAGTATATGGGGAATGGTATATGTGGTATAGATAATATATATGGTAGATATTGGTATATGTGGTATATAATATATATGGTAGATATGGTATTGGTATATGTGGTATAATAATATATATGGTTAGATATGGTATATATAATATATAGGTATATGTGGTATATTAATATATTATGGTAGATATGGTATATGTGGATGGTATATTAATATATCTGGTATACGTGAGTTATATGGTATATGGTGGGTATCTATATCATAGTGGTGGATATGGTATATGTGGTATAGATAATATATAGGTAGTATGTATATGTGTGGTATATATAATATATATGGTAGTGTGGTATATATAATAATATGTAGATATGTTTATATGGGTATATATATATATATGTGGTATGTGTTATAGATAGGGTATACGTGGTATATATAGGTATACGTGTGGGATATATGTAGATGTGGTATATGGTAGATATGGTGATATGTGGTTTTATATAATATATATGGTATGATATGTATATGTTGGTATAGTTATAATATAATGGTATACGTGGGTTGTATGTTATTATGGGATTACGTTGGTATATATTGGTATACGGTGGTTGGTTATGGTATATGTGGTATATATAATATATATATGGTAGATATGGTATATGTTGGTAGATATATATATATATGGATAGTGGTATTATTTATCTGATACGTGGTATATATATGGTATACGTGGTTGGGATTGGGATATGGTATATGTTGGTTAGTAGATAATATATATGGTGATATGGATATTGGGTATATATAAAGTATATGGTAGATATGGTATATATATAGGATATGTATATGTGGTATAGGATATATGGTATACGTGGTATATATATGGTATGACGTGGTGGATATTGTATATGTGGTTAAGATAATATATATGGTAGATATGGTATATGTGGTATATATAATATATGGTAGATATGGTATATTTAATATATATGGTATATGTGGTTATATATATGGTTACGTAGGTATATATATGGTTACGTGGTGGATATGGTATATGTGGTTATAGATAAATATATATGGAGATATGGTATATGTGTATATATAAATATATGGTAATATGTATATGTGGATTATAATATATATGGTAGATATTGGTATATATAATATATATGGGATAGTGGTTGTATATATATATGGTATACGTGGTATATTAGGTATAGTGGGTGGATATGGTATAGTGGTATTAAGTAATATTATGGTAGATGATGGTATATGTGGTATAGATAATATATATTTGGTAGATATGGTATAGGTGGTATATATAATATATAATGGTATACGTGGTTATTATATGGTAACGTGGTATATATATGGTATCGTGGTGGGATATGGTATATGTGGTATAGATAATATATATGGTAGATATGGTATAGTGTGGTATATATATATATATGGTAGATAGGTATTATATATATATGGTATATGTGGTATATATATAGGTATACGTGGTATATTATATGGTATATACGTGGTGGAGATGGTATATGGGTAATATTAATATTGGGTAGATATGGTATAGGGGTATATATAATAAATATGGTAGATATGGTATATGTGGTATATATAATAATATGGTATACGTGGTATTTATATGGTATCGTGGTATATATATGGTATACGTGGTGGATATGGTATATGTGGTATATATAAATATATGGTAGATATGGATATGTGGTATATAAATATATATGGTAGATAGTATAGGTGGTAATATATATATGGTATACGTGGTATTTATAGGTATACGTGGTATATATATGGTATACGTGGTGGATATGGTATATGTGGTATGATTAATATATATGGTAGATATGGTATATGTGGTAATATATAATATATATGGTAGATATGGTATATATAATATATATGGTATATGTGGTATATATAATATGGTATACGTGTATATATATGGTATACGTGGTGGATATGGTATATGTGTATAGATATATATATGGTAGATATGGGTATATGTGGTATATATAATATATATGGTAGATATGGTATATATATATATGGGTATATGTGGTTATATTATGGTATATACGGGTATATATATGGTATACGTGGTGGAGGTGGATGGTATATGTGTATAGAATATAATGGTGATTGGTTAGTGGTATAGATAATATATATGGTAGATATGGGTATATGTGGTATATATATATATATGGTAGATATGGTATAATAATATAGATGGTATATGTGGTACTATATATATGGTATATGTGGTATATATATGGTATACGTGGTGGATCTGGTATAGTGGTATAGATAATATATATGGTAGATATGGTATATGTGGTATAGATAATATATATGGTAGATATGGTATATGTGGTTTCTATAATATAATATGGTAGATATGGTTATATATAATATATATGGTTATATGGAGTATTATATAATATATATTGTAGATATGGTAATATACTATATATGGTATATGTGGTATATATAATATATAGGTAGAGGGATGGGCTATATATACTATATATGGTATATGTGGTATATAAATATATATGGTATACGTGGATATATGGTATATGTAGCCTGCCCTACAGTCTCTCCCATACTGAATAATTCCAGTTCACCAAGTTCAGTATTTATAGCTGAAAAGTCTCCGAGAAGTTTTTTTTAAACTCATATTTCAAGAACAGAAAAAAACCTGATCGTTTATCCAAACGTTCCCGGTTAATATTCCAGCCTCCTACAGAGACGATGTCTGTTTTTAATTATTGTGTCAGTTTAATGGGATTTCATTACGGGGTGAACAGTAATGATTGAAAGGTAAGCTCTCCGTGACTCTCCAACAAAAAACAGCGTAAACAATCCCACGCACGGAGAGAGACTTCGCACTAAGCCACATAGTGACGATGTGTGGGGAGAAACAGGTTTCCCAGCCGGAATGGTTCCTTATTGTGTTTCCAGGGTCTTTAGATCATCAGAAAGAAATATTAATAAGCCCTGGTGATACAATGGACACTCCATCAGCAGATGTACCGATCGTAGTCAGAGATGTCCGAACTTCGCAAAACCGGTCCGCTCGAGGATCCGCGAACCGCCATCATAATCAGGAGTAAGCTGGATAGACAATTACCTATAAGGGACTATCCTGGGGGTACCAACGTAATGGTGGGCAAAACAACCAACAATCAGTTGCAACATCAGAAACAGCCGTTTGAATGGAAAATTTACATCGGCCAGGGTTCTCTCCCGTCCTGTACTGTAGGGAGTAGTAGGCTGTGGATCAGTAGGGACTATACTTTATATAGGGACTATACTTTATATAGGGGCCTACTTTATATAGGGACTAGACTTTAATTAGGGATCTACTTTATATAGGGGCTATAATTTATATAGGGACTATACTTTATATAGGGCTATACTCTTATATAGGGACTTTACTTTATATAGGGACTTCCTTATATAGGGAATATACTTTATATAGGGAATATACTTTATATAGGGACATACAACTATTATACTTAAGGGTACTATACTTTATATAGGGACTATAGCTTTATATATCGGGACTATACATTTATATAGGGGCTATAATTTATAGAGGGAACTATACTTATATAGGGGCTATAATTATATAGGGACTATACTTTATATAGGGATATAACTTATATAGGGACTATAATTTATATGGGACTATACGGGATATATATGGGCTATAATTTATTAGGGACTATCCTAGAGACAGACGACAGACAAGAGACAGACAACAGAAGAGGACAATAGAGAGGAGAATGATACAATTTAGGACATTAAATACCCTGGGGCGATTCATTGGGAAGAGGGCCGATCTGAGCTACAGACAATCTACTTTGCTGAGGTTTATAAATATCACCTGAAATAAGAGAACTGCATCACTGCAGTGTTGGGTTTCATACAGCATTTTATTGTTTCCCCCATTAAAAGAATTTGTTGGTAGTTCCAACACTGTTTCACCCCATTCCCCAAAGACCCACACTCACATTGCCAATCATGGCTTCTGAAGACAGAATCTGGATCTTACGCTATAGGCTTGTAAAATTACCCTTCCCAGACTGCCCGTTTCCATGTCTCTGTGACAGGCAATGTGTCATAAGGTGTCATAAGCCCCCATCCCCAAAATCATTATTTCTGAAGCTAGTTACAGGCTAGCAACCATTCTCTATCCGTTCCTCTACCTAGGTTAAAACAAAAATATATTTTTTTAAGCATGTGGCTAGCTTTAAAAATGATTTGGAGATCGGGGGTTGGGGCCTCATGTGCAGCTGATGATGCTCTGTCCAACCTTAAGTTGGAGGCGGACCCCAAGTGCTGGTGATGTCCGCTCACAGTACTATCAGGAAAACACCCCCCTTTACACTACTGTAACTTTGGATACACTGCAGCTAGTGCATGTCCTATCCTGGTATCATTTAAAGGTAGGAGTATGATCTTTATAATAAAGGCCAAGTCCCTTTAATAACTTCCTTTTGCTCCAGAAGAAGAGGACTCTAATTATAAACGTCTCGCATAAGACTGCAAACAGAAATTAATCATCATCAGTTAATAAAAAAAAAAAATTCTCCACTTTACATTGTAATGTAAACAAATTCTCCAAAATGTCGCTGAATTAATAGTGAGAAATGTAGTGAGTTGTTTTATTGATCATTATAGAATTCATACAGGGTCCTTTATCTTGTCCCTTTAGTTCCCCTTTAAAATCAACAGTTGGGGGGGGGAATCCCGACTTGAGATTTATCTTGGTAGAAAAGGATCATGGGTAGAAATCTGGTGGATTCTATAAATATCATGTTTAGACATCGGCCTAAATTTAACGTGGAATCTCACCGACCTTCTTGTTTCTCACACCTGCATGGAGGTGACAATATGACACTTGTCCTGATTTCAATTGAGGGTCCGTGCGGGAGTAAGAATGTTCGAACTGCTGAGTTTTGCTCCATTTTAGAATCTTCGAATTTTCGGAAGTTCTAGTTCGATTTCCGATAAAAAACTAAAATTCCGAGTTCCGTGAAATTCGGAGTTCCGAAAGTTTCGTCAGGACTCGAACTGAGTTCTATTCGAACCCAAACACAAATTACATCTCTATCTGGGAGTAGATAATCCTGTTACTTCTCACCCCCTCAATCTTTTAAACAGGCTTAGATATTAAAGGGTAAGGAAAACACAATTTTAACTGCCTCTTACATGGACCGCTTCTTGACTACATCACTGATGCAGCCTCTGTTTGACTTCTTATTTCCCTCCTCTTGTTGAACAGAAAATATTTCGTTGGCTTAGCTCCCCTTTAAACTTTGACGTAGTTTAACGTAACAAGCCATTGACTTTCTAAAGTAAAACATGGGAGTAAAGTGGCTAAATATCCTGCCAGGACATCACTATTTGTATAACATCAATATAACTCCCCTTTTATTTATTCATTATTTGTCCGCTGAACGAGGAGTAGTACCAATGCCAATGGCAGTACCCTGCCACCTATAGGTTGGCATTGTACTGCACACACTGCTCCACACTAAAACATAACTGGTCATTGTCAATTACCTACACACCCAATCCCACTGATATATTCCACACATTATAGATGCATTAACTAACCAGATTAAGGAAAATTATTGTCCCCATTCTGGCAGAGTAAGTTCCCCCCCAACTAATGATTGACTGCAGATTCAACTGCTTCTCCTCTGCACACCTCAAGCTTATAAGACTCATTAAGCCCGAGGAGGAGGCAGATACCTATACTGGAAAGAATAGGGACTTTAAGTATTTATTATTTAATATTTAGTATTTAATATCTGGTAACACATGCATGTGATAACCTGGGTAAAATAGCCATATGGGGTGAACATGCCCTTTAATGACTATTATTCTATAAATCCCATGGATCTAATTCAAGCTGTGTCCCCTCCAATTAGGGGCTACTTACAGGGGAGCAGGGGGCCCCCATCTTCTATTTTTACTATACACATAAAGCCTCCCTCCCAGAAAACCACTGTGATGAAGCACGGATAGGGGCCCCCGGGAGGAGCGTTTATAATTAACAATTATCACCGAGATCAAACAGAAAGTAAACCAGAACCATTAGACCAGACACTCCAGAAATCCTCGCAGCTCCGTATCTCAATCTCGTAACAATTCCGCTCCCCGTTCTCCTGATCGTATAAATCTTGTCGAGTTTGGGCAGATAAATTGTATTTGTTTCAATCCACCCATACTCTCTCTCTCCCACCCCACTCGGTTCCTGCTGGATATTAATATTTCAGTCTGTCGCCGTGTTCATAACTCTCCAGCCGTATTTATCTCCTACCGGATTCCTCTCCCGACGATAGTCTCTGGCAAGTCGGGGAATCGGGAAAACATGAAAACCACACATGCTGCCCTTTCTTATACAGGTAAGGGTGTCTTTATGATTCAAAGGGCATGCTGGAGTTGTAGTCTATCAATAGCGTTAAAGTCTCAAGGTGGGACAACCTTGATTTATTGGCTTTTATTTGTAAATCTCTCCAACCCTTAACTATAGATACAGCCCGTTTGCTGGATCCACAACTAGATATTTATTTTTTTACTATTGATTTTTCTTTATACCAGTTCTTCCAGTTTTCCCGGGGGGTGCTGAGTAACAGATCCTCTACTAAAGTCATCCTAGTTCGTTTAACAACTCAGTAAAAGGTCTATAGTCTAATAGTTTGAAAAAAAACTATACAAGTTCTGGTAAAATGCGGTTAAAAGACTTACTGTAAAGGGCTCTGCAGGGGTGTCCTCTAATGAGGCAATATGAGCAAATGCACATTTTGCTCATATAAACATCAGAGAACGGCAGGCAGAGCTGACTTTAAATTTTTTTTAAGAAAAACGGCAGGAATTATGGTATGGATAATGTCTTTTTGAGGATTGTATAAATACCGCTGAGATGTGTAGTTTAGAAGACCAAATGTTTAAACCAAACCCATTCCTGGAACACATAACATGGTTTGCGGTGGCGCACTTCATGGGGTCTAGTGGTACATAAAGGCAGCATATCACCAAAACTTTGTTTAAAAACAAAAGCAATTCAGAGGCAACTCCAGTCTTAAATGTTCAAATTCATTTATTAAACACGTGACGTTTCGGTGTCCGTGCGACCACCTTCCTCAGTCTCTGAGGAAGGTGTCGCACGGACACCGAAACGTCACGTGTTTAATAAATGAATTTGAACATTTAAGACTGGAGTGCACTCTGAATTGCTTTTGTTTGGATACTATTCCATTGGCTATGTTTTTGGAGCAGCACCCAGCGATTTCAATTATACACTGCAGGTGTGCGGGGGAACTATCTACTTCTAAAACTTGTTTAAACACTAACACTTTCCCACGATTCTGGCAATTGTCGGGCTTCCGTATTGAATGTTTCGGGTTACCGAAATCATTGCAACATTCGGGGGTTATCGCCGAATTCAAGGGTTAGTGAACGCAACATTCGAGGGTTATCTCAGCATTCGAGGTTTTAGCAAATGCCACATTTGAGGTTATCGCCGTTTGCAAACTCTCAAATTCGTCCCCATAACCTCGAATGTGCCATTCAACGTTAAATTTAGGATTATTGACTACTGCATTACTTGAGTATAAGTCGATCCAAGTATACGTCGAGGTTCCTATTTTTACCTTGAAATTTGTAAAAAACTGATTGACTCGGTAACAGTCGAGGGTAGAAATTAGTTGCCCTTTAATGGACAGCAGAATTTCCATACATGAATCCCATAACAGTAATAGCCACATCCTACCAGTACCCCCAATTTCTTGGCACTCCAGAATGTTTGAAACTACAACTCCCCAGCATGCTGTTGCTGGAGTTTCAGTTTCTAACATGTGGAGTGGCAAGGTTCAGTAAACTTTAATTAAGCTTACCATCATTACAATTCTCCTGATGCCCACATAGTAAAGCACCCTCTGACCCCATATAGTAAAGGGCCCTCTGACACCATAAGTAAAGGGCCCTCTGATCCCCATATCGTAAAGGGCAGTCTTACCCCCATATAGAAAGGCCCTCTGACCCCCATATAGTAAAGGACCCTCTGACCCCCATATAGTAAAGGGCCCTCTGATCCCATATAGTAAAGGCTCTCTCTGACCCCCATATAGTAAAGGGCTCTCTGACCCCCCATAAGTAAAGGGCCCTCTGACAACCCATATAGTAAGGGCCCTCTGATCCCTATGTAAGGGCAGTCTGACCCCCATAAAGTAAAGGGCCCTCTGACCCCCATATAGTAAAGGACCCTCTGACCCCCATATAGTAAAGGCCCCTGCCCATATGTAAAGGCCCTGACCCCATATTAAAGGGCCCTCTGACCCCATATAGTAAAGGGCACTCTGACCCCCATATAGTAAAGGGCCCTCTGACCTCATATAGTAAAGGGCCCCTCTGACCCCCATATAGTAAAGGGCCCTCTGGCCCCCATATAGTAAAAGGGCCTCTGACCCTAGAGTAAACGCCCTCTGACCCATATAGTAATGGAATCTCTGACCCCATAGTTAAAAATGTCACCTGAGAGTTGTAGTTTCAAGCTGTGCATTGTTGCACTGTACCAGCAGAAGCAGAAGCAGGAAGCAGGAGTCCAGCAGCCAGACTACAGGAATGCGGAAGATTGTAAAGGCAGAACAGCTCCTGTAACTTTTCTATGCAGGTTAACACCGCGCCACCTACTGTTCTCTCCACAATTGCCGAATTTGGTTCGAATTGGACTTGACCCGAGTATAGTCGAGGTTAGGGTTTCAAGCTAACTTTAAAGCCTGAAAATTTGACTTATACTCGAGTATATACGGTAATTGATAATATTGAAACATGTCGCGAGCTCAGAAAATCCGATTGTTCGTAGTCCCGGGGAATCCTAAAAATTCAGAGTTCATAATCCGAACTTCAGTTCAAGTTTTGGTACATCTCTATTACAGTATCATGGTTCAAGCCCAAATACATCCGCCTCCCCGCTGTAAGCATGCCCCTACCAAGGTCCCGACACCCCCAACTTCTAGGCATGCCCGTGGCAGAATTTCCATAACCATTCCATTATTATTTACAAGGCTGTTCTTTCATGGAGCTACTACTGCGTATGATTCAATAACCCATTTAAAGGGTATAGAAAGTCTCGACACAAGACCATGCATAGAAAGTGCTTTTTTCCATTTTTGCAATCAATTTTAATTTTATACATTATGCAAAAGCGTTCTCCAATCATTCACTTATTTCTAGAATACATTATCCAGTATTACCTATTTTTTCTGGCCCTGCAGAGCTGTGAGTCATGGATTCTAAACCCTGCACAACCATAGCACAATGATTTCAGTTTACCAGAAATTCTCACTGTTTGTAATCATGGGAGGACTGCAGATCTGATAATTAACTTCTTTTCTGAAACGCCCCAGATTTAGAAAATGTATCAATCTACAAAATGGTCTGTCCAGCATTAGGATCAAGTGAGCATGCTCAAGCCAGTGGCAATGGCTTAGGTAATGGTGCCTGGTGATGTCAAACAGCAGAACAACCAGCTGTCATTCTGCTGTACTTTAGATAGCTGGCAGCTTGAGCAGTGATTCTGGTGTCATTTTAAAAGGTAGAATTCTCTTTTTAATAAAGATTCAGTTCCCCTTTAAGGTTATAACAATCTATAATGTTTTTATTTACTCCCACCTTCCAAACGCAAAACAAAAAATCTATTTCCACCTTGAATATATTTTTAAAAAAATCTTTCCCCCCCACCGATCTAATTAAATAAAATGTTATTATTCTTTATAATCTCTTACTCAATGTCAAGTTACTTAGCAACTATTCTGTTCCCCGCAGCAATGATACAACGCATTGCACCTTAAGGAACAGAACCCTCTACTGGGGTCGTACACAATGTTGTATATAAATCTCCGGCTATTGTGTTTGACACTCTGTTTCTATGTCGTTATATTAATAGTGTTTCCTAGCAATTTCTTTTTCTGTGACCTACAACCGCTCTGATTGCTGCACTTTTGACATCCTGGTTTACAATGTCCTTCTAGGAATCGGTATGGAAATGGCGGTAATTCTTGTGTTCGTGGTTAATACAATTAATAGCATATACCATGCGCCGAGAGCCATTTACACAAACACACTCAGTAAACCAACTTCGGATACAAGCACTAAATTTCCTTGGCAGAGCCGTGACTGGCGGAACTATTAAACTGTTTTCAAAACGCAGACGTCCTAATAGTTCTTATTCATCGTTTTACGTGGCCTTAAACGGGCGGGTGGTGGGAGGTTTTAAGGACAAGAAAGCCACAGAAAACAACTGAACCAGAAGGCAGAACCCATTTGATATAAAACCAGTAATCTGTGTCTTACCTCTCATTGTGATACAGGCGCGTGGGAAATTTACCTAATACATATGGTTTGTGCTTTAGTCCCTATCCTTATATAGTCCCCTATATCAAGTATAGTCCCTCTATAAAGTATAGAGTCCCTATATAAAGTATAGTCTCTATATAAAGTATAGTCCCTATATAAGTATTCCTCTATAATAAAGTATAGTCCCTATATAAGTATAGTCTCTTATAAAGTATAGTCCCTATAAAATTATAATCCCTGTATAAGTATGTCCCTATATAAAGTATAGTCCCTATAAAGTATATTCCCTATATAAAGTATATCCTATTAAGGATGTCCCTATAAAAGTAAAGTCCCCTATATAAAGTATAGCCTATATAAGTAAGTCCCATATATATTATGCCCCTATATAACGTATAGTCCCTAGTATAAAGATAGTCCTATATAAAGTATGTCCCTATATAAATTATAGCCCCTATATAAGTATAGTCCCTATATAAATTATAGCCCCTATATTAAGTATAGTCCCTATAGAAAGATAGTCCTAGATAAAGTATAGTCCCTATATAATTATAGCCCCTATATAAAGTATAGTCCCCTATATAAATTAGTAGTCCCTATATAAAGTATAGTCCCTCTATAAGTAATATTCCTATATAAATTATAGCCCCTATATAAAGTATAGTCCCTATATAAGTTATTAGCCCCTATATAAAGTATAGTCCCCCTAAAGTTAGTCCTATATAAGTATGTCCCTGTATAAAAGTATAGTCCCTATATAAAGTATATTCCCTATATAAGTCTCTTCCTATCTATGGATAGTCCCTATATAAAGTAAGTCCCTATATAAAGTATAGCCCCTAGCATATAAGTATAGTCCCTATAACTAACGTATAGCCCCTATATAATATAGTCCATATAGAAGTATAGTCCCTATAAATAAGCCCCTATATAAGTATATCCCGATATAAAGTATAGTCCCTACTGATCACAGCCTACTCCCTACAGTACAGGACAGGGAGAGAACCCTGGCCGATGTAAATTTTCCATTCATAACGGCTGTTTCTGATGTTGCAACTGATTGTTGGTTGTTTTGCCCACACATTACGTTGGTACCACCAGGATAGTCCCTTTATAGGTAATGTGTCTATCCAGCTTACTCTCCTGATTAGTGATGGCCGTTTTCGCGGATCCTCGAGCGGACCGGATTTGTGCGAAGTTCGGACTCTCTGACTACGATCGGTACATCTGCTGGATGGAGTGTCCATTGTAATCACCAGGGCTTATTAATATTTCTTCTCTGATGATCTAAAGACCCTGGAAACACAATAGCCATCCATGCTGGGAAACCTGTTTTTTCTCCCCACAGCGTCACTTATGTGGCTTAGTGCGAAGTCTCTCTCCGTGCGTGGATTGTTACGCTGTTTTTTTGTTGGGTCACGGGAGCTTACCTTTCAATATTAGCTGTTCACCCCGGTAATGAAATCCCATTAAACTGACACAATAATTAAAACAAGACATCGTCTCTGTAGGAGCGGATATTAAACGGAAGCGTTGGATAAACGATCAGGTTTTTTTCTGTTCTTGAAATATGAAGTTTAAAACTTCTCAGGAGACTTTTCAGCTATAATCTGAACTTGGTGAACTGGAATTATTCAGTATGGGAGACTTAGGGGCAGGCTACATAATATATACCATATATTTTATATAGGGACTATAATTTATATAGGGACTATACTTTATATAGGGGCTATAATTTATATAGGGACTATACTTTATATAGGAACTATACTTTATATATACTTTATATGGTATATGTGGATATATTATGTATATGGGTATACGTGGTATATATTGGTATATGTAGCCTGCCCTACAGTCTCCCATACTGAATAATTCCAGTTCACCAAGTTCAGATTATAGCTGAAAAGTCTCCTGAGAAGTTTTAAACTTCATTATTTCAAGAACAGAAAAAAACCTGATCGTTTTATCCAAACGCTTCCGTTTATATTCCGCCTCCTACAGAGACGATGTCTTGTTTTAATTATTGTGTCAGTTTATGGGATTTCATTAACGGGGTGAACAGCTAATGATTGAAAGGTAAGCTCCCGGACCTCAACAAAAAAACAGCGTAACAATCCACGCACGGAGAGAGATTCGCACTAAGCCACATAAGTGACGATGTGGGGAGAAAAACAAGGTTTCCCAGCATGGAAGGGTTCCTATTGTGTTCCAGGGTCTTTAGATCATCAGAGAAAGAAATATTAATAAGCCCTGGTGATTACAAGGGACACTCCATCCAGCAGATGTACCGATCGTAGTCAGAGATGTCCGAACTTCGCCAAATCCGGTCCGCTCGAGGATCCGCGAACGGCCATCACTAATCAGGAGAGAAGCTGGATAGACACATTACCTATAAAGGGACTATCCTGGTGGTACCAACGTAATGTGGTGGGCAAAACAACCAACAATCAGTTGCAACATCAGAAACAGCCGTTATGAATGGAAAATTTACATCGGCCAGGGTCTCTCCCTGTCCTGTAAGTAGGCGGAGTAGGCTGTGACAGTAGGGACTATACTTTATATCGGGACTATACTTTATTATACTTTATAAGGGGCTATACATGTATATAGGGACTATACTTATATAGGGACTTTATATAGGGACTATACTTTATATAGGGCTATAGACGTTATTATAGGGGACTATACTTATATAGGGGCATTATTACTTATATAGGGGACTTGACTTTATATAGGACTATACCTTTATATAGGGAATATATACCTTATATAGGGACTATACTTTATATAGCTAATTTATATAGGGACTATACTTTATATAGGGGACTATACTTATATAGGGGATCTAGACTTTAAGGGACTAACTTTTATAGGGGCTATAATTTATATAGGGACTATCTTATATAGGGGCTAATAATTTATATTGGGACTATACTTTATATAGGGGGACTATAGGCAATTTATATATGGGACTTATATAGGTATACTTTATATAGGGGACTTTACTTTATATAGGGGCTATAATATATGATATGTACTTATGAGGGGACTATACTTATATATCGGGACTATACTTATATAGGGGCTATAAGATATGGTATATGTGGTATATATTATAGATATATGGTATACGTGGTATAGGGGTATAGTGGTATATATATATTGTGTGTATATATAGATATACTGGTGGAGATGGTATAGTGATAATATATATTATATTGGTGTAATGATGGTATATATAATATATATTGGAGATATGGTATATGTGGTCAATAATTTATATGGTAGGTTATGGATATGGTATAATATAATATAATGGGTATACGTGGTATGATATATGGTATAGTTGGTATATATATGGTATATCGTTGGTGGAATGGTTATGTGGTATATATAGATGTATATGGTAATGGGTATATATAATATTATGGTAGATATGGGTATATGTGGTAAATAATATATATGGATAGATATGATGGTATAGTGTGGTATATATAATATATAGGAGTTGTATACGGTGGTTATATATATGGTATAGTGGTAATATTGGGTTATACATTGGTGGATAGGGTAGTATGTGGTATATATGTAATATGGTAAGTGGTACTATATAATATATATGGTATAGTGTATATATATGGTATAGTGGTATATATAGGTATATGTGGTGGATATGGTATATGTGTATACTAATAGTATATGGGGAGTATATGGAATAGTGGTCATATGATGGTATATATAATATATATGGTAATATGGTATATGTGGTATATATAATATATATGGTTATACATGGTTTTATATGGGTATGGTACGTGGTATCTATATGGTATACGTGGTGGATATGGTATATGTGGTATAGTAATATATGTATGTGGATAGATATGTATGGTATATGTGGGTATATTATAATATATATGGTGATAGATATGTGTATGTGGTATATATAATATATATGGTAGAGGGGTATATTCATGGCTATGTTGATATGGTATATTGGGTAATAATATATATGGTATACGTGTGTATATTTACTATGGTATATGGTATATATATGGTATAGTGGTGGATATTTGGTATATGTGGTAGATATAATATATATATGGTAGTATGGTAATATGGGGTATATATAATATATTGGTAGATAGGTATATGTGGTATATATATATATATGTATCGTGTATTTATATGGTATACGTGGTATATATATGGGTATACGTGGTGGATTATGGTATATGGTGGTAATAATATATATGGTAGATATGGTATATGGTAGTATATATAATATATATGGTAGATCTGGTATATATATATATGGTATATGTGGTATATATAGTTATGGATACGTGGTATATATAGTATATGGGGAATGGTATATGTGGTATAGATAATATATATGGTAGATATTGGTATATGTGGTATATAATATATATGGTAGATATGGTATTGGTATATGTGGTATAATATATATATATGGTTAGATATGGTATATATAATATATAGGTATATGTGGTATATTAATATATTATGGTAGATATGGTATATGTGGATGGTATATTAATATATCTGGTATACGTGAGTTATATGGTATATGTGGGTATCTATATCATAGTGGTGGATATGGTATATGTGGTATAGATAATATATAGGTAGTATGTATATGTGTGGTATATATAATATATATGGTAGTGTGGTATATATAATAATATGTAGATATGTTTATATGGGTATATATATATATATGTGAGTATGTGTTATAGATAGGGTATACGTGGTATATATATGGTATACGTGTGGGATATATGTAGATGTGGTATATGGTAGATATGGTGATATGTGGTTTTATATAATATATATGGTATGATATGTATATGTTGGTATAGTTATAATATAATGGTATACGTGGGTTGTATGTTATATGGGATTACGTTGGTATATATTGGTATACAGTGGTATGGTTATGTATATGTGGTATATATAATATATATATGGTAGATATGGTATATGTTGGTAGATATATATATATATGGATAGTGGTATTATTTATCTGATACGTGGTATATATATGGTATACGTGGTTGGGATTGGGATATGGTATATGTTGGTTAGTAGATAATATATATGGTGATATGGATATATGGGATATATATAAAGTATATGGTAGAGTATGGTATATATATAGGATATGGTATATGTGGTATAGATATATGGTATACGTGGTATATATATGGTATGACGTGGTGGATATTGTATATGTGGTTAAGATAATATATATGGTAGATATGGTATATGTGGTATATATAATATATGGTAGATATGGTATATTTAATATATATGGTATATGTGGTTTATATATATGGTTACGTAGGTATATATATGGTTACGTGGTGGATATGGTATATGTGGTTATAGATAAATATATATGGAGATATGGTATATGTGTATATATAAATATATGGTAATATGTATATGTGGATTATAATATATATGGTAGATATGGTATATATAATATATATGGGATAGTGGTTGTATATATATATGGTATACGTGGTATATTATATAGTGGTGGATATGGTATAGTGGTATTAGTAATATTATGGTAGATGATGGTATATGTGGTATAGATAATATATATTTGGTAGATATGGTATAGGTGGTATATATAATATATATGGTATACGTGGTTATTATATGGTAACGTGGTATATATATGGTATCGTGGTGGGATATGGTATATGTGGTATAGATAATATATATGGTAGATATGGTATAGTGTGGTATATATAATATATATGGTAGATAGGTATCTATAATATATATGGTATATGTGGTATATATATAGGTATACGTGGTATATATATGGTATATACGTGGTGGAGATGGTATATGGGTATATATTAATATTGGGTAGATATGGTATAGGTGGTATATATAATAGAATATGGTAGATATGGTATATGTGGTATATATAATAATATGGTATACGTGGTATTTATATGGTATCGTGGTATATATATGGTATACGTGGTGGATATGGTATATGTGGTATATATAAATATATGGTAGATATGGATATGTGGTATATAAATATATATGGTAGATAGTATAGGTGGTATATATATATATGGTATACGTGGTATTTATAGGTATACGTGGTATATATATGGTATACGTGGTGGATATGGTATATGTGGTATAGATTAATATATATGGTAGATATGGTATATGTGGTATATATAATATATATGGTAGATATGGTATATATAATATATATGGTATATGTGGTATATAAGATATGGTATACGTGGTATATATATGGTATACGTGGTGGATATGGTTATATGTGGTATAGATATATATATGGTAGATATGGTATATGTGGTATATATAATATATATGGTAGATATGGTATATATATATTATGGTATATGTGGTATATATTATGGTATATACGGGTATATATATGGTATACGTGGTGGAGGTGGATGGTATATGTGTATAGAATATAATGGTGATTGGTTAGTGGTATAGATAATATATATGGTAGATATGGGTATATGTGGTATATATATATATATGGTAGATATGGTATAATAATATAGATGGTATATGTGGTACTATATATATGGTATATGTGGTATATATATGGTATACGTGGTGGATTGGGTATAGTGGTAAGATAATATATATGGTAGATATGGTATATGTGTTATAGATAATATATATGTTAGATATGGTATATGTGGTTTTCTATAATATAATATGGTAGATATGGTTATATATAATATATATGGTTATATGGAGTATTATATAATATATATTGTAGATATGGTAATATACTATATATGGTATATGTGGTATATATAATATATAGGTAGAGGGATGGGCTATATATACTATATATGGTATATGTGGTATATAAATATATATGGTATACGTGGATATATGGTATAGTAGCCTGCCCTACAGTCTCTCCCATACTGAATAATTCCAGTTCACCAAGTTCAGTATTTATAGCTGAAAAGTCTCCGAGAAGTTTTTTATTTTAAACTCATATTTCAAGAACAGAAAAAAACCTGATCGTTTATCCAAACGTTCCCGGTTAATATTCCAGCCTCCTACAGAGACGATGTCTGTTTTAATTATTGTGTCAGTTTAATGGGATTTCATTACGGGGTGAACAGTAATGATTGAAAGGTAAGCTCCCGTGACTCTCCACAAAAAACAGCGTAAACAATCCCACGCACGGAGAGAGACTTCGCACTAAGCCACATAAGTGACGATGTGGGGGAGAAAACAGGTTTCCCAGCCTGGAATGGTTCCTTATTGTGTTTCCAGGGTCTTTAGATCATCAGAAAGAAATATTAATAAGCCCTGGTGATACAATGGACACTCCATCCAGCAGATTGTACCGATCGTAGTCAGAGATGTCCGAACTTCGCAAAACGGTCCCGCTCGAGGATCCGCGAACCGCCATCATAATCAGGAGTAAGCTGGATAGACACATTACCTATAAGGGACTATCCTGGGGGTACCAACGTAATGGTGGGCAAAAACAACCAACAATCAGTTGCAACATCAGAAACAGCCGTTTGAATGGAAAATTTACATCGGCCAGGGTTCTCTCCCGTCCTGTACTGTAGGGAGTAGTAGGCTGTGGATCAGTAGGGACTATACTTTATATAGGGACTATACTTTATATAGGGGCTCTACTTTATATAGGGACTAGACTTTAATTAGGGATATACTTTATATAGGGGCTATAATTTATATAGGGACCTATACTTTATATAGGGGCTATATCTTATATAGGGACTTTACTTTATATAGGGACTATCCTTATATAGGGAATATACTTTATATAGGGAATATACTTTATATAGGGACATACTTTATACAGGGACTATACTTTATATAGGGACTATACTTTATATATGGGTACTATACTTTATATAGGGGACTATAATTTATATGAGGGAACTATACTTATATAGGGGCTTATAATTTATATAGGGACTATTTACATTTATATAGGGAATACTTATATAGGACTATAATTTATATGGGACTATACTATATATGGGCTATAATTTATTAGGGACTATCTTTTATATAAGGGACTATACTTTATATAGGGACTATACTTTATATAGGGGCTATATTATAAGGGACTATACTTTATATAGGGGACTATAAATTTTATATAGGGAACTTACTTATATGGACGCCCCTATACTCATATAACTATCTTATATAGGGACTATACTTTATATAGGGGCTATAATTTATATAGGGACTATACTTTATATAGGGGCTATACTTTATATAGGGACTTTACTTTATATAGGGACTATCCTTTATATAGGGACTATACTTTATATAGGGAATATACTTTATATAGGGACTATACTTTATATAGGGACTATACTTTATACAGGGACTATACTTTATATAGGGACTATACTTTATATAGAGACTATACTTTATATAGGGACTATACTTTATATAGAGACTATACTTTATATAGGGACTATACTTTATATAGAGACTATACTTTATATAGGGACTATACTTTATATAGGGACTATACTTTATATAGGGACTATATAAAGGATAGGGACTAAAGCACAAACCATATGTTATTTAGGTAAATTTCCCAGCGCCTGTATCACAATGAGAGGTAAGACACAGATTACTGGTTTTATATCAATGGGTTCTGCCTTCTGGTTCAGTGTTGTTCTGTGGCTTTACTTGTCCTTTAAACCTCCCACCACCGCCCGTTTAAGGCCACGTAAACCGATAATAAGAACTATTAGGACGTCTCTGCGTTTGAAACATTTTAATAGTTCCGCAGTCACGGCTCTGCCAAGGAAATTTAGTGCTTGTATCTGAAGTGGTTTGTTACTGCGTGTGTTTGTTTAAATGGGCTTCGTGCGCATGGTATATGCTATTAATTGTATTACCACGAACACAAGAATTACCGCCATTTCCATACCGATTCCTAGAAGACATTTGTAAACCAGGATGTCAAGTGCAGCAATCAGAGCGGTTGTAGGTTCACAGAATAAAGAAATTGCTAGGAAACACTATTAATATAACGACATAGAAACAGAGTGTCAAACACAATAGCCGGAGATTTATATACAACATTGTGTACGACCCCAGTAGAGGGTTCTGTTCCTTAAGGTGACAATGCGTGTATACATTGCTGCGGGGAACAGAATAGTTGCTAAGTAACTTGACATTGAGTAAGAGATTATAAAGAATAATAACATTTTATTTCATTAGATCGGGGGGGGGGGGGAAAGATTTTTTTTAAAAATATATTCAAGGTGGAAATAGATTTTTTTGTTTTGCGTTTGGAAGGTGGGAGTAAATAAAAACATTATAGATTGTTATAACCTTAAAGGGGAACTGAATCTTTATTAAAAAGAGCACATTCCTACCTTTAAAATGACACCAGAATCATGCTTCAAGCTGCCAGCTATCTAAAGTTACAGCAGAATGACAGCTGGTGCTTCTTGCTGTTTGACATCACCAGCACCATTTAACCCTAGCCCTTGCCACTGGCTTGAGCATGCTCACTTGTATCCTACTGCTGGGACAGACCATTTTGTAGATTGATCATTTTCTAAAATTCTGGGGCGTTTCAGAAAAGAAGTTAATTATCAGATCTGCAGTCCTCCCACTGACTACAAACAGTGGAGAATTTCTGGTAACTGAATAATCTTGTGCTATGTTGTGCAGGGTTAGAATCCATGACTCCACAGCTCTGCAGGGCCAGAAAAAATATGTAATACTGGATAATGTATTCTAGAAATAAGTGAATGATTGGAGAACGCTTTTGCATAATGTATTAAAATTAAAATTGATTGCAAAATTGGAAAAAGCACTTTCTATGCATGGTCTTGTGTCGAGACTTTCTATACCCTTTTAAATGGGTATTGAATCATACGCAGTTAGTAAGCTCATGAAAGAACATGCCTTGTAAATAATAATGGAATGGTTATGGAATCTCTGCACTGGGCATGCCTAGAAGTTGTGGGTGTCAGGGACACTTGGTAGGGGCACTGCTTACAGCGGGGAGGCGGATGTATTTTGGGCTGAACCATGATACTGTAATTAGAGATGTACCAAAACTTGAACTGAAGTTCGGATTATGAACTCTGAATTTTTAGGATTCCCCCGGACTACGAACTATCGGATTTTCTGAGCTCGCTGACATGTTTTCAATAATTATCAATTACCGTATATACTCGAGTATAAGTCAAATTTTTCAGGCTTTAAAGTTAGCTTGAAAACCTAACCTCGACTTATACTCGGGTCAAGTCCTAATTTAGAACCAAATTCTGCAATTGTGGATAGTAACCAGTAGGTGGCGCTGTGTTAACCTGCATAGAAAGTTACAGGAGCTGTTCTGCCTTTACAATCTTTCCTGCTTCCTGTAGTCTGGCTGCTGGACTCCTGCTTCCTGCTTCCTGCTTCCTGCTGGTACAGTGCAAATGACAGCTTGAAACTACAACTCTCAGGTGACATTTTTAACTATTGGGGTCAGAGATTCCTTTACTATATGGGCTCAGAGGGCCGTTTACTATATGGGGTCAGAGGGCCCTTTACTATATGGGGGCCAGAGGGCCCTTTACTATATGGGGGTCAGAGGGCCCTTTACTATATGAGGTCAGAGGGCCCTTTACTATATGGGGGTCAGAGTGCCCTTTACTATATGGGGCCAGAGGGCCCTTTACTATATGGGGGTCAGAGGGCCCTTTACGATATGGGGTCAGAGGGTCCTTTACTATATGGGGGTCAGAGGGCCCTTTACTTTATGGGGGTCAGACTGCCCTTTACTATATGGGATCAGAGGGCCCTTTACTATATGGGTGTCAGAGGGCCCTTTACTATATGGGGGTCAGAGAGCCCTTTACTATATGGGGGTCAGAGAGCCCTTTACTATATGGGATCAGAGGGCCCTTTACTATATGGGGGTCAGAGGGTCCTTTACTATATGGGGGTCAGAGGGCCCTTTACTATATGGGGGTCAGACTGCCCTTTACTATATGGGGATCAGAGGGCCCTTTACTATATGGGTGTCAGAGGGCCCTTTACTATATGGGGTCAGAGGGTCCTTTACTATGTGGGCATCAGGAGAATTGTAAATGATGGTAAGCTTAATTAAAAGTTTACTGAACCTTGCCACTCCACATGTTTAGAAACTGAAACTCCCAGCAACAAAGCATGCTGGGAGTTGTAGTTTCCAAACATCTGGAGTGCCAAGGAATTGGGGGTTACTGGTACTGGATGTGGCTATTACTGTATGGGATTCATGTATGGAAATTCTGCTGTCCATTTAAAGGGCAACTAATTTCTACCCTCGACTTGTACTCGAGTCAATCAGTTTTTACAAATCTTTCAGGTAAAAATAGGAACCTCGACTTATACTTGGATCGACTTATACTCAAGTATATGCAGTAGTCAATAATCCTCAAATTTAACGCTGAATGGCACATTCGAAGGTTATGGGGACGAATTTGAGAGTTTGCAAACGGCGATAACCCTCAAATGTGGCATTTGCTAAACCTCGAATGCTGAGATAACCCTCGAATGTTGCGTTCACTAACCCTTGAATTCGGCGATAACCCCCGAATGTTGCAATTGATTTCGGTAACCCTTGAACATTCAATACGGAAGCCCGACAATTGCCAGATCGTGGGGAAAGTTAGTGTTTAAACAAGTTTTCAGAAGTAGATAGTTCCCCCGCACACCTGCAGTGTATAATTGAAATCGCTGGGTGCTGCTCCAAAAACCATAGCCAATGGCAATAGTATCCAAACAAAAGCAATTCAGAGTGCACTCCAGTCTTAAATGTTCAAATTCATTTATTAAACACGTGACGTTTCGGTGTCCGTGCGACACCTTCCTCAGACGTCTGAGGAAGGTGTCGCACGGACACCGAAACGTCACGTGTTTAATAAATGAATTTGAACATTTAAGACTGGAGTGCACTCTGAATTGCTTTTGTTTTTAAACAAGTTTTGGTGATATGCTGCCTTTATGTACCACTAGACCCCATGAAGTGCGCCACCGCAAACCACTGTTATGTGTTCCAGGAATGGGTTTGGTTAAACATTTGGTCTTCTTA
>JAACNH010000045.1:116183-276183 GCA_019447015.1 Hymenochirus boettgeri | reverse complement strand
TTTCGATAATTATCTGCTTTCGATTTTTAATTTTCGATAATTATCTACTTTCGATTTCGATAATCATCTGCTTTCGATTTCGATAATCATCCGCTTTCGATTTCAATAATCATCTACTTTAGATTTCGATAATCATCCGCTTTCGATTTCGATAATCATCTGCTTTCGATTTCAATAATCATCTACTTTAGATTTCGATAATCATCTACTTTCGATTTCAATAATTATCGAATTTTCGAAAATTCGTGTTTCGTAAATTCCGGGAGTTCCGAAAGTTTCGTCGAAACCCTCGTGTTCGATTCGAAACTGGGTTCTATTAGAACCCACAGTACATCTCTATCCATTAACATATCGATCTTACTCCTTCCTACTGGCCCCTATTATTTATTACAATCCATCTTTTACTGTCCCTTTGGTTCTGTATTTTGATCTTAGCATTTTTTTCTGTTTTCTTGGGTGCATGCTCTGTGGGCCCACTGGGAGATTCCCCTGTAACCCTGTTCCAGTCCGACACTGGAATTACATGTACTTTAATGCCATTTACCGGAGGGGTAATTTACAGTTTCTAGGTGTTATGGGGGATGGTTTTAGATTATGGAGTACAATATCACGTTGGTATAGTTCTCCTTTAGATTTACATATAAAACTAAACTGCAACATTATAACATATGGACTAGAGCTCAAACTCGATCCTATTTATAATCTCTCGGTATCAGTAATCAGAGTAATTATCGCCTGTGGTCGTTATTTTATGGTTGTGACAACCGCGAATATAAATTATCCATGTGCTTGGTTCAGACTTCTATGGGCTATACCACATGCCAAGGCTACCAAAATGCCACGCCATATTGGCTGTTACCAGTTCACCCATTTTCATATGACACTGGTGAAAAAATAAGCATGGACTGTTATATACCAACAGGGATGGGTATTTCACGGTATCAGTTTTGCAATACGTATCCTTGTTTACAATTTATATATTATTATTATTATCATTATGGATTAATATAGCGCCAACATCTTCCATAGTGCTTTACAATTCCATTTATACATTCACACCAGGCCCTGTCCCGAAGAGCTTACAATCTAATCTAATGTGGGGGAAACCGGAGTGCCCGGCGGAAACCCACACAAGTACAGGGAGAATATACAAACACCTTGCAGATGTGTCCAAGGGTGGAATCGAACTCAGAATTTCCGCACTGCAAGGCATCAGTACTAACCACTGAGCCACCGTGCTGTATCCTTGTTATCATTTGTTGAGAGTTGTAGTTGAGGGAAAACTAAACACTTAAAGAATACATTTTCCCAACATATAATCATAAAACTTTTAAATAATACAATGTATCACATCTTTCTTTTGTTTAAGTAATTCCTAAACAAAGAAAGATATTTCAATTTGTCAACCACTTTTAGCACGGGGAAATACAAGTATGTTTTGGACAATTCCTCTTGTTCTCTCCCAGGGTAAAACAAACTGAGCATGTCTGAATCAGTGGCTTGGGGAAGTGGGAGGAGTTAAAAGTGACTGAATGGTTTTTCCAATAAGGAATTTAATTAGACAAAAGCTGCATTGTTTCCAACCATTTCTGGGCAGTAAATCATTTTTATCGTCTCCTTTAAAGGGATCAGGGATGTTATAAACTTGGGAAAACTCTAATTTAAATACGAGTTCCAGAGTCGGCCGTATGCCTTTATTTAATAAGTACGTTTCAGTGAGCCGCACGGTACATTTTTTGCCTTGTCTGATTGAAGGAACATATGGTAGTGAGACCCGCATCTGTGTTTTTGTTTGTTGTGGATTTTTACTAAAGACTTTCAAACATTTCATGTGATGTAAATGATGTTAAAAATGAGTCCCAGTGCTCCGATTAGCAAATCTTCTCAGTGCCTATAGCACATACAGCACAATAGGGGGGAAGAGTTGAAAACAGCCATCTCTTCGAAAGGTTATGAGAGCTATAGTTCAACTACATCTAGAGGCCAGATAACCGCAGAGGAGAAACATGTTTTTATTAATAATGAATTGATTGAAATAAATAATTTGATACAAATTCTTAATTTATTTTTTCTTTTTATATTTTTAGCCAAACATTTGATATTTTTACCCATCACCCAGATTAGTATAATCCCCCCCCCCCCTCTAGCCTCTAGGAGAACTAGATTTGTCCCTATACCAGGTCTGTGTGCAAGCGGTGACGATCGGAAACAGCAGCCAAGAGGCAGACAAAAGCTTTTCATCTCCACTTTACTGCACTGATCTGTCCCGAGAACCAAGAAAAATAAACAGTCAAAAGCAGAAGATGAAATAAAATAACTTGGTGGTTCGCTGAATACAAAGTTCTGTTTTTATTCCTGTACTTACTGTGCCACTTGGCTGTGATGCACTGTACATAGAACTAATAACCAAGGGGATAATAAAAATTCTAAATTAAAATCAGAACAATGACATAAACAATTGGTTTACCAATATAGGAATTGTATCATGATACAAGTAGCCTTACTTGATAAAAATGGAAAGAGTTTCCTGTCCCCAAGAGCTTACAATCTAAACACTGTTAAAATATTTTGACATGGGAATAGACCTCGGTGACTGTAATAGAGGGGATTATGGGTAGGGTGCGTTTGGCAGGAGCTATGACCAAGACCACCTCAATGAGACATTGCCATCTAGTATTTATGGGTGGCTCCATATGCTTAGCCAACAAAGACAATTAAAAGCCAAACAAAAGCAAAATGTTTTTGTTTCCTTTATTTGGGCAGTTATAATTAAAACCTATTTATAAGTACAATGAGTCTAGCAAGTCTCAGACAGAAAGATCAACTTCCTCACTATTCACAAGCTGAATAATTAAAGCTGCTCAGATTGGTAATAAGAGGTTTAACTGAGCACATACAAATATATCATCGGCACTACATAATTATCATATAAATGTGAATTGTCTTTATCCAAAGCTAATTTATTATTGAACAAAAATACTTTCTCAGCCGCTTTTATAGTAAAATGATTAATACCTTGGAAGGAAGAATAAAATTACATCCGCAATGAATAAAGGATTTAGTTAGTGTGTAGTGTTGTATTGGACAGAGCCCTACTGTATGAAGAAGACACAATCGGATTTAGTTACTGTATAAAGAAGACACAATCGGATTTAGTTACTGTATAAAGAAGATACAGTCGGATTTAGTAACTGTATGAAGAAGATACAGTCGGATTTAGTTACTGTATGAAGAAGATACCGTCGGATTTAGTAACTGTATGAAGAAGATACAGTCAGATTTAGTTACTGTATGAAGAAGATACAGTCGGATTTAGTTACTGTATGAAGAAAATACAGTCGGATTTAGTTACTGTATGAAGAAGATAGAGTCGGATTTAGTTACTGTATGAAGAAGATACAGTCGGATTTAGTTACTGTATGAAGAAGATACAGTCGGATTTAGTTACAGCATGAAGAAGACAGTCGGATTTAGTTACTGTATGAAGAAGATACAGTCGGATTTAGTTACTGTATGAAGAAGATACAGTTGGATTTAGTTACTGTATGAAGAAGATACAGTCGTATTTAGTTACTGTATGAAGAAAATACAGTCGGATTTAGTTACTGTATGAAGAACATCACAGTCGGATTTAGTTACTGTATGAAGAACGATACAGTCGGATATTTAGTTACTGTATGAAGAAACACAATCGATTTAGTTACTGTGCTAAAGAAGATACAGTCGGATTTAGTAACTGTATGAAGAAGATACAGTCGGATTTAGTTACTGTATGAAGAAGATACAGTCGGATTTAGTTACTGTATAAGAAATACAGTGGATTTAGTTACTGTATGAAGATATACAGTCGGATTTAGTTACTGTATGAAGAAGATACAGTCGGATTTAGTTACTGTATGAAGAAAAACAGTCGGATTTAGTTACTGTAATGAAGAGATACAGTCGGATTTAGTTCTGTATGAAAGATACAGTCGATTTTAGTTACTGTATGAAGAAGATACAGTCGGATTTAGTTACGCATGAAGAAAACAGTCGGATTTATGTTACTGTATGAAGAAGATACAGTCGGATTTATTACTGTATAAAGAAGATACAGTCGATTTTCACTGTATGAAGAAGATACAGTCGTTATTATGCATGAGAAGACACGTCGATTTAGTTACTGTATTAAGAAATACAGTCGGATTTAGTTACTGATGAAGAAGACACAGTCGATTTAGTTTACTGTTTAAGAAGATACAGTCGATTTAGTTACTGTAAGAGAAGACACAGTCGGATTTGTTACTGTATGAAGAAGACACAGTCGGATTTAGTTACGTATGAAGAAGATACAGTCGGATTTAGTTACTGTATGAAGAAGAATACAGTCGGATTTAGTTACTGTATGAAGAGATAGTCGGATTTAGTTACTGTATGAAGAATACGTCGGATTTAGTTACTGTATGAAGAAGATCCGTCGGATTTAGTTACTGTAGAAGAGTAACAGTCGGATTTAGTTACTGTATGGAAGAAGATACAGTCGGATTTAGTTACTGTATGAAGAAGATCAGTCAGATTTATTACTGTATGAAGAGATACAGTCCGATTTATTACTGTATGAAGAAGATACAGTCGGATTTAGTCACTTGTTATAAGAAGAACAGTCGGTTTAGTTTACTGTATGAAGAGATACAGTGGATTTAATTACTGTATGAAGAAGATACAGTCGATTTAGTTACAGTATGAAGAAGATACAGTCGGATTTAGTCACTGTATGAAGAAGAAACAGTATATTTATTTACTGTATGAAGAAGATACAGTTGGATTTAGTTACTGTATGAAAAAGATCGTCGGTTTAGTTACTGTATGAAGAAGATACAGTCGGATTTAGTTACTGTATGAAGAAGATACAGTCAGATTTAGTTACTGTATGAAGAAGATACAGTCGGATTTAGTTACTGTATGAAAAGATACACTCAGTTTAGTTACTACTGTATGAAGAAGATACAGTCGATTTAGTTACGGTATGAAGAAGATACAGTCGGATTTAGTTACTGTATGAAGAAGTACACAGTCGGATTAGTTACTGTATGAAGAAGATACAGTCGAATTTAGTTACTGTATGAAGAAGATACAGTCGGATTTAGTTCTGTATGAGAATACAGTCGGATTTAGTTACTGTATAAAGAAGATACATCGGATTTAGTTACTGTATGAAGAAGATACATTCGGATTTATTACTGTATAAAGAAGATACAGTCGGATTTAGTTACTGTATGAAGAAGATACGTCGGATTTAGTTACTGTATGAAGAAGATACAGTGATTAGTTCTGTATGAAGAAGATACAGTTGGATTTAGTTACGGTATGAAGAAGATACAGTCGGATTTAGTTTCTGTATGAAGAAGATACAGTCGAATTTAGTTACTGTATGAAGAAGATACAGTCGGATTTAGTTACTGTATGAAGAAGATACAGTCAGATTTCGTTACTGTATAGAGATACAGTCGGATTTAGTTACTGTATAAGAAGATACTCGGATTTAGTTACTGTATAAAGAAGATACAGTCGGATTTAGTTACTGTATGAAGAAGATACAGTCGGATTTAGTTACTGTATGAAGAAGATACAGTTGGATTTAGTTACTGTAGAAGAAGATACAGTTGGATTTAGTTACTGTATGAAAAGATCAGTCGGATTTAGTTCTGTATGAAGAGATACAGTCGGATTAGTTACTGTATGAAGAAATAACAGTCGGATTTAGTTTCTTGTATGAAGAAGATACAGTCGGATTTAGTTTACTGTATGAAGAAGATACAGTCGGATTTAGTTTACTGTATGAGAGATACATCGGATTTAGTTTCTGTATGAAGAAGAGTACAGTCGGATTTAGTTACTGTATGAAGAAGATACAGTCGGATTTAGTTCTGTATAAGAAGATACAGTCGGATTTAGTTACTGTATGAAGAAGATACAGTTGGATTTAGTTACTGTATGAAAAAGATACAGTCGGATTTAGTTACTGTATGAAGAAGATACAGTCGGATTTAGTTACTGTATGAGAGATACTTGGATTTAGTTACGTTGAAGAAGAATACGTCGGATTTAGTTACTGTATGAAGAAGATACAGTCAGATTTAGTTACTGTATGAAGAAGATACAGTCGGATTTAGTTTCTGTATGAAGAAGATACAGTCGGATTTAGTTACTGTATGAAGAAGATACAGTCGGATTTAGTTTCTGTATGAAGAAGATACAGTCGGATTTAGTTACTGTATGAAGAAGATACAGTGGATTTAGTTTACTGTATGAAGAAGATACAGTCGGATTTAGTTACTGTATGAAGAAGATACAGTCGGATTTAGTTTACTGTATAAGAGATACAGTTGGATTTAGTTACGTATGAAAAGATACAGTCGGATTTAGTTACTGTAGAGAAGATCAGATCGTATTAGTTACTGTATGAAGAAGATACAGTGGATTTAGTTACGGTATGAAGAAGATACAGTCGGATTTAGTTACTGTATGAAGAAGATACAGTCGATTTAGTTACTGTATGAAGAAGATACAGTCGGATTTAGTTACTGTATAAGAGATACATTCAGATTAGTTACTGTGAAGGATACAGTCGGATTTAGTTACTGTATGAAGAAGATACAGTCGGATTTAGTTACTGTATGAAGAAGATACAGTTGGATTTAGTTACTGTATGAAGAAGATACAGTTGGATTTAGTTACTGTATGAAGAAGATACAGTCGGATTTAGTTACTGTATGAAAGATCATCGGATTTTTACTATGAGAAGATACAGTCGGATTTATTACTGTATGAAGAAGATACAGTCGGATTTAGTTTCTGTATGAGAGATACAGTCGGATTTAGTTACTGTATGAAGAAGATCAGTCGGATTTAGTTACTGTATGAAGAAGATACAGTCGGATTTAGTTACTGTATGAAGAAGATACAGTCGGATTTAGGTTACTGTAGAAGAAATACAGTCGGATTTAGTTACTGTATGAAGAAGATACAGTCGGATTTAGTTACTGTATGAAGAAGATACAGTCGGATTTAGTTACTGTATGAAGAAGATACAGTCGGATTTAGTTACTGTATGAAGAAGATACAGTCGGATTTAGTTACTGTATGAAGAAGATACAGTCGGATTTAGTTTACTGTATGAAGAAGATACATCGTTAGTTACTGTATGAAGAAGATACAGTCAGATTTAGTTATGTTGAAGAAGATACAGTCGGATTTAGTTACTGTATCAAGATTCCCAGTTAAAAACATATTTCATTGTAAATCCCTTTTAATAGAATTATAATTCCACACACAAACGTCACTGCGGAGTTCCAATAATTTACAGCCGAAAGCCTACTCCTTTTGGGCAGTTGCCGGGTTTAGCGTCTATGGGGCCTGAACAATCTTGTTCGTTAACTGGTTAGTTTGCCATTAAGGAGTTAATCTGTAGAAACCTAACTAGCCCGCATGTTTTCTTCCAGCCCCCGCTAATGTTCCCTATTTCTTGATGGTATTTTTAACTTTATCTGTTTATGAGCATCAGTGGAAATCACTTGAATAGGCAATGTTTTAATATCCGTTTTTACTCAGACCGTGGGGGCCTCGAGTTTTAGAGGTTTGGTTGGGAAAGGAAAAGGTTATTAGTCGAGGATGTGATGAAGAAGAGGGGATTGGAATAGCAGGGGGACATCACCAATTACCAGTCCTACACATTCCCTAAACTAGTTTAATGTGTTTTATTGGACTTCAAACTGCCAACCAATAAATGTGAAACCAGCCTCCAGGGGGCGCTGGTCCTGCACGCTTGAATTCAGAAGGTTGGGCATGCGAAATTTAAAGGGCAACTTTCAAATTAAAATGTTATCTCTTAAATAAAGGACAATCATTCCTTTACTTGGTGCCTGTCCTATGCCAGCGGTTTTATTGTCACTGACATACCCTGTACCAATGGAATGCCATAAGCAGGTATATGTAATTAATTAAAGTTTAAATACTCGTTGCAGAAAGAGAAAGTCAAGGTTACAATAGACTGGAAACTGCTGTTTAAATAAAGTCTCATGTGCCTTCTAAGTAATTTAATACACATGGAAACACCTCTGTCAACTCCAAATGAACAGTTATGGGCGTGATCCTTGAATGTTCCCCTGTCCTGCACATGTCAGAGCTCATAATGAACTCTGGAAGCTCAGGGGAGGCTGGACCTTTTGAGAAGAACTTTCCTAAACTTGACTGAAATAAATTCCACTTACATGAGATACAACAACCCAAATCTCACATAACCATTCAAAACAAAACTTATAGATTAACTGAGGGTCAACTTGTGCCAGGCCCCTGACTCTCCCCCCACCTCTTGACTGGATATCGACCCCCTGCTTTTAAAACAGCTGGTCACGCATACTTAATATGGTGCACGTAATCCACAAATAGATATTTTTTAGAGACCCCTGCAAATTTAGGGATTATAAACTTGGGTTCCAGCAAATGTACATTCAGATGGAGGAAATAAATCCTTTGAGAGCCAATCAAAAACCCAGATCTTCACTTAAGCTAAATGCAAATACACTAAAGGTAATTGGTTGACATCTCTGGCATGGGAGAAGGAGGGAGGGGCTAGAGAATTTACTGAGCACGTGCAACTGTGTATCTGGGTCAGTGACCAACTCTGTAAAATTAACCAGTTACTGGTTACCGCTAATAATCACATGTAATGTAGCCAGGGGCTAATCAGTTCATTTTCAGTGTAAAGAAAGTGTTCAATGGGCTGCTGGGAGTTGTGTATTTAAAGGGGAAGTTCAGTTTAATAAATTTGCTTTTAAGACAAAAAAGGAGCTTTCTTATAGTAACCTTAATCTGCCCTCTACTGGTTCTCTGTGTATCGATAAATGCAGGATCCCTAACGGTGTCCGTTGTGGTCTCTGGGTGATTTATTTGCTCAGTAGAGATCTGAGCATGTTTGACCCGTCCAACAGCCAATCAGTAGAAATTACTATTAGGAACATTCCAAGGAAGTGATGCATCCTGGGTAAAGGGCCATTACAGGACCTGAAATATCATACCTGGATATGTTTAATATAGATTTTTTTTATTCTTCACTGATCTTCCCCTTAACCACTCATTTCTCTTTCTGCAGCTTTATTGGACTGTCCTTCAAAAACAAGCATTCATCAAAACTTTACAACAACGTTGTTACTACACAACTGTAGTATAGAGGGATTCGTGGTAACAGACCCATCTCTCAGACTGTCAGCCAAGACATCAATTGGTTCTTATGTTCAATGGACAAACATAAAACCCAATTTAAAAACCACAGCTGGGGAATAAATGAATGAAAGAGATACCAGAAAGAAAATTACAGCCAATACCATGTCCCACACTGTACGATATACTATAGGTGACACATTCCATAACATTGACAAATAACCCAGACACATTGTCCATTAGACACTCTATGGAACCATTAATATAAACCCCCAGTCATTTCACAATAGAAATATCATTATTGTCTCTGGTTAGAAGTGGTAGAGAGGTCTCGTACCTTGGAATAAAAAGCTTTGCTCCCATTGTGTAGGCCGAAAACTTGTGTTAACCTTTGGTTTTGATTGCCAATTCCAGCTCTTGTGATACGTCAATCTGTAGTCCGGATCTGTGCCCAGTCCGAACACTAAAAAAAAACAAAAAACAAGAGCGTGGTTTGAGATTTTACCAAGATAATTATTACTTGACCTTTTAAAAACATTAAAATAACCATGTGTATCTCAGTGGATTAACCGATCAGCCAATGGGGAATGTTGAGTCATATGACTTCACTTTTCCTCCAATCAACACCCAATACAATATCCAAGACCTTAAGAGGTTTCTGGACACATTGTTGTAGACTTGGATGTATGGAAATATGTCTTTATTCAACCTTGAATACAATACTACTTGGACACCAAATACCATCATTCCAAGTTCCAAGTTCATACACATGGATTCCAGGTCCATATCGGACCCAGTTCTAAACCGACTCCTGGATCCAAAGTTCCGTTCAGATCCAAAATCAAACCATCGGAATTTTCAAATCACGGAACTTGATTTTTGATAACCCTTCAAAAGTACAGAGCGACCTTTGAGGGTGACCGAAAACCGAATAGAATTAAACGTACAAGCAGAAGCTCGAAAATAGCTTACGGGAAGGAAATTAGATTTTATTTGAGTCTTGGAGATTTGTTCACGTTCCCTTGCCCATCTCCCATGCCTGAGCCAACTACAGTAAGTTACCTGCTTTATTTTCCCTTAGGCTTCTATGCACCGCAACCAAACGCTATGAAACACAAGTGAATCGAGACATTCACATTGCAGTGCTGGGATGTGGTGCGTTTAAAAAAAGTGTCAGTTTTGTCATTAAGGCGCAGCATTGACATTGAAAATAATGGCCGCCTCTGTGCATTAAAGCAGCGGAACATCGCACTAAATCGCAAACGTGCTATTCTGCGGCGTTAAGGAAATGTTCAATGTGAACGTAGCCTTTCTTTACTTGAAATTTCAGGAGGGTTTCCCTCCTGAAGGAGGGTTTTGCAACAAAACTCGACGTTTCGAGATCTCTACAGTCCAGGGGTGCCCCTACCATGAAGCAAACTGAAACTTTGCTCAGGGCGCGCCCCGGCGGAACACTTAATAGGCTGCAGTTAAAAAATCCTCCTTCCTGCAATACCACATTTCAGCACCAGTCCACCAATCAGTGTTAAGTCAGCCCTCCAGTCAGTGTTAACTAAGCCCTCTAGTTCACCAGTCACCATTTAAAGGTCGTTTCAGGTGCCAAAAACTCTAAGACACCCTTGTTCTATACAATCAAGCAAAGGTGGCCCCATATCTCAGCAAAGGTCCCTGTTGATCTTAAGCTATCTCTAAAGCCTGCAGAAGTTTGTGGGACTTTAGTTGCTTTGTACAAAAAACAAATACATCTAAAGAACTCACAAATGGCAACTACACAGGATTCCTAGTCAATGTAACAACATTACCTTCCTACTAAACACCAGATCCCCTACAATGAAATCTCTGGCTCTAGAGACCTTTAGTTATTGTACTCCAATGTGTTGGATTGTTATGGCTCAATCTTAATTCCTTCAGGGAAAACTTTCCTATCAATCCCACAGAACCAAACACTTTTCATTGGCGTGTGAAACAAACACTTTTCATGGCTGTGAACCAAACACTTTTCATTGGCTTTTTAACCAATTGTAATCAATTTAACCCCTGTATAAACCCCTCATATCATCATATCTCTCTCTAGAAGGGAGGGGTTACAATGGGATGAGGAATGACACAGTGCTTGTGAAGGTTCTCATTCATCCAGGTCATGGTATATCTGTTGTTTTCAATAGATCAACTGGACTTGAAATGTAGTTCTTGAAGACTGATGACTAGCGAAACGTCTTCAAGAACTACATTTCAAGTCCAGTTGATCTAATTGAATACAACAGTATGGAATGACACAGTATTACCAGTATTAAAGGGCATGTTCACCCTAAAACAAGAAAGTGGTAACTGGTCTGTTCTCTTCCCACAAACCCACTGCTGTATGCCAGTTTATAACTAGGGATGGCCAGTTCGCGGATCTGAACTCGGATCCGCCGCGGATTTATCCCTTCGCGAACGGCGGATTTTTCCGATTTCCGCCTTCCTAACTTCCGTACCGCGGATTTCTCGTATTTTGAAAATACGCAAAACTCGTAATTTCGAAAATTTTTCGAAAATACGAGATCTCGTAATTTCGAGGATATTTTTCCTTTTAATGGGTCCGCCGCTCGGATTTTCGAATTTTCAAATTTTTCCGGAAATTTGCGGATCCTCGAGCGGACCGGGTTTTGCGAAGTTCGGACATCTCTAGTTATTCATGTATTTGTAACCATAATTTAACGATACAGTCTATTGCTTTCTGGCAAAGTTATCTGACTCCCTCTGCTCAGTGAGCTTTTTATAAGCTTGAACGTGTGCATAGGAGGCAGCTGGAAAAACAGCAGTCAATCATTGGTTGCGATGTCAGCAGGGGTGGAGCCAGCTTTCTCTGCCATTGTCTGGACAATAATTATTAAATATCTGGTTATAATAAATTATAATGTTGCTGAGTATATCAGTAGGGGCAGGTAACTGAAGATTCCCTTTAATATGTAACTGGTTGACTAATGGGATCCACCTGCACTCATTAATGATAACGCTCAGTGCGCGGAAGAATTTCCCTGTTTTGCAGCTGTGTCTATAATGACTTTACTTCCCAGCGTCACGTCTTTGATACATGTCCAGTGTGACCACAATCTACATTTTATACCAACACACGTGTCCATTAATTGATATGGAAGCACGCACTCCCTTCAGCAAACCATCAGTGGGTCTTGCCCAAGGATAATCTTTTGTTCTTTCTTAGAACAAACCCGGAGAGTTTTCCGTTGGTCTATTTCTGTTCCATTTTGTTTTCATTTCAATTTCTTTTGTTTCAGAATAAAAAACCAAAAAAAACAACTAAACAAATTTGGATTTTATGCAACATCCAGGCTAATGTGTCTGTTCACACAGAGCTACGGAGAACCTACTGTATGTTAACACAGTGTTACATATCCAAGAAAGAAGAATAATGTAAACCTGAAATACTGCCTGGGGTCCTCTTTCTTCTTCCGGGTTATTCCAGTAGCAGCTGTCAGTCATGGGTGTAACAATTGAAATCACAAGCCATGACGAATTATTTTCCCCCTGCTGCCCCTCTGAGCATGTTCAAGCTCACAACCAGCTCACAAAGCTTTAAGAGGAGGCAGCAACAACCCTGGAAAAGGGCTTCAGATGCTGGATATGTAAATACATTTCTCAGGGCTGGGACATATACAATACATTTAATGGAACTTTATGTGTATATCATTCTCTAGGATTAATAAAATGTGAACCATAAATTCCAAAATACAATTCTAACAAGCCAATTAATATTCATCATTTTAAGAATGTTGTTTTATTTCATCTCAATGGGTAACCTTGGCAACATGATGGCAGATTCAGCAGGAAAGCTGCTGTTTTTTTTTTCTTCAAATATACAGCTGCTCAGTTATGACAATACTGATGTCGCCTGATTCTGACTCATTGGTGTCGCCGATTTCTGACATCATTGGTGTCGCCTGTTTCTGACATCACTGGGGTCGCCTGATTTCTGACATCATTGTTGTCGCCTGATTTCTGCATCATTGGTGTCGCCTGATTTCTGACATGCTTTCTGACAACTGCTTAGATTGTAAGCTCTTCGGGGCAGGGCCTGATGTGAATGTATACATGTAATTGTAAAGCGCTACAGAGGGGTGTTGGCGCTATGATATCTGATATCGCTACATTTGGACTGTTCATAGCTTTCACACAAAACAAATATTAACACATTTAGACCGTTATATTTAAGGCCCAACTTGTTTTGTTGAAACATTTACTTTTTGCATTATTAAAAATTATAGAAAGTTGCATTGTTATATTAACTTTTAACCTTTTGGGGGCGGCAATAAACGATCTAAGCATTTCTTAAAAGAAATATTACGGCGGTTGGGGTGGGCAGTTGGTACCTACCTTATGTGAAAAATCATTTTCAGGGTGGACATGCCCTTTAAATAAAAGTTCTTCTGTCGTACGTTAAAATTAACCATGGTCATATACTTTATCTGTCTCTAGGTAAACTTGCAGAAAATTTCACAATATACCTGAACACTTCCTGCTTTCAGCAGCTTGTGTCTGTGTGGCCTAATCTCTGCTTGTATTAATACCCCCCAACAGTCAATTTCTTTAAAGTCGCACTGTACTTCCTGTTTTTCCCAGCATTAAGTCTACCAGTAAGTATGTTCACACCACAGGGGCACAGAGATGGTGATCCAGGGCTCATTAATAAAAAGAATGTGCAAGACTTGTCTGGAGATTACAATTGCTCTTTAGAAAAAAATCCCCAAAGGCTATGTGACCAACTGTGATTATTGTTTGATGATTTTTGTATTATTAGAATTATTATTAATTATAATATTAATAAGTTATGGCTGTTCCCTTTTCCATCCAGGTGTAACAACGCAGTATGAATATTAATTAATCACTAATGAACGTTACGTTCCCTTTGTTCCTCTGTGAATACATTTTGGTAGATTCATTAGAGCAAAACACATCGAAATCACGTACATTTCTGCCGTAAATCCAGCCGAGCGCCATTAAATCCATAATTAATCTTAATAACCGTAGATTCCTGCAACAAGTTCACAGCAAACGTACCTGGAAACCTATTCTGTCCTAGTTCCTGGTTTTTATCATCCGAAACGTCGGAATTATCACTAGAGATGTCCGAACTTCGCAAAATCCGGTCCGCTCAAGGATCCGCAAATTTTCAAGAAAATTCGAAAATCCGCGAGCGGATCCATTAAAATGAAAAAAAATCCTCGAAAATACGAGAAATCCTTGTAATTTCGAAAATTTTCGAAAATATGTATTTTCACACATTTTCGAAAATACAAGAAATCGGAAGTTCGGAAGGCAGAAAATCCGGAAAAATCCGCCGTTCACAATGGATAAACCGCGCGGATCCGGGTTCGGATCCGCGAACTGGCCATCCCTAATTATCACGTTAAAATTAAATTCTAAAACTTTAAATAACTAAAAAAACTACAAGAAAAAATTGATATTTTGTTTCTTTTCGGTAGGAGAAAAAAATCTCTGGAGACTGTGAACCGTCCGTTTTTTTCCTCTCTGCGCACAACTCCAAGCCGGCCGCAAATCCAACCTGACACCGGCGTTACAATGTGTTAGGGATTGAATTCCCATGAGTCTCCACCAACAACTTTCCGCATGAGATTTGTCACACTTTCCAGCACTAATTTGCTGCCTGTTTCGAGGTTCCCGTTTCCCGTTATATCTGATAATATATGGCTCTCTTGCGATTCGGCCTTACAAGCTTTAGAGCTACAATTGATTTAGGCAGGTAATCTATTTGCATTCTAGAACATCATTCACCATCATAGGGAGTGTAAACAACAGTTTTATGTTCGCTAGGACCCAGGGGATTCGGTCTATCAATTTGAGAGGAGAAAACGAGGCTTTCCCCATATTTCTCAAGATGGCAAGACTCAGGGCGAAGCCATTAAAGGGGAAGTAAGGCTTAAAACAATATCATTGATAATACCTAAGGTGAACATTGCTTGGACGTTCTATTCAGACAGCTATAATAAGGAATCATAGGGAGAGAAATTGCATATAGATTAATCTATAGATTGGTTATAGTATAAACATAGGCTGATAATGAAATCAATGTATTTACTGAACCTTTGGGTTTTGTTCATTCTGGATTAAAAAAAAAAAAAAAACGTTAAAGTCCAGTCAAAATAAAGTTTGCAGTAAATGTTAATCACCCCAAACCTATTTCACATTACTGATATATTCCAAAGATGCCCTAAAGCAGCTCCTCTCTGCGTCTGACAGCCGATCGACTTCCAGGTTGCGGCTGTCAGTAAAGGCGCAACGTGATGTCACGTCCAATTGCCTGACAGCCGTGACCAGTAGTACAGCGCAGAAACCTCTGCTCCTGTTTCTCCCGAAAATGGAGGGTAGCACCTAGTGGCGAGGGTCCAGGTCAGGTAAAAGACTTCAGGGGCATCTTTGGAACATATTAGTAATGCAAAACCTAGGTTGGGGGGTGATTAACAATCATAGCTAAACTTTGTTTTTGCTGAACTTACCCTTTAAATATAGTATATGCAATTGGGAGGGGCAAGGAACCTTTAACACAAGCAGTGGAGGGACTAGAACACTGATGGCAGTTACAGGGGAAGGGACAGGGAGTCTTTAACACAAGCAGTGGGAGGGACTAGAAACTCTGATGGCAGTTACAGGGGAGGGCAGGGAGTCTTTAACAAGCAGTGGGTGGGACTAAACACTCTGATGGCAGTTACAGGGGAGGGACAGGGAGTCTTAACACAAGCAGTGGGAGGGACTAGAAAACTCTGATGGCAGTTACAGGGGAGGGACAGGGAGTCTTTAACACAAAGCAGTGGGAGGGACTAGAACACTCTATGGCAGTTACAGGGGAGGGGACAGGGAGTCTTTAACACAAGCAGTGGGTGGGACTAAAACACTCTGATGCAGTTACAGGGAGGACAGGAGTCTTAACACAAGCAGTGGGAGGGACTAGAACACTCTGATGGCAGTTACACGGGGGAGGGGCAGGGAGTCTTAACACAAGCAGTGGGAGGGACTAGAACACTCTGATGGCAGTTTACAGGGGGAGGGGCAGGGAGTCTTTAACACAAGCAGTGGGAGGAACTAGACACTCTTGTAGACAGTTACAGTTAAGAATAAAAACCCGGGAACAATATTAAATAATATCAAACATCATTTTTTCTGTTCACTTCCATTCTAAAAACAATAAAAAATCTTTCAGAACGTCTTCCATTTAAAGTTACGGTTGCAGAGTACAGAGAGCTACAGACGGTTTAATCCAGCGTTTTAGTGCCGTCGTTTTGCCAGGGCCGAGGGCGACGTCTCTCTCCGATGAATAGCAGATTTTAGACTTATTGGAACATTAAACAAATGGGGAACAAAGGAAATGATGGAGCCTCTCCGGTATTTCCAGTCATTTCAGTAACTGCCAATTGATCCGGTCTCTCTGCCTCACAGATGACAATGTCTGACATTGCCCCAAACTCCACACCGACCCCCAAACAGCTTCTCTTTGGATTTACCTTTCATCCCAATGTGAATAAGGGCCCCAATAACCATAAAATACTCCGGGGAACGCTAATGTAAGATATTATTACTGTGCAGGATAAACAGATGTTTAAAGAATTAATATGAGGCGGAAATCCTACGGCTTTGTCTAACAAGGGATGTTGGGAATTTTAGTTTTAGAAGATTGGGGGCTTGCTTGCTGTAATCAGGGGTGTCTCTGGGTTTTGCCACCTGAGCCAAACTTTTGAATGCCCCCTTTGTACCATAGGCGCTATGTTTATTTTCCTTCTGCTCTGCCTGCCGCCTCTTCATATTTAGCAGGGGTGCTGACCTGAGCATTTTGCTCATTTTGCCTCATTAGAGAGACACCCCTGCTGCAAGACTTTGATGTACAGTAGAAATTTGCCCAGTCAGGATCCCTATTGAAGATTCAGTTGATTAAAATGCATCCAGTATAACACACCTCTCCTGGCTGTTTCTATTGCACAGAATTATAACCAAATGACCCTGTTATACATGGCTTTGAAATTCATCCAGATCTGCCTATTCCTTTATTTCTACCACTAGATGGCATCATTCCATAGGATCTAAGGAAAATGCCAGGACCCTGCATGATTAAAGCACTGTGCTTCTACTCCACATGTACAGTTATACAAGAAAATAATCATAACACGGTAATAACACAAAACACCTGACACTCTGGGGTTAAGATCTGATGCAAGATTTGCAACTTCTTACTTCTGTCTGCCTAAGTGAGAGGCTGGAATTTTTATTTTATCTATTCCGCACATCCAAAAAAACCCTCAGGGAGACAATTCCCTCTGAGCTGTCTATCTAGATCACTGCTGTACGTTACAGGCATCTAATTGGTCAGATGCCCAACACGGATTTATCCATTCTAAATTATTAATGGGGAGAAGAAGCCAAATGCTGAATTCTTGAACCATATTGGGGAGGAGAATAAGTTAATGGGGCTGAAATATCACCTTGTATGGGGGGCTTGTGATGTCACCCAACTTATTGTTAATTAAATCTAAACAAGTCAACGTAAAATGAAATTGCGTAAGAGGCCCCCCAGAGGGAGGGTTAGACCATAAATAAAAATAAAAGCATTTCTGTGTTATAAATAAATCTTTTGAAATGAAAAGTATTTTTCAGACAGACATTTCGAATATTACATTCATAACAGGACATATCGTTTCATTTGGCTTCAACCCGCTCAGAGACTTGTTAATGTTTCTTAAAGAGACATTAAAGGCTTTTCCGTTGCATGAATCCTGACTGGCTCTAGTTATGGACCTTTTCATACGTGTCACAAGCGGCGAATACTGAGCCGTGCAGTTTGTGTGTGAAATCACCTTATTAAAATAGCAGGGAGATAATGTGATAATTCACCCCCTTAAAATACCAAATTCATTTTAATATATTTAATCTGACCATAAATGGAAATACATTTCTATGTGCTTTGTATAATCTCAGCATTCGAGTATCACATAGTTTAGTCACACATGCCCAGTCCCAATCTACTCAGGGGTGCCCCTACCATGAAGCAAACTGAAACATTTGCCAGGGCGCCAGTTAAAAAAAATCCTCCTTCCGCAATACTGAATTTTAGCACCAGTCCACACAACCAGTGTTAAGTCAGCCGTCCATCCACCAGTCAGTGTTAGTCATCCCAGCACCCCACCTCCCACGCCTATGTTCCTGATGAAGCCATGCCCACTTATCATGCCACCACCCTTCTGCCATTAGGCGGCATTTAAAAGTTGTTTCAGGTGTCTAAAATCCTAGGAACACCCCTGAATCTACTGCAGTAACGTGTTACAGGTGGAATATCTAGCCATCCTGTTACATCCAGTAAGCGGAAGGAAACACAGGACTCAGGTCACGTAGAGTTTCAAAGTAGCGTGTTTCAAGTAGCGTGTTCTACAGCGTCCAATCAACGTTTTCTTTTCGAAATTTTTGAAACCTTCACGGCCAGGGTTAAGCGCGTCATCTCGAACAAGAATTATTTGTTGTTTTACATCTTTAAACGAGAGGCCGCATTTTTTTGCTTTAGGTGTTAAATGAGTTAAATCATCATTGGGAAAAATGGTGCCATTTATTTAGATTAACCAGCGTCCGTTCACATACGATGATACAAAGAGATGAATCTATAGTGTCACCTTCGTTACTGCGTTAATTGGAATTATGCAAACGCAAAATAATTACAGGTGATTTTATTTAAATTGGACGGTGGGTGCACCCTCATCTATAAAAACGTAAATGAATGCGACCTAACGTGCGAATCCTGCGAGTCTCATTCCATTCAGCTTGAGGTTTCGATTCCTCTGTACCGGACGTTTATTTCCTCTCCTGACATTTTCTTTATGTTCTCCAGGAAATTTATATATATTGTCCATTTCATTAAAAAATGATTTGATCTGTAGAGCTATGGGGCTCATTCAAATAGCATGACAACTAAATATTGCATTAAATAATTTAGCTGCTTTTTTTTCTATTCCCTACATGTGAAAACTCTGTTCAAAAAAGATTTTCCCCTAACGTCTAGCACAGAAACGTATTAAAACACTAGCCTTCCTCAGTGATTCTTAACCAATCAGTACAGAGAGCACTGCAGTTACTGCCCCTCACCAAGTTTCAGCGACTTCAGGCATGCTCTGTTTGGTTGGGGCAAGATTAGCACCATTTTCAACGATAAGACTTTTGTATAACCCTGTTAGTATCTTAAAATTGCTGAAGGGATTTAATGCTGTTTGGCTCGATTTAAGCTAGACAATAACATATTACATAATGGTTTTGCGGCTGGACATTACCTTTATACTTAACTTCCCAGAACTTTATCTTACCTTCCTAGCCCTGAAAACCTCACCTGCAACACCCAGAAATGTCCATCATCATTTCCATGTAAACTAGGGATCATTTTGGCCATATGTTTTAAAACACGTCCCAGCCTCCCCTAGCAGTAGAGGGCAGCCAGTTATAGAAGTATTATAGATGCATTAATTTCGCTATCACAACTTACCTGCACCTGTTCCCACAATATATTAAACTTACATCGGGGAATGCGAGCGGAAATTTGCCGAACGTTTGCAGGGTATAAAGACCCTTGATAAGGCGTTTATTTTCACACAAAAAACGAGTGTAATAAACACCACAAAATGTATTGCGTCGCTTGTGATTCAAAGTCAAATATTTTGCAAACTGCTCAGGAAACCCAAAACCTCTCTCACCTGTTAGTACAGGTTAGCGTGGCCTTTGCACAATTCTGAGCATTGTTGGGAGTTGTGGTTTTCACAGAGCGCAGCCAGGGAGTGCTGGGAGTTATAGTTTTCAGCAAAAGGGGTGGAATACTGGGTGTTGTAGTTTGCAGCAAAGAATGCTGGGAGTTGTATTTTTCAGCAGAACGCGGTGGATACTGTACTAGGCTTTATAGTTTGCAGCCACGGAATGCTGGAGTTGTAGTTTTTTCAGCAAAACGCAGTAGAATACTGTACTAGGCGTTATAGTTTGCAGCAAGGAATCCTGGGAGTTGTATTTTTTCAGCAGAACGCGGTGGAATACTGTACTAGGCGTTATAGTTTGCAGCAAGGAATGCTGGGAGTGTAGGTCAGACGTTATATTATCTGTGGTAATAAGACTCCTTACTGAAGGACCGTCAGGAAGGTTGGTTTAGGTTAAGAGATTCCATGAGATTGTTTAGTTTGTCTTTGTGAAGGGGCATTAGCAGTAAGTTCAGTGCAGACGGTGCCTATCAGTGCTCGCTCGGGGATCATTATATGGTACAAGTCGAGTGTGGTTGTTAGCACTTAGCTTGAGTGTACAGAACTACACACATTAGAACCTTCCTCTGAGTGTCTGTGATGTGATTGGCCCTTACAGTAAAATAGACCGCGCTTGGCACAGAGAAGGAATACAGCCTTCGGATGTGTCCTTAAAGGGGCCAACCACTCAATTAATATTCTATTACCCGCAATCCCATTGGTATCTGTCCCACACCTTGGGGTACCTCACATGGGCTGACCATTATATAATCTTATTTATTTATCAATATATTATATTATTATTATAACGCCTCATGTAGTGGATTTCTATGTACGATTATGCCTATAATCTACAGTTCCGGAGGATAGGAACAAGCCACAAGGGGTAGTTATAATATATTCACCCCCAACTGTAATTATAAGGATATTAGAAGTACCTGGAGTTCCGTGCCTGTAAATAAAAGGTACTCGGCCTGCACCTGTGCTTTTATATGGCAGGAACTCTCGTGACTTCATACATATCCTTATAATTTACAGTAGGGGATCATTATCCTTATAATACATGAGTGGTACCCAGATTTCCCTGTATAACTCGGTCTGGTGTCCTTGTAACCTTATTGGAAAGAACTCTCCGTGACTTCTAATATCTTATAATTTACAGTAGGGTACATTATCCCTTATATACATGAGTGGTACCCAGAGTTCCCTGTAACTCAGTCTGTGTCCTTGTACCTTTATATGGACACAGAATTCTCAGTACTTCTAATATCCTTATAATTCAGTGAGTGGATACATTATCCTTATAATACATGAGTTGGTACCAGAGTTCCCTGTACTAACTCAGTCTGTGTCCTTGTACCTTTATATAGACACAGAACTTCTCAGTGACTTTCTAATATCCTTATAATTTACAGTAGGGGATACATTATCCTTATAATCATGATGGTACCAGAGTTCCCTGTATAACTCAGTCTGTGTCCTTGTACTTTATATAGACATAAACTCCTCATGACTTCTAATATCCTTATAATTTACGTAGGGGATACATTATCCTTATAATACATGAGTGGTACCCGAGTTCCCTGTATAACTCAGTCTTGTCCTTGTACCTTTATATGAACATAGAATCCTCAGGACTTCTAATATCCTTATAATTTACAGTAGGGGATACATTATCCCTTATAATACATGAGTGGTACCCGAGTTCCCTGTATAACTCAGTCTGTGTCCTTGTACCTTTATATAGACACAGAACTCTCAGTGACTTCTAATCTCTTATATTTACAGTAGGGATACATTATCCTTATAATACCAGTGTGTACCCAGAGTTCCCTTATAACTCAGTCTGTGTCCTTGTACCTTTATATAGACACAGAACTCCTCAGTGACTCTAATTCCTTATAATTTACAGTAGGGGATACATATCCTTATAATACATGAGTGGTACCCAGAGTTCCCTGTATAACTCATCTGTGTCCTTGTACCTTATATGACATGAAACTCCTCAGTGACTCTAATATCCTTATAATTTACAGTAGGGAATACATTATCCCTATAACATGATGGTACCCAGAGTTCCCTGTATAACACCGTCTGTGCCCTTATACCTTTATATGACACAGAACTCCTCAGTGACTTCTAATATCCTTATAATTTACAGTAGGGGATACTATCCCTTATAATACATGAGTGGTACCCGAGTTCCCTGTATAACTCAGTCTGTGTCCTTGTACATATAATGGCCACAGAACTCCTCAGTGACTTCTAATATCCTTATAATTTACAGTAGGGATACATTATCCCTATAATACATGAGTGGTACCCAGAGTTCCCTGTAACTCAGTCTGTGTCCTTGTACCTTTATATGACACAGACTCCTCAGTGACTTCTAATATCCTTATATTTACAGTAGGGGATACATTATCCCTTATAATACATGAGTGGTACCCAGAGTTCCCTGTATAACTCAGTCTGTGTCCTTGACCTTTATATAGACCAGAACTCCTCAGTGACTTCTAATATCCTTATAATTTACAGTAGGGGATACATTATCCCTTATAATACATGAGTGGTACCCAGAGTTCCCTGTATAACTCAGTCTTGTCCTTGACCTTTATATAGACACAGAACTCCCTCAGTGACTTCTAATATCCTTATAATTTACAGTAGGGATACATATCCCTTATAATACATGAGTGGTACCCAGAGTTCCCTGTATAACTCGTCTGTGTCCTTGTACCTTTATATGGACCCAGAACTCCTCAGTGACTTCTAATATCCTTATAATTTACAGTAGGGGATACATTATCCCTTATAATACATGAGTGGTACCCAGAGTTCCCTGTATAACTCAGTCTGTGTCCTTGTACCTTTATAGGACACAGAACTCCTCAGTGACTTCTAATATCCTTATAATTTACGTAGGGGATACATTATCCCTTATAATACATGGGTTGTACCCAGAGTTCCCTGTATAACTCAGTCCTTGTACCTTTATAGTAGACACAGAACTCCTCAGTGACTCTAATACCTTATAATTTACAGTAGGGGATACATTATCCCTATAATACATGATTATACCCAGAGTTCCCTGTATAACTCAGTCCTTTGTCCTGTTCCTTTATATGGACACAGAACTCCTCAGTGACTTCTAATATCCTTATAATTTACAGTAGGGGATACATTATCCCTTATAATACATTGAGTGTACCCAGAGTTCCCTGTATAACTCAGTCTGTGTCCTTGTTACCTTTATATGGACACCAGAACTCCTCAGTGACTTCAATATCCTTATAATTTACAGTAGGGGATACATCATATCCCTTATAATAATGATGGTACCCAGAGTTCCCTGTAAACTCAGTCTGTGTCCTTGTACTTTATGAGACCAGAACTCCTCGTGACTTCTAATTCTATAATTTACAGTAGGGGATACATTATCCCTTATAATACATGAGTGGTACCCAGAGTTCCCTGTATACTCAGTCTGTGCCTTGTACTTATATAGCACAGAACTCTCAGTGACTTCTAATCTCCTTATAATTATACAGTAGGGGATACATTATCCTTATAATACATGAGTGGTACCAAGAGTTCCTGTAAACTCAGCTGTCTTGTACCCTTTATATGGACACAGAACTCCTCAGTGACTTCTAATATCCTTATAATTACAGTAGGGGATACATTATCCCTTATAATAATGAGTGGTACCAGAGTTCACTGTAAATCTCGTCGTGTCTTGTGACCTTATATAGACACAGAACTCCTCCAGTGACTTCTAATATCCTTTATATTACAGTAGGGGATACATTATCCCTTATAATACTGAGTGGTACCCAGAGTTCCCTGTATAACTAGTCTGTGTCTTGACCTTATATAGACACAGAACTCCTCAGTGACTTCTAATATCCTTATAATTTACAGTAGGGGATACATTATCCCTTATATAACATGAGTGGTACCAGAGTTCCCTGTATAACTCATTGTGTCCTTGTACCCTTTATATAGACACAAACTCCTCAGTGACTCTAATATCCTTATAATTTACAGTAGGGGATACATTATCCCTTTAATACATGAGTGGTACCCAGGTTCCCTGTATAACTCAGTCTGTTCCTGTACCTTTATATAGACACAGAACTCTCCTCAGTGATTCTAATATCTTATAATTGCAGTAGGGGATACATGATCCCTAACACATGAGTGGTACCAGGTTCCCGTATAACTCAGTCTGTGTCCTTGTACCTTTATATAGACACAGAACTCCTCAGTGACTTCTAATATCCTTATATTTACAGTAGGGGATACAGTTCCTTATAATACATGAGTGGTACCCAGAGTTCCCTGTATAACTAGTCTGTGTCCTTGTACCTTTAATAGACACAGAACTCCTCAGTGACTTCTAATATCCTTATAATTTACAGTAGGGGATAACATTATCCCTTATAATACATGAGTGGTACCAGAGTTCCCTGTATAAATCGTCTGTCCTTGTACCTTTATATGACACAGAACTCTCAGTGACTTCTAATATCCTTATAATTTACAGTTGGGGATACATTATCCCTTATAATACATGAGTGGTACCCAGAGTTCCTGTATAACTCAGTCTGTGTCCTGTACCTTTATAGACACAGAACTCCTCAGTGACTTCTAACTATCCTTTATAATTTACAGTTCTGGGGATAACTTATCCCTTATAATACATGAGTGGTACCCAGTCCTGTATAACTCAGGTCTGTGCCTGTACCTTTAGATGACACAGAACTCCTCAGTGACTTCTAATATCCTTATATTTAGTGGGGATACATTATCCCTTATATACATGTGAGTGGTACCCAGAGTTCCCTGTATAACAGTCTGTGTCCTGTACCTTTATATGACACAGAACTGCTCCTCAGTGACTTTAAATCCTTATATTACAGTTGGGGATACATTATCCCTATAATAATGAGTCCGGTCCATACCACGGCCGCTTAAGACAGAATCATGATTCTAATATCCTTAAAAGTATGGGATACTACCTTACATGAGTTACCGATGTTTTTTATTTTTTTTTTTTGTATTTTCTTTATTATTTTTTTTTTTGGGAATCGTTTTATTTTTATTTATTGTATTGGTGGAGATTTCCTTTAATAGTTGGTTTTATATTTTTTTTGTGATTTTCCTTGATTACACAGTTTGTGTTATATTTTTTTTTTTTTATCTTTGTCTTTATATATATTTGTAGATTCTTTTCTTTTTTAGTTCTTGTCTTTTTTTTGCTTTTTTGACTTTTTTAATACTTTTTTAGAAATCTATTTATATTTTTTTTTATCGCTCCTCAACTCTAATCACGCCTGTAATAACTCCTACAGAGTCTGTTAGTCCTGGTACCTGTTATATAGACACAGAACTCCTCAGTGACTTCTAATATCCTTATAATTACAGTTGGGGATACATTATCCCTTATACTACATGGGTGGTACCCAGAGTTCCTGTATAACTCAGTCTGTGTCCTTGTACCTTAATATAGACACAGAACTCCTCAGTGACTTTCTAATATCCTTAGAAGTTTACAGTAGGGGTACATTACCTTATAATACATGGGTGGGTACCAGAGTTCCCTTTATAAACTCAGTCTGTGTCCTTGTACATTTATATAGACACAGAACTCCTCACTGACTTCTAATATCCTTATAATAATTACAGTAGGGGATACATTATCCCACTATATAATTTACTACTCAGAAAAGCAGGAAACTGATCATTCAATCCTTGATATGATATTGAACTTTTTTATCCCCTTTTTGAATTAATTTCCATTTAGTGATAATTCCGGTTTTAAGACGACACATTCTACAAAACGAAATGTCGCAGATCCGGCAAAATTGACGATGAAATTCGGTGTTGAAAATGTTAAAATCGGCTAAATTTTTTTAAAAAAAATCTGCTTCAATAAGGGGTTTCGGTTCCACAGAACCGCTGGATTTTCAGTGTGTCGGAATCGGGGATGAGTGACACCCACTTCCACCAGCAAAGTCTTACATAGCGCCCACAATTGTTTTTATCTTTCTCATTTAAAGGGAAATCTCCAGCCTGTTGCAGTGAGCAGGAAATAAAGGTCGTGTCCTAACGTTCATGTAACGATCAGTGAATCTGCCGTGCGCAGCACAAAACACCCGTTCACAGGGAGAGGTCAGAGAGAAGTAATTTAATTGCTGAGTCTCGATACAAAGTAGCAACATCACTGCAGAATGTACCAGGTGCTTATATTTATTCACATGATCCAGGAAGGTCTGTCCAGCTACAGCCGCCCCCACCTAGAGTCTGACTGAATAAAGATCTGAAGGTGCTGGGAGTCTAAGTATAACCACAGGAATAAGGAAGGATTATTATATGACGGGAGTTGCCATACTAGGGTTTGTTTTTGTCACAGAACATTCTTCTCTGTTATTATACATATGGGTGTGAGCTGCCATATGTTTCCCTTAGCGACAGTATGTAGGTATAGCTATTGGTGTACAGAACGTCCTTCTCTGTATTTTTACATATGGGTGGGGACTGCTATATTGTTCTCCTAGACAGTACAGTATGAGGGTATTAGCTTATGTGTTTACAGAACATTCCTTCTCTGTATATTTATACATATGGGTGGGAGCTGCTATATTGTTTCCTTAGACAGTACAGTATGAGGGTATAGCTTATTGTTGTACGAACATTCCTTCCTGTTATATATATATGGGTGGAGCTGCATAGTGTTTCCCTTAGACAGTACAGTATAGGGTATAGCTTATTGGTAGTACAGAACATTCCTTCTCTGTATATTTATACATATGGGTGGGCGTGGCCATATTGTTTCCCTTAGACAGTACAGTATGAGGTGATAGCTTATGTATGTATGAACATTCCTTCTCTGTATATTTACATATGGGGGGAGCTGCCATATTGTTTCCCTTAGACAGTACATATGAGGGTATAGCTTATTGTATGTACAGAACATTCCTTCTCTGTATATTTTACATATGGGTGGGAGCTGCCATATTGTTTCCTTACACGTACAGTATGAGGGTATAGCTTATTGTATGTACAGAACATTCTCTCTGTATATTTATACATATGGGTGGGAGCTGCCATATTGTTTCCTTAGACAGTACAGTATGAGGGTATAGCTTATTGTAGTACAGAACATTCCTTCTCTGTATATTATACATATGGGTGGGAGCTGCCATATTGTTCCCTTAGACAGTACGTATGAGGGTATAGTTATGTATGTAACAGAACATTCCTTCTCTGTATATTTATACATATGGGTGGAGCTGCCATATTGTTCCCTTAGACAGTACAGTAGAGGGATTACTTTTGTGTGTACAGAACATCCTTCTCTGTATATTTATATTTATCATATGGGTGGGATGCCATATTGTTTCCTTATACAGTACAGTATGAGGGTATAGTTATTGGTATAACAGAACATTCCTTCTCTGTATATTTATATAATATGGGTGGGGAGCTGCCATATTGTTTCCCTTAGACAGTACGGTATGAGGTATAGCTTATTGTGTGTACAGAACATTCTTCTTCTGTATATTTATACATATGGGTGGGAGCTGCCATATTGTTTCCCTTAGACAGTACAGTATGAGGTATAGCTTATTGTATTACAGAACATTCCTTCTCTTTATATTATACATATGGGTGGGAGCTGCCATATTGTTTCCCTTAGGACAGTACAGTATGAGGGTTAGCTTATTGTGTGTACAGAACATTCCTTCTCTGTATATTTATATTTATCTATGGGTGGGAGCTGCCATATTGTTTCCCTTAGACAGTACAGTATGGAGGTATAGCTTATATGGTATGTACAGAACATTCCTTCTCTGTATATTTATACATATGGGTGGGAGCTGCCATATTGTTTCCCTTAGACAGTACGTATGAGGGTAAGCTTATTGTATGTCAGAACATTCCTTCTCTGTATATTTATACATATGTGGGAGCTGCCATATTGTTTCCCTTAGACCAGTACAGTATGAGGGTATAGTCTTATTGTAATGTACAGAACATTCCTTTTCGTGTAATATTTAACATATGGGTGGGAGCTGCCATATTGTTTCCCTTAGACAGTACAGTATGAGGGTATAGATCGTATTGTGTGTACAGAACATTCCTGTCTCTGTATATTTATATTTATACATTGGGTGGAGACTGCCATATTGTTTCCATTAGACAGTACAGTATGAGGTATAGCTTATGTTTGTACAGAACATTCCTTCTTCTCTGTATATTATATTTATACATATGGTGGAGCTGCCATATTGTTTCCATTAGAATTCCTCTGCAAGAAGGGAATCTGCATATTTAAGTAAAGTTTTTTTAGTAAGAGTCATCATGCTTTGGTAAATAGTAAAAAAAACAATCTCAGTCAATCAATGTGGCAGCCCCTCCTGTACATTAAATTCATGCAGCCACATAATATTCTGTGAACACAATTCCCCCTGACATGTAATGTCTGCTGATAGGGAAATAAATGGGCGGAGAAATCCACATACATTTTCCCTTTTAAACTTTCATTAAACATCCTACGGCCTTGGATAACCCTGTGCTCAGTGTGCGATCGACCCCACGAATTAACCAAAGTCGGCTGACAGATGTATTCCAGACCCAGGGGATTATGGGACATCAACAGTTAATTTGACGCTGATTATGCAAAAAAAAAAATCTCCTTTCACCCTTTCCTCCACGTTTGGGTTTTTTCACATTTTTTTTTCATTTCACCCCACATTTGCGATGGGCTCTGACCCCAACCATCTGCTTATCGTCAGCGCATGGCGACTGACTGACTTATTGGGGACCTTTAAATAATTTCATTTAAATGAATAATTAAGGAAAAGCGAGCGTTGCCTTTAAAATAACTGGTACACACTTGCCATCTGTGATCACACACCTCACGCCCACGTTTAAGGGGGGGGTACAATACCCGAACCCCCTCTTTTGCTGGTTCATAGTTTTTCTAAGTTCTGGCTCCTGAAAGTATAGTGGTGTGTCAGTGTGAATGGGGATTAAACCATGGGAGTTGAGTACAGACATGTAATGACATGATTACATGACTAACTCGAATGGTCTGTGCCTCGATACCTTTATTCATGCAGAAAAAAGTCAAGGGGAAAGAAAAATGTAATAAAGGAAAGACTTTAAAATGGGAGTGGCCTTTAAAAGAGGGTGTGGCTTAAATGGTGGTGGTGCGCTGAGTCATCACTGACCATCATTATCATGAATCCATCCTTGGAATTATCCTGCACTTCTCTGGAGTAGAGCGCGGCCAGGGAATGCTGGGAGTTGTAGTATTCAAACATCCAAGCACCTTATTTTTCAGGTTATAATTACTACCACCGGTACGAGCAGTAGATGGGGAGTAGAATATGTGATGTTCATAACTACATCCAGGGATATTGCCCTCAAACATGTTGTATCAAGTGCAGGTATCATTAAGGTTTTATTATAGGGGCTTATGATAGAGAATGACAGAGATCGCTGATGCCATATTTTTTTCTTTAAAAAAAAAAAAAGAATCCAGCCCATTTATTCCCATAATCCTCTGCACATAGTGGAATGTTGGGAAGACGAGTATAAAAATCAAACCCATCTTCCCACGTGAAGTGCAAATGTAAATAGACCTGTGGTATCGGATAATTAGCTCTGGGATTTTCAGGCAGATGCTGGAAAGAAACGATAGTAATTTTCACTTCGTTAATGTAACTCTTATTTAAATGTGATGAAAATATAATTCACTTGGATTTCGAGATGTCGGTCATTAACGTTAACACAGCAGGAAAATCTAACACCGCCATTGACAACAGGTGGTCTAAAGTCCATGAGGGTCATTGCTATTCCAGATGTACGATTACGTTGAAAACTGATTTTACCAGTTTAACACACAACATTTGTTTTATCGTATTATTTTCCTTGTTCTGTTTATTTTTTGCCTTTCTCTGGATCAACTGTTAGGTACAGCTCATGACTAGGTTGATCTGTAACGTGTAGACAAGCATTAGGGGTAGGGTATAAAGGTTGGACTAGATGGACGTATGGTCTTTATAACAACCTCCAATAACTAGGTTACTATGTAACTGTTATACCGACATTATGGGTAGGGTATAAAGGTTTGGACTAGAATGGCCGATGTCGTTATACAACTCCATACTATTTTACTTGGAAGGGGGAGTAAATAAAAACATTATAGATTGTTATAACCTTAAAGGGGACTGAATCTTATTAAAAAGAGCACATTCCTACCTTTAAAATGACACCAGAATCATGCTTCAAGCTGCCAGCTATCTAAAGTTACAGCAGAAGACAGCTGGTGCTTCTTGCTGTTTGACACATCCCAGCACCATTTAACCCTAGCCCTTGCCACTGGCTTGAGCATGCTCACTTGTATCCTACTGCTGGACAGACCATTTTGAGATTGATCTTTCTAAAATTCTGGGGCGTTTCAGAAAAGAAGTTAATTATCAGATCTGCAGTCCTCCCACTGACTACAAACAGTGGAGAATTTCTGGTAACTGAATAATCTGTGCTATGTTGTGCAGGGTTAGAATCCATGACTCCACAGCTCTGCAGGGCCAGAAAAAATATGTAATACTGGATAATGTATTCTAGAAATAAGTGAATGATTGGAGAACGCTTTTCATAATGTTAAAATTAAAATTGATTGCAAAATTGGAAAAAGACGCACTTTATGCATGGTGCTTGTGTCGAGACTTTCATACCCTTTTAAATGGGTATTGAATCATACGCAGTTAGTAAGCTCATGAAAGAACATGCCTTGTAAATAATAATGGAATGGTTATGGAATCTCTGCACTGGGCATGCCTAGAAGTTGTGGGTGTCAGGGACACTGGTAGGGGCACTGCTTACAGCGGGGAGGCGGATGTATTTGGGCTGAACCATGATACTGTAATTAGAGATGTACCAAAACTTGAACTGAAGTTCGGATTATGAACTCTGAATTTTAGATATCCCCCGGACTACGAACTATCGGATTTCTGAGCTCGCTGACATGTTTTCAATAATTATCAATTACCGTATATACTCGAGTATAAGTCAAATTTTTCAGGCTTTAAAGTTAGCTTGAAAAACCTAACCTCGACTTATACTCGGGTCAAGTCCTAATTTAGAACCAAATTCTGCAATTGTGGATAGTAACCAGTAGGTGGCGCTGTGTTAACCTGCATAGAAAGGTTACAGGAGCTGTTCTGCCTTTACAATCTTTCCTGCTTCTGTAGTCTGGCTGCTGGACTCCTGCTTCCTGCTTCCTGCTTCTCTGTGTACAAGTGCAAATGACAGCTTGAAACTACAATCTCAGGTGACATTTTTAACTATGGGGTCAGAGATTCCTTACTATTGGGCTCAGAGGGCCGTACTATATGGGGTCAGAGGGCCCTTTACTATATGGGGGCCAGAGGGCCCTTTACTATATGGGGGTCAGAGGCCCTTTACTATATGAGGTCAGAGGGCCCTTTACTATATGGGGGTCAGAGTGCCTTTACTATATGGGGCAGAGGGCCCTTACTATATGGGGGTCAGAGGCCCTTTCTATATGGGGTCAGAGGGCCCTTTACTATATGGGGTCAGAGGGTCCTTTTACTATATGGGGGGCAGAGGGCCCTTTAATATGGGGGTCAGACTGCCCTTTACTATATGGATCAGAGGGCCCTTTACATATGGGTGTCAGAGGGCCCTTACTATATGGGGGTCAGAGAGCCCTTTACTATATGGGGGTCAGAGAGCCCTTTACTATATGGGATCAGAGGGCCCTTTACTATATGGGGGTCAGAGGGTCCTTTACTATATGGGGTCAGAGGGCCCTTTACTATATGGGGGTCAGACTGCCCTTACTATATGGGGGATCAGAGGGCCCTTTACTATATGGGTGTCAGAGGGCCCTTTACTATATGGGGTCAGAGGGTCCTTTACTATGTGGGCATCAGGAGAATTGTAAATGATGGTAAGTTAATTAAAAGTTTACTGAACCTTGCCACTCCACATGTTTAGAAACTGAAAATCCCAGCAACAAAGCATGCTGGGAGTTGTAGTTCCACAACATCTGGAGTGCCAAGGAATGGGGGGTACTGGTATGGATGTGGCTATTACTGTATGGGATTCATGTATGGAAATTCTGCTGTCCATTTAAAGGGCAACTAATTTCTACCCTCGACTTGTACTCGAGTCAATCAGTTTTTACAAATCTTTCAGGTAAAAATAGGAACCTCGACTTATACTTGGATCGACTTATACTCAAGTATATGCAGTAGTCAATAATCCTCAAATTTAACGCTGAATGGCACATTCGAAGGTTATGGGGACGAATTTGAGAGTTTGCAAACGGCGATTAACCCTAATGTGGCATTTGCTAAACCTCGAATGCTGAGATAACCCTCGAATGTTGCGTTCACTAACCCTTGAATTCGGCGATAACCCCCGAATGTTGCAATTGATTTCGGTAACCCTTGAACATTCAATACGGAAGCCCGACAATTGCCAGATCGTGGGGAAAGTTAGTGTTAAACAAGTTTTCAGAAGTAGATAGTTCCCCCGCACACCTGCAGTGTATAATGAAATCGCTGGGTGCTGCTACAAAAACCATAGCCAAGGCAATAGATCCAAACAAAAGCAATTCAGAGTGCACTCCAGTCTTAAATGTTCAAATTCATTTATTAAACACGTGACGTTTCGGTGTCCGTGCGACACCTTCCTCAGACGTCTGAGGAAGGTGTCGCACGGACACCGAAACGTCACGTTGTTAATAAATGAATTTGAACATTTAAGACTGGAGTGCACTCTGAATTGTTGTTTTTTTTTAAACAAGTTTTGGTGATATGCTGCCTTTATGTACCACTAGACCCATGAAGTGCGCCACCGCAAACCACTGTTATGTGTTCCAGGAATGGGTTTGGTTAAACATTTTGTCTTCTTAAACTACACCTACTCAGCGGTTTATATCAATTCCTCAAAAAGACATTTATCCATACCATAATTCCTGCCGTTTTTCTTAAAAAAATTTAAGTCAGCTCTGCCTGCCGCTTCTCTGATGTTTATATGAGCAAAATGTGCATTTTGCTCATATTGCCTCATTAGAGAGACACCCGCAGAGCCTTTTACAGTAAGTCATTTAACCGCATTTTACCAGAACTTTTATAGTTTTTTTTCAAACTATAGAACTATAGACCTTTTACTGAAGTTGTAAAACGAAATAGTATGACTTAGTAGAGGATCTGTTACTCAGCACCTCCCCGGGAAACGGAAGTAACTGGTATAAAGAAAAATCAAATAGTAAAAAAATAAATATCTAGTTGTGGATCCAGCAAACGGGCTGTATTCTATAGTTAAGGGTTGGAGAGATTTACAATATAACAGCCAATAAATCAAGGTTGTCCACCTTGAGACTTTACAGCTATTGATAGACTACAACTCCCAGCATGCCCTTTGAATCATAAAACCCTCTACCTGTATAAGAAAGGCAGCATTGTGGTTTTCATGTTTTCCCGATTCCCCCCGACTTGCCATGAGATATCCGCTCGGAGAGGAATCCGGTAGGAGATAAATACGGCTGGAGAGTTATGAAAACGGCGACAGACTTGAAATATTAATATCAGCAGGGAACCGAGTGGGGTGGGAGAGAAGAGAGTATGGGTGGATTGAACAATACAATTTATCTGCCAAAACTCGACAAAGATTTATAGATCAGGAAGAACGGGGAGCGGAATTTGTACGAGATTGAGATACGGAGCGTGCGAGGAATTTCCGGCGGTCTGGTCTAAATGTTTGGTTTACTTTCTGTTGATCTCGGTGATAATGTTAATTATAAACGCTCCTCCCGGGGCCCCTATCCGTGCTTCATCCACTTTTTCTGGGAGGGAGGCTTTATGTGTTATAGTAAAAATAGGAAGATGGGGGCCCCCTGCTCCCCTGGAATTACGCCCCTAATTTGGAGGGACCACAGCTTGATTAGACATTGGATGTTATAGAATAATAGTCATTAAAGGGCATGTTCACCCATATGGCTATTTTACCAGTTTATCAATGCATTTGTTACCAGATATTAAATACTAAATATTAATAATTAAATACTTAAAGTCCTATTCCTTTCCAGTATAGGTATCTGCCTCCTCCCTCGGCTTAATGAGCTTCTTATAAGCTTGAGCGTGTGCGAGGAGGAAGCAGTTGAATCTGCAGTCAATCATTAGTGTGGGGGGGCAACTTACTCTGCCAGAATGGGGACAATAATTTTCCTTAAATATCGTTAGTAATGCATATATAATGTGTGGAATAATCAGTTGGGATTGGGTGTAGGTAATTGACAATTGACCAGTTTTATGTTTTAAGTGTGGAGCAGTGTGTGCAGTACCAATGCCAACCTATAGGTGGCATTGGTACTGCCATTGGCATTGGTACTACTCCTCGTTCAGGACAAATATGAATAAATTAAAGGGGAAGTTATATTGATGTTATACAAATAGTGATGTCCTCTGGCAGGTATATTTAGCCACTTTACTCCATGTTTTACTTTAGAAAGCTCAATGGCTTGTTACGTTAACTACGTCAAAGTTTAAAGGGGAGCTAAGCCAACGAAATATTTCTGTCTCAACAAGAGAGGGAAATAAGAAGTCAAACAGAGGCTGCATCAAGTGATGTAGTCAAGAAGCGGTCCATGTAAGAGGCAGTTAAAATTGTGTTTCCTTACCCTTTAATATCTAAGCCTTGTTTGAAAAGATTGAGGGGGTGAGAAGTAACAGGATTATCTACTCCCAGATAGAGATGTAATGTGGGTTCGAATAGAAATCAGTTTGAGTCCTGACGAAACTTTCGGAACTCCCGAATTTCACGGAACTCGGAATTTTAGTTTTTTATCGGAAATCGAAACTAGAACTTTCCGAAAATTTCGAAGATTCTAAAAGGAGCAAAATCAGCAGTTCGAACATCTCTACTCCCTGACGGACCCTCACATTGAAATCAGGACAAGTGTCATATTGTCACCTCCATGCAGGTGTGAGAAACAAGAAGGTCGGTGAGATTCCACGTTAATTTTAGGCCGATGTCTAAACTGATATTTATAGAATCCACCAGATTTCTACCATGATCCTCTTTTACCAAGATAAATCTCAAGTCGGGATTCCCCCCCCCCAACTGTTGATTTTAAAGGGGAACTAAAGGGACAATATAAAGGACCTGTATGAATTCTATAATTGATCAATAACAACTCACACAATTTCTCACCTATTAATTCAGCGACATTTTGGAGAATTTGCTTACTTATCAATGTAAAGTGGAGAATTTTTTTTTTTATTAACTGATGCTGATATTAATTTCTGTTTGCATTTGTCTTATGGAGACGTTTATAATTAGAGTCCTCTCTTCTTGGAGCAACAGGAAGGTTATTTAAAGGGTAACTGTGGCCTTTATTATAAAGATCATACTCCTACCTTTAAAATGATACCAGGATCATGCATCTAGCTGCAGTGTATCCAAAGTTACAGTAGTTGTAAAGGGGGGTGTTTCCTGATAGTACTGTGAGCTGTGACATCACCAGCACTTGGGGTCCGCCTCCAACTTTAAGGTTGGAAGAGCATCATCAGCTGCACTATGAGGCCCCACCCCTGATCCTAAATCATTTTTAAAGCTAGCCACATGCTAAAAAAATATATTTGTTTTACCCATAGGAGAGGAACGGATAGAGAATGGTTGCTAGCCTGTAACTAGCTTCGAACATAATGATTTTGGGGATGGGCTTATGACACAGCTTATGACACTTGCCTGTCACAGAGACATGGAAACAGGGCAGTCTGGGAAGTGTAATTTTACAAGCCTATAGCGTAAGTCAGATTTGTCTTCAGAAGCCATTGATTGGCAATGTGAGTGTGGTCTTTGGGGAATGGGGTGAAACAGTGTTGGACATACCAACAAATTCTTTTAATAGGGGGAAACAATAAAATGCTGTATGAACCCAACACTGCAGTGATGCAGTCTCTTATTTCAGGTGATATTTATTAACCTCAGCAAAGTAGATTCTGTAGCTCAGACGGCCTCTTCCCAATGAATCGCCAGGGTATTAAATGTCCCTAAATTGTATCATCTCTCTCTCTGTATCTGTCTCTGTCTCTGTCTGTCTGTCTCTTTCCTCTCTCTCTCTCTCTCGTCTGTCTCTCTCTCTGTTTGTCTCTCTCTGTCTGTCTCTCTCTCTCTCTCTCTCTGTGTCTCTCTGTGTCTCTCTCTCTCCTCTCTCTCTCTCTCTCTGTCTGTCTCTACTATCTGTCTCCTCTCTCTCTCTCTCTCTATCTCTATCCTTTCTCTGTCGCTCTTACTCTGTCGTCTCTGTCTTCTCTCTCTCTGTCTCTATTTTTCTCTTCTGTGTCTCCCTCTGTCTGTCTCTATCTCTCTCTCTGTCTGTCTGTTCCTCTTTCTCTCTTGCCAGTCTATATCTCTCTCTGTTCTCTCTCTGTGTCTCTATCCTGTGTCTGTCTCTGTCTTCTCTCTCTCTCTTGTCTCTCTCTCTCTCTCTCTCTCTCCTCTCTATCTATCTCTCTTGTGGTGTCTGTCTATCTCTCTCTCTGTGTCTGCCTCTCTCTCTCTAACTCTCTATCTCTCTCTCTCTCTGTCTGTTCTCTTTTCTCTCTCTGTCTTTCTACTATCTCTCTGTCTCTCTCTCTCTCTGTCTCTCTCTGTCTCTCTCTCTCTGTGTGTCTGTCTCTATCGCTGTTCCCAAACAAGCCATTGAGCGAAAAGACAGGAAACTGAGAAGGTGGCGATTTCCAAAGATTGAGGATTTTTCTTCTCAGAACGTTGCGGTGAGAAAGTGGTTTACCTCTTGTGCCATAATTAGGATTTTCAGCGTTTCTTTCCCTTACATTTCCCCCCCTTGGTCTGTTTCATAAGTGCTCGTCGCAAGCATGAATAAAATATGACAAGTCTGATCGGATCCTTTGCAGAAGGTTCACTGTAACAGGGAAACGTGGCGGAATTCAAATCTCTCCCCTCCCAGTTTCTGTCTCGCTCCAGATTTCACACCGAACTTTCCAAGCGTTCTCTGTGTTTTTATTTTGTGCCGACGGAACGACAAGCAACGCGGCACTGAGGGGTTATTGCCAAGTCTTCCCATAATAAACTTTATCACTAAAAGTACATAGAGGGGGTGCAGCGGAATCGGGGGGTCCCCAGATGTGAAATAATATAATATACTATCCCACAGCCTGGTTATAAACAGATTGTGTTTTGTGTTCTTACCATTGGTATTACTGGATCATCATATCGTACTGTTGTAATTAAAGGGCCACACAGCCTCAGAACCACACTGAATCAAGGCAGAGCACCTTCATATAAAGCAGTATTTTGTCTCACCTTTATTTTGATGTGGGTGCTGCGAAATGTAATTTATTTATTCAGTTCCTCGAGGACTAACACACTATCGGACTGCACTGTTGGAAATCTGAGACAAGGGGCCCTCCAGGACGGTTTAGGGCCCCCCCTAATATATCATATCTCTATTATCACCCATTAATAGAGATGTTCGAAACTGTTGAGTTTCGTTTTCGAAGTTCGAAAGTTGTATTAATTTTCAAAAATCGTCTACTTTCGATTTTCAATTTTCGATAATTATCTACTTTCGATTTTCGGAAATTGTTTACAGTCGATTTTCAAATTTCGATAATTATCTACTTTCAATTTCTATAATCATCTACTAGATTTCGATAATATCCACTTTCGATTTCGATAATCATCCACTTTCGATTTCGATAATCATGCTTTCGATTTTCAATGTTCGATAATTATCTACTTTCGATTTTCGATAATTGTCTACAGTCGATTTTCAATTTTCGATAATTATCTGCTTTCGATTTTTAATTTTCGATAATTATCTACTTTCGATTTCGATAATCATCTGCTTTCGATTTCGATAATCATCCGCTTTCGATTTCAATAATCATCTACTTTAGATTTCGATAATCATCCGTTTCGATTTCGATAATCATCTGCTTTCGATTCAATAATCTCTACTTTAGATTTCGATATCATCTACTTTCGATTTCAATAATTATCGAATTTTCGAAAATTCGTTGTTCGTAAATTCCGGGAGTTCCGAAAGTTTCGTCGAAACCCTCGTGTTCGATTCGAAACTGGGTTCTATTAGAACCCACAGTACATCTCTACCATTAACATATCGATTTTACTCCTTCCTACTGGCCCCTATTATTTATTACAATCCATCTTTACTGTCCCTTTGGTTCTGTATTTTGATCTTAGCATTTTTTCTGTTTTCTGGGTGCATGCTCTGTGGGCCCACTGGGAGATTCCCCTGTAACCCTGTTCCAGTCGACAATGGAATTACATGTACTTTAATGCCATTTACCGGAGGGGTAATTTACAGTTTCTAGGTGTTATGGGGGATGGTTTTAGATTATGGAGTACAATATCACGTTTGTATAGTTCTCCTTTAGATTTACATATAAAACTAAACTGCAACATTATAACATATGGACTAGAGCTCAAACTCGATCCTATTTATAATCTCTCGGTATCAGGAATCCGAGTAATTATCGCCTGTGGTCGTTATTTTATGGTTGTGACAACCGCGAATATAAATTATCCATGTGCTTGGTTCAGACTTCTAGGGCTATACCACATGCCAAGGCTACCAAAATGCCCCGCCATATTGGCTGTTACCAGTTCACCCATTTTCATATGACACTGGTGAAAAAATAAGCATGGACTGTTATATACCAACGGGATGGGTATTTCACGGTATCAGTTTTGAATACATCCTTGTTTACAATTTATATATTATTATTATTATCATTATGGATTAATATAGCGCCAACATCTTCCATAGTGCTTTACAATTCCATTTATACATTCACACCAGGCCCGTCCGAAGAGCTTACAATCTAATCTAATGTGGGGGAAACCGGAGTGCCCGGCGGAAACCCACACAAGTACAGGGAGAATATACAAACACCTTGCGATGTGTCCAAGGGTGGAATCGAACTCAGAATTTCCGCACTGCAAGGCATCAGTACTAACCACTGAGCCCCGTGCTGTATCCTTGTTATCATTTGTTGAGAGTTGTAGTTGAGGGAAAACTAAACACTTAAAGAATACATTTTCCCAACATATAATCATAAAACTTTAAATAATACAATGTATCACATCTTTCTTTTGTTTAAGTAATTCCTAAACAAAGAAAGATATTCCATTTGTCAACCACTTTTAGCACGGGGAAATACAAGTATGTTTGGACAATTCCTCTTGTTCTCTCCAGGGTAAACAAACTGAGCATGTCTGATCAGTGGCTTGGGGAAGTGGGAGGAGTTAAAAGTGAACTGAATGGTTTTTCCAATAAGGAATTTAATTAGACAAAAGCTGCATTGTTTCCAACCATTTCTGGGCAGTAAATCATTTTTATCGTCTCCTTTAAAGGGATCAGGGATGTTATAAACTTGGGAAAACTCTAATTTAAATACGAGTTCCAGAGTCGGCCGTATGCCTTTATTTAATAAGTACGTTTCAGTGAGCCGCACGGTACTTTTTTGCCTTGTCTGATTGAAGGAACATATGGTAGTGAGACCCGCATCTGTGTTTTGTTTGTTGTGGATTTTTACTAAAGACTTTCAAACATTCATGTGATGTAAATGATGTTAAAAATGAGTCCCAGTGCTCCGATTAGCAAATCTTCTCAGTGCCTTAGCACATACAGCCACAATAGGGGGGGAAGAGTTGAAAACAGCCATCTCTTCGAAAGGTTATGGAGCTATAGTTCAACTACATCTAGAGGCCAGATAACCGCAGAGGAGAAACATGTTTTTATTAATAATGAATTGATTGAAATAAATAATTTGATACAAATTCTTAATTTATTTTTTCTTTTTATATTTTAGCCAAACATTTTATATTTTTTACCATCACCCCAGATTAGTATAATCCCCCCCCCCTCTAGCCTCTAGGAGAACTAGATTTGTCCCTATACCAGGTCTGTGTGCAACGCGGTGACGCGGAACAGCAGCCAAGAGGCAGACAAAAGCTTTTCATCTCCACTTTACTGCACTGATCTGTCCCGAGAACCAAGAAAAAAAACAGTCAAAAGCAGAAGATGAAATAAAATAACTTGGTGTGCGCTGAATACAAAGTTCTGTTTTATTCCTGTACTTACTGTGCCAATTGGCTGTGATGCACTGTACATAGAACTAAAACAAGGGGATAATAAAAATTCTAAATTAAAATCAGAACAATGACATAAACAATTGGTTTACCAATATAGGAATTGTATCATGATACAAGTAGCCTTACTTGATAAAAATGGAAGGGTTTCCTGTCCCCAAGAGCTTACAATCTAACACTGTTAAAATATTTGACATGGGAATAGACCTCGGTGACGTAATAGAGGGGATTATGGGTAGGGTGCGTTGGCAGGAGCTATGACCAAGACCACCTCAATGAGACATTGCATCTAGTATTATGGGTGGCTCCATATGCTTAGCCAACAAAGACAATTAAAAGCCAAACAAAAGCAAATGTTTTTGTTTCCTTTATTTGGGCAGTTATAATTAAAAACTATTTATAAGTACAATGGTCTAGCAAGTCTCAGACAGAAAGATCAACTTCCTCACTATTCACAAGCTGAATAATTAAAGCTGTCAGATTGGTAATAAGAGGTTTAACTGAGCACATACAAATATATCATCGGCACTACATAATTATCATATAAATGTGAATTGTCTTTATCCAAAGCTAATTTATTATTGAACAAAATACTTTCTCAGCGCTTTTTATAGTAAAATGATTAATACCTTGGAAGGAAGAATAAAATTACATCCGACAATGAAGTAAAGGATTTAGTTAGTGTGTAGTGTTGTATTGGACAGAGGCCCTACTGTATGAAGAGACACAATCGGATTTAGTTACTGTTATAAAGAAGACCAATCGGATTTAGTACTGTATAAGAAGATACAGCGCGATTTAGTAACGTATGAAGAAGATACAGTCGGATTTGTTTATACTGTATGAAGAAGATACAGTCGGATTTAGTTACTGTATGAAGAAATACAGTCGGATTTAGTTACTGTATGAAGAAGATACAGTCGGATTTAGTTACTGTATGAAGAAGTACAGTCGGATTTAGTTACTGTATGGAAGAAGACACAATCTTTTTTAGTTACGTATAAACAAGACAGTCGGATTTAGTAACTGTATGAAGAAAGATACAGTCAGATTAGTTACTGTATGAAGAAGATACAGTCGGATTTAGTACTGTAGAAGAAAATACAGTCGGATTTAGTTACTGTATGAAGAAGATAGAGTCGGATTTAGTTACTGTATGAAGAAGATACAGTCGGATTTAGTTAACTGTATGAAGAAGAAGATACAGTCGGATTTAGTTACAGCATGAAGAAGACAGTCGGATTTGTTTACTGTATGAAGAAGATACAGTCGGATAGTTACTGTATGAAGAAGATACAGTTGGATTTAGTTACTGTATGAAGAAGATACAGTCGTATTTAGTTACTGTATGAAGAAAATACAGTCGGATTTAGTTACTGTATGAAGAACATACAGTCGGATTTAGTTACTGTATGAAGAAGATACAGTCGGATTTAGTTACTGTATGAAGAAGACACAATCGCATTTAGTTACTGTATAAAGAAGATACAGTCGGATTTAGTAACTGTATGAAGAAGATACAGTCGGATTTAGTTACTGTATGAAGAAGATACAGTCGGATTTAGTTACTGTATGAGAAAAATACAGTCGGATTTAGTTACTGGATGAGAAAGATACAGTCGGATTTAGTTACGTATGAAGAAGATACAGTCGGATTTAGTTACTGTATAGAAGAAGATAGTCGGATTAGTTACTGTATGAAGAAGATACAGTCGGATTAGTACTGTATGAAGAAGATACAGTGGATTTAGTTACTGTATGAAGAAGATACAGGTCGGATTTAGTTACGATGAAGAAAACAGTCGGATTTAGTTTACTGTTGAAGAAGATACAGTCGGATTTATTACTGTATAAGAAGAACAGTCGGATTTAGTACTGTATAGAAGAAGATACAGTGGATTTAGTTACTGATGAAGAAGACACAGTCGGATTTAGTTACTGTATTAAGAAGATACAGTCGGATTTAGTTACTGTATGAAGAAGACACAGTGGATTTAGTACTGTATGAAGAAAGATACAGTAGATTTAGGTACTGTATGAAAAGAACAGTCGGATTAGTTACTGTATGAAGAAGACACAGTCGGATTTAGTTACTGTTTGAAGAAGATACAGTCGGATTTAGTTACTGTATGAAGAAAGATACAGTCGGATTTAGTTACTGTATGAAGAAGATCAGTCGGATTAGTTACTGTATGAAGAAGATACAGTCGGATTTAGTTCTGTATGAAGAAGATACAGGCGGATTTAGTTATGTATGAAGAAGTACAGTCGGATTTAGTTACTGTAGAAGAAGATACAGTCGGATTTAGTTACTGTATGAAGAAGATACAGTCAGATTTATTACTGTATGAAGAGATACAGTCCGATTTATATGTATGAAGAAGATACAGTCGGATTTAGTCCTGTATGAAGAAGACACAGTCGGTTTAGTTACTGTTGAGAAGATACAGTTGGATTTAATTACTGTATGAAGAAGATACAGTCGGATTTTAGTACAGTATGAAGAAGATACAGTCGGATATGAGTCATGTATGAGAAGACACAGTCAGATTTTACTGTATTAAGAAGATACAGTTGGATTTAGTTACTGTATGAAGAAGATACAGTCGGATTTAGTTACTGTATGAAGGAAGATACAGTCGGATTTAGTTACTGTATGAAGAAGAGATACAGTCGATTGTGTACTGTATGAAGAAGATACAGTCGGATTTAGTTACTGTATGAAGAAGATACATCGATTGTTACTGTATGAAGAAGATACAGTCGGATTTAGTTACTGATATGAAGAAGATACAGTCGGATTTAGTTACTGTATGAAGAAGATACAGTCGGATTTAGTTACTGTATGAAGAAGATACAGTCGAATTTAGTTACTGTATGAAGAAGATACAGTCGGATTTTAGTACTGTATGAAGAAGATACAGTCGGATTTAGTTTACTGTATAAAGAGATACAGTCGGATTTAGTTACTGTATGAAGAAGATACAGTCGGATTTAGTTACTGTATGAAGAAGAACAGGCGGATTTAGTTTACTGTATGAGAAAATACAGTCGGATTTAGTTACTGTATGAAGAAGATACAGTTGGATTTAGTTACTGTATGAAGAAGATACAGTTGGATTTAGTTACTGTATGAAGAAGATACAGTCGGATTTAGTTTCTGTATGAAGAAAGATACAGTGAATTAGTTACTGTATGAAGAAGATACAGTCGGATTTAGTTACTGTATGAAGAAGATACAGTCGATTAGTACTGTATAAGAAGATACAGTCGGATTTAGTTAATGATGAAGAAGATACAGTCGGATAGTTACTGTATAAGAAGATACAGTCGGATTTAGTTACTGTATGAAAGAAGAAGGAGAGAGACAGTCGGATTTAGTACTGTATGAAGAAGAAGATACAGTTGGATTTAGTTACTGTATGAAGAAGATACAGTTGGATTTAGTTACTGTATGGAAGATAACAGAGGATTTAGTTACTGTATGAAGAAGAGATACAGTCGGGATTAGTTACTGTATTGAAGAAGATACAGTCGGATTTAGTGTACTGTATGAAGAAGTACAGTCGGATTTAGTTACGTATGAAGAAGATACAGTCGGATTTAGTTACTGTATGAAGAAGATACAGTCGGATTTAGGTCTGTATGAAGAAGATACAGTCGGATTTAGTTACTGTATGAAGAAGTACAGTCGGATTTAGTTTTCTGTATGAAGAAGATACAGTCGGATTTAGTTACTGTATGAAGAAGATACAGTTGGATTTAGTTACTGTATGAAGAAGATACAGTCGGATTTAGTTACTGTATGAAGAAGATACAGTCGGATTTAGTTACTGTATGAAGAAGATACAGTTGGATTTAGTTACTGTATGAAGAAGATACAGTCGGATTTAGTTACTGTATGAAGAAGTACAGTCGATTAGTTACTGTATGAAGAAGATACAGTCGGATTAGTTATCTGTATGAAGAAGATACGAGTCGGATTTAGTTACTGTATGAAGAAGATACAGTCGGATTTAGTTTCTGTATTGGAGATAGAGATACGATAGTCGGATTTAGTACTAAATCCGACTGTATCTTCTTCATACAGTAACTAAATCCGACTGTGTCTTCTTCATACAGTAACTAAATCCGACTGTATCTTCTTAATACAGTAACTAAATCCGACTGTGTCTTCTTCATGCAGTAACTAAATCCGACTGTATCTTCTTCATACAGTGACTAAATCCGACTGTATCTTCTTTATACAGTAAATAAATCCGACTGTATCTTCTTCATACAGTAACTAAATCCGACTGTTTTCTTCATGCTGTAACTAAATCCGACTGTATCTTCTTCATACAGTAACTAAATCCGACATGAATACGATACAGTCGGATTTAGTTACTGTATGAAAAGATACAGTCGGATTTTAGTTACTGTATGAAGAAGATACAGTCGGATTTAGTTACTGCATGAAGAAAACAGTCGGATTTATGTTACTGTATGAAGAAGTACAGTCGGATTTAGTTACTGTATAAAGAAATACAGTCGGATTTTACGTATGAAGAAGATACAGTCGGTTAGTTATTGATGAGAAGACACGTCGATTTAGTTACTAGTATAAGAAGATACAGTCGGATTTAGTTACTGATGAAGAAGACACAGTCGATTTAGTTTACTGTTAAGAAGATACAGTCGATTTAGAGTTACTGTAATGAGAAGACACAGTCGGATTTGTTACTGTATGAAGAAGACACAGTCGGATTTAGTTACTATGTATGAAGAAGATACAGTCGGATTTAGTTACTGTATGAAGAAGAATACAGTCGGATTAGTTACTGTTATGAAGAGATAGTCGGATTTAGTTACTGTATGAAGAATACGTCGGATTAGTTACTGTATGAAGAAGATCGTCGGATTTAGTTACTGTAGAAGAGTAACAGTCGGATTTAGTTACTGTATGGAAGAAGATACAGTCGGATTTAGTTACTGTATGAAGAAGATCAGTCAGATTTATTACTGTATGAAGAGATACAGTCCGATTTATTACTGTATGAAGAAGATACAGTCGGATTTAGTCACTTGTTATTAAGAAGAACAGTCGGTTTATTTACTGTATGAGAGATACAGTGGATTTAATTACTGTATGAAGAAGATACAGTCGATTTAGTTACAGTATGAAGAAGATACAGTCGGATTTAGTCACTGTATGAAAGAAGAAACAGTATATTTATTTACTGTATGAAGAAGATACAGTTGGATTTAGTTACTGTATGAAAAGATCGTCGGTTTAGTTACTGTATGAAGGAAGATACAGTCGGATTTAGTTACTGTATGAAGAAGATACAGTCAGATTTAGTTACTGTATGAAGAAGATACAGTCGGATTTAGTTACTGTATGAAAAATACACTCAGTTTAGTTACTACTGTATGAAGAAGATACAGTCGATTTAGTTACGGTATGAAGAAGATACAGTCGGATTTAGTTACTGTATGAAGAAGTACACAGTCGGATTTAGTTACTGTATGAAGAAGATACAGTCGAATTTAGTTACTGTAGAAGAAGATACAGTCGGATTTAGTTCTGTATGAAGAAGATACAGTCGGATTTAGTTACTGTATAAAGAAGATACATCGGATTTAGTTACTGTATGAAAGATACATTCGGATTTATTACTGTATAAAGAAATACAGTCGATTTATTACTGTATGAAGAAGATACGTCGGTTTAGTTACTGTATGAAGAAGATACAGTGATTAGTTACTGTATGAAGAAGATCAGTTGGATTTAGTTACGGTATGAAGAAGATACAGTCGGATTTAGTTCTGTATGAAGAAGATACAGTCGAATTTAGTTACTGTAATTGAAGAAGATACAGTCGGATTTAGTTACTGTATGAAGAAGATACAGTCAGATTTGTTACTGTATAGAGATACAGTCGGATTTAGTTACTGTATAAGAAGTACTCGGATTTAGTTACTGTATAAAGAAGATACAGTCGGATTTAGTTACTGTATGAAGAAGATACAGTCGGATTTAGTTACTGTAGAAGAAGATACAGTTGGATTAGTTACTGTAGTAAGAAGATACAGTGGATTTAGTTACTGTATGAAAGATCAGTCGGATTTAGTTCTTATGAAGAGATACAGTCGGATTAGTTACTGTATGAAGAAATAACAGTCGGATTTAGTTTCTGTATGAAGAAGATACAGTCGGATTTAGTTATGTATGAAGAAGATACAGTCGGATTTAGTTTACTGTATGAGAGATACAGTCGGATTTAGTTCTGTATGAAGAAAGTACAGTCGGATTTAGTTACTGTATGAAGAAGATACAGTCGGATTTAGTTCTGTATAAGAAGATACAGTCGGATTTAGTTACTGTATGAAGAAGATACAGTTGGATTTAGTTACTGTATGAAAAAGATACAGTCGATTTAGTTACTGTATGAAGAAGATACAGTCGGATTTAGTTACTGTATGAGAGATACTGGATTTAGTTACGTTGAAGAAGATACAGTCGGATTTAGTTACTGTATGAAGAAGATACAGTCAGATTTAGTTACTGTATGGAAGAAGATACGTCGGATTTAGTTTCTGTATGAAGAAGATACAGTGCGATTTAGTTACTGTATGAAGAAGATACAGTCGGATTTAGTTTCTGTATGAAGAAGATACAGTCGGATTTAGTTACTGTATGAAGAAGATACAGTGGGATTTAGTTTACTGTATGAAGAAGATACAGTCGGATTTAGTTACTGTATGAAGAAGATACAGTCGGATTTAGTTACTGTATAAGAGATACAGTTGGATTTAGTTACTGTATGAAAGATACAGTCGGATTTAGTTACTGTAGAGAAGATACAGTCGTATTAGTTACTGTATGAAGAAGATACAGTTGGATTTAGTTACGGTATGAAGAAGATACAGTCGGATTTAGTTACTGTATGAAGAAGATACAGTCGATTTAGTTACTGTATGAGAAGATACAGTCGGATTTAGTTACTGTATAAGAGATACATTCAGATTAGTTATGTGAAGGATACAGTCGGATTTAGTTACTGTATGAAGAAGATACAGTCGGATTTAGTTACTGTATGAAGAAGATACAGTGGATTTAGTTACTGTATGAAGAAGATACAGTTGGATTTAGTTACTGTATGAAGAAGATACAGTCGGATTTAGTTACTGTATGAAAGATCATCGGATTTTTACTATGAGAAGATACAGTCGGATTTATTTACTGTATGAAGAAGATACAGTCGGATTTAGTTTCTGTATGAGAGATACGTCGGATTTAGTTACTGTATGAAGAAGATCAGTCGGATTTAGTTACTGTATGAAGAAGATACAGTCGGATTTAGTTACTGTATGAAGAAGATACAGTCGGATTTAGTTACTGTAGAAGAAATACAGTCGATTTAGTTACTGTATGAGAAGATACAGTCGGATTTAGTTACTGTATGAAGAAGATACAGTCGGATTTAGTTACTGTATGAAGAAGATACAGTCGGATTTAGTTACTGTATGAAGAAGATACAGTCGGATTTAGTTACTGTATGAAGAGATACAATCGGATTTAGTTTACTGTATGAAGAAGATACATCGTTAGTTACTGTATGAAGAAGATACAGTCGATTTAGTTATGTTGAAGAAGATACAGTCGGATTTAGTTACTGTATCAAGATTCCCAGTTAAAAATACATATTTCATTGTAAATCCCTTTTAATAGAATTATAATTCCACACACAAACGTCACTGCGGATTCCAATAATTTACAGCCGAAAGCCTACTCCTTTTGGGCAGTTGCCGGGTTTAGCGTCTATGGGGCCTGAACAATCTTGTTTCGTTAACTGGTTAGTTTGCCATTAAGGAGTTAATCTGTAGAAACCTAACTAGCCCGCATGTTTTCTTCCAGCCCCCGCTAATGTTCCCTATTTCTTGATGGTATTTTAACTTTATCTGTTTATGAGCATCAGTGGAAATCACTTGAATAGGCAATGTTTTAATATCCGTTTTTACTCAGACCGTGGGGGCCTCGAGTTTTAGAGGTTTGGTTGGGAAAGGAAAAGGTTATTAGTCGAGGATGTGATGAAGAAGAGGGGATTGGAATAGCAGGGGACATCACCAATTACCAGTCCTACACATTCCCTAAACTAGTTTAATGTGTTTTATTGGACTTCAAACTGCCAACCAATAAATGTGAAACCAGCCTCCAGGGGGCGCTGGTTCCTGCACGCTTGAATTCAGAAGGTTGGGCATGCGAAATTTAAAGGGCAACTTTCAAATTAAAATGTTATCTCTTAATAAAGGACAATCATTCCTTTACTTGGTGCCTGTCCTATGCCAGCGGTTTTTATTGTCACTGACATACCCTGTACCAATGGAATGCCATAAGCAGGTATATGTAATTAATTAAAGTTTAAATACTCGTTGCAGAAAGAGAAAGTCAAGGTTACAATAGACTGGAAACTGCTGTTTAAATAAAGTCTCATGTGCCTTCTAAGTAATTTAATACACATGGAAACACCTCTGTCAACTCCAAATGAACTTATGGGCGTGATCCTTGAATGTTCCCCTGTCCTGCACATGTCAGAGCTCATAATGAACTCTGGAAGCTCAGGGGAGGCTGGACCTTTTGAGAAGAACTTTCCTAAACTTGACTGAATATAAATTCCACTTACATGAGATACAACAACCCAAATCTCACATAACCATTCAAAACAAAACTTATAGATTAACTGAGGGTCAACTTGTGCCAGGCCCCTGACTCTCCCCCCACCTCTTGACTGGATATCGCCCCCTGCTTTTAAAACAGCTGGTCACGCATACTTAATATGGTGCACGTAATCCACAAATAGATATTTTTTAGAGACCCCTGCAAATTTAGGGATTATAAACTTGGGTTCCAGCAAATGTAATTCAGATGGAGGAAATAATATCCTTTGAGAGCCAATCAAAAACCCAGATCTTCACTTAAGCTAAATGCAAATTACACTAAAGGTAATTGGTTGACATCTCTGGCATGGGAGAAGGAGGGAGGGGCTAGAGAATTTACTGAGCACGTGCAACTGTGTATCTGGGTCAGTGACCAACTCTGTAAAATTAACCAGTTACTGGTTACCGCTAATAATCACATGTAATGTAGCCAGGGGCTAATCAGTTCATTTTCAGTGTAAAGAAAGTGTTCAATGGGCTGCTGGGAGTTGTGTATTTAAAGGGGAAGTTCAGTTTAATAAATTTGCTTTTAAGACAAAAAAGGAGCTTTCTTTAGTAACCTTAATCTGCCCTCTACTGGTTCTCTGTGTATCGATAAATGCAGGATCCCTAACGGTGTCCGTTGTGGTCTCTGGGTGATTTATTTGCTCAGTAGAGATCTGAGCATGTTTGACCCGTCCAACAGCCAATCAGTAGAAATTACTATTAGGAACATTCCAAGGAAGTGATGCATCCTGGGTAGAAGGGCCATTACAGGACCTGAAATATCATACCTGGATATGTTTAATATAGATTTTTTTTATTCTTCACTGATCTTCCCCTTAACACTCATTTCTCTTTCTGCAGCTTTATTGGACTGTCCTTCAAAAACAAGCTTCATCAAAACTTTACAACAACGTTGTTACTACACAACTGTAGTATAGAGGGATTCGTGGTAACAGACCCATCTCTCAGACTGTCAGCCAAGACATCAATTGGTTCTTATGTTCAATGGACAAACATAAAACCCAATTAAAAACCACAGCTGGGGAATAAATGAATGAAAGAGATACCAGAAAGAAAATTACAGCCAATACCATGTCCCACACTGTACGATATACTATAGGTGACACATTCCATAACATTACAAATAACCCAGACACATTGTCCATTAGACACTCTATGGAACCATTAATATAAACCCCAGTCATTTCACAATAGAAATATCATTATTGTCTCTGGTTAGAAGTGGTAGAGAGGTCTCGTACCTTGGAATAAAAAGCTTTGCTCCCATTGTGTAGGCCGAAAACTTGTGTTAACCTTTGGTTTTTGATTGCCAATTCCAGCTCTGTGATACGTCAATCTGTAAGTCCGGATCTGTGCCCAGTCCGAACACTAAAAAAAAACAAAAAACAAGAGCGTGGTTTGAGATTTTACCAAGATAATTATTACTTGACCTTTTAAAAACATTAAAATAACCATGTGTATCTCAGTGGATTAACCGATCAGCCAATGGGGAATGTTGAGTCATATGACTTCACTTTTCCTCCAATCAACACCCAATACAATATCCAAGACCTTAAGAGGTTTCTGGACACATTGTTGTAGACTTGGATGTATGGAAATATGTCTTTATTCAACCTTGAATACAATACTACTTGGACACCAAATCCATCATTCCAAGTTCCAAGTTCATACACATGGATTCCAGGTCCATATCGGACCCAGTTCTAAACCGACTCCTGGATCCAAAGTTCCGTTCAGATCCAAACAAACCATCGGAATTTTCAAATCACGGAACTTGATTTTTGATAACCCTTCAAAAGTACAGAGCGACCTTTGAGGGTGACCGAAACGAATAGAATTAAACGTACAAGCAGAAGCTCGAAATAGCTTACGGGAAGGAAATTAGATTTTATTTGAGTCTTGGAGATTTGTTCACGTTCCCTTGCCCATCTCCCATGCCTGAGCCAACTACAGTAAGTTACCTGCTTTATTTTCCCTTAGGCTTCTATGCACCGCAACCAAACGCATATGAAACACAAGTGAATCGAGACATTCACATTGCAGTGCTGGGATGTGGTGCGTTTAAAAAAAGTGTCAGTTTTGTCATTAAGGCGGCGCATTGACATTGAAAATAATGGCCGCCTCTGTGCATTAAAGCAGCGGAACATCGCACTAAATCGCAAACGTGCTATTCTGCGGCGTTAAGGAAATGTTCAATGTGAACGTAGCCTTTCTTTACTTGAAATTTCAGGAGGGTTTCCCTCCTGAAGGAGGGTTTTGCAACAAAACTCGACGTTTCGAGATCTCTACAGTCCAGGGGTGCCCCTACCATGAAGCAAACTGAAACTTTGCTCAGGGCGCGCCCCGGCGGAACACTTAATAGGCTGCAGTTAAAAATCCTCCTTCCTGCAATACCACATTTCAGCACCAGTCCACCAATCAGTGTTAAGTCAGCCCTCCAGTCAGTGTTAACTAAGCCCTCTAGTTCACCAGTCACCATTTAAAGGTCGTTTCAGGTGCCAAAAACTCTAAGACACCCTTTTCTATACAATCAAGCAAAGGTGGCCCCATATCTCAGCAAAGGTCCCTGTTGATCTTAAGCTATCCTAAAGCCTGCAGAAGTTTGTGGGACTTTAGTTGCTTTGTACAAAAAACAAATACATCTAAAGAACTCACAAATGGCAACTACACAGGATTCCTAGTCAATGTAACAACATTACCTTCCTACTAAACACCAGATCCCCTACAATGAAATCTCTGGCTCTAGAGACCTTTAGTTATTGTACTCCAATGTGTTGGATTGTATGGCTCAATCTTAATTCCTTCAGGGAAAACTTTCCTATCAATCCCACAGAACCAAACACTTTTCATTGGCGTGAAACAAACACTTTTCATGGCTGTGAACCAAACACTTTTCATTGGCTTTTAACCAATTGTAATCAATTTAACCCCTGTATAAACCCCTCATATCATCATATCTCTCTCTAGAAGGGAGGGGTTACAATGGGATGAGGAATGACACAGTGCTTGTGAAGGTTCTCATTCATCCAGGTCATGGTATATCTGTTGTTTCAATAGATCAACTGGACTTGAAATGTAGTTCTTGAGACTGATGACTAGCGAAACGTCTTCAAGAACTACCATTTCAAGTCCAGTTGATCTAATTGAATACAACAGTATGGAATGACACAGTATTACCAGTATTAAAGGGCATGTTCACCCTAAAACAAGAAAGTGGTAACTGGTCTGTTCTCTTCCCACAAACCCACTGCTGTATGCCAGTTTATAACTAGGGATGGCCAGTTCGCGGATCTGAACTCGGATCCGCCGCGGATTTATCCCGTTCGCGAACGGCGGATTTTTCCGATTTCCGCCTTCCTAACTTCCGTACCGCGGATTTCTCGTATTTTGAAAATACGCAAAACTCGTAATTTCGAAAATTTTTCGAAAATACGAGATCTCGTAATTTCGAGGATATTTTTCCTTTTAATGGGTCCGCCGCTCGGATTTTCGAATTTTCAAATTTTTCCGGAAATTTGCGGATCCTCGAGCGGACCGGGTTTTGCGAAGTTCGGACATCTCTAGTTATTCATGTATTTGTAACCATAATTTAACGATACAGTCTATTGCTTTCTGGCAAAGTTATCTGACTCCCTCTGCTCAGTGAGCTTTTTATAAGCTTGAACGTGTGCATAGGAGGCAGCTGGAAAAACAGCAGTCAATCATTGGTTGCGATGTCAGCAGGGGTGGAGCCAGCTTTCTCTGCCATTGTCTGGACAATAATTATTAAATATCTGGTTATAATAAATTATAATGTTGCTGAGTATATCAGTAGGGGCAGGTAACTGAAGATTCCCTTTAATATGTAACTGGTTGACTAATGGGATCCACCTGCACTCATTAATGATAACGCTCAGTGCGCGGAAGAATTTCCCTGTTTTGCAGCTGTGTCTATAATGACTTTACTTCCCAGCGTCACGTCTTTGATACATGTCCAGTGTGACCACAATCTACATTTTATACCAACACACGTGTCCATTAATTGATATGGAAGCACGCACTCCCTTCAGCAAACCATCAGTGGGTCTTGCCCAAGGATAATCTTTTGTTCTTTCTTAGAACAAACCCGGAGAGTTTTCCGTTGGTCTATTTCTGTTCCATTTTGTTTTCATTTCAATTTCTTTTGTTTCAGAATAAAAAACCAAAAAAAACAACTAAACAAATTTGGATTTTATGCAACATCCAGGCTAATGTGTCTGTTCACACAGAGCTACGGAGAACCTACTGTATGTTAACACAGTGTTACATATCCAAGAAAGAAGAATAATGTAAACCTGAAATACTGCCTGGGGTCCTCTTTCTTCTTCCGGGTTATTCCAGTAGCAGCTGTCAGTCATGGGTGTAACAATTGAAATCACAAGCCATGACGAATTATTTTCCCCCTGCTGCCCCTCTGAGCATGTTCAAGCTCACAACCAGCTCACAAAGCTTTAAGAGGAGGCAGCAACAACCCTGGAAAAGGGCTTCAGATGCTGGATATGTAAATACATTTCTCAGGGCTGGGACATATACAATACATTTAATGGAACTTTATGTGTATATCATTCTCTAGGATTAATAAAATGTGAACCATAAATTCCAAAATACAATTCTAACAAGCCAATTAATATTCATCATTTTAAGAATGTTGTTTTATTTCATCTCAATGGGTAACCTTGGCAACATGATGGCAGATTCAGCAGGAAAGCTGCTGTTTTTTTTTTCTTCAAATATACAGCTGCTCAGTTATGACAATACTGATGTCGCCTGATTCTGACTCATTGGTGTCGCCGATTTCTGACATCATTGGTGTCGCCTGTTTCTGACATCACTGGGGTCGCCTGATTTCTGACATCATTGTTGTCGCCTGATTTCTGCATCATTGGTGTCGCCTGATTTCTGACATGCTTTCTGACAACTGCTTAGATTGTAAGCTCTTCGGGGCAGGGCCTGATGTGAATGTATACATGTAATTGTAAAGCGCTACAGAGGGGTGTTGGCGCTATGATATCTGATATCGCTACATTTGGACTGTTCATAGCTTTCACACAAAACAAATATTAACACATTTAGACCGTTATATTTAAGGCCCAACTTGTTTTGTTGAAACATTTACTTTTTGCATTATTAAAAATTATAGAAAGTTGCATTGTTATATTAACTTTTAACCTTTTGGGGGGCGGCAATAAACGATCTAAGCATTTCTTAAAAGAAATATTACGGCGGTTGGGGTGGGCAGTTGGTACCTACCTTATGTGAAAAATCATTTTCAGGGTGGACATGCCCTTTAAATAAAAGTTCTTCTGTCGTACGTTAAAATTAACCATGGTCATATACTTTATCTGTCTCTAGGTAAACTTGCAGAAAAATTTCACAATATACCTGAACACTTCCTGCTTTCAGCAGCTTGTGTCTGTGTGGCCTAATCTCTGCTTGTATTAATACCCCCCAACAGTCAATTTCTTTAAAGTCGCACTGTACTTCCTGTTTTTCCCAGCATTAAGTCTACCAGTAAGTATGTTCACACCACAGGGGCACAGAGATGGTGATCCAGGGCTCATTAATAAAAAGAATGTGCAAGACTTGTCTGGAGATTACAATTGCTCTTTAGAAAAAAATCCCCAAAGGCTATGTGACCAACTGTGATTATTGTTTGATGATTTTTGTATTATTAGAATTATTATTAATTATAATATTAATAAGTTATGGCTGTTCCCTTTCCATCCAGGTGTAACAACGCAGTATGAATATTAATTAATCACTAATGAACGTTACGTTCCCTTTGTTCCTCTGTGAATACATTTTGGTAGATTCATTAGAGCAAAACACATCGAAATCACGTACATTTCTGCCGTAAATCCAGCCGAGCGCCATTAAATCCATAATTAATCTTAATAACCGTAGATTCCTGCAACAAGTTCACAGCAAACGTACCTGGAAACCTATTCTGTCCTAGTTCCTGGTTTTTATCATCCGAAACGTCGGAATTATCACTAGAGATGTCCGAACTTCGCAAAATCCGGTCCGCTCAAGGATCCGCAAATTTTCAAGAAAATTCGAAAATCCGCGAGCGGATCCATTAAAATGAAAAAAAATCCTCGAAAATACGAGAAATCCTTGTAATTTCGAAAATTTTCGAAAATATGTATTTTCACACATTTTCGAAAATACAAGAAATCGGAAGTTCGGAAGGCAGAAAATCCGGAAAAATCCGCCGTTCACAATGGATAAACCGCGCGGATCCGGGTTCGGATCCGCGAACTGGCCATCCCTAATTATCACGTTAAAATTAAATTCTAAAACTTTAAATAACTAAAAAAACTACAAGAAAAAATTGATATTTTGTTTCTTTTCGGTAGGAGAAAAAAATCTCTGGAGACTGTGAACCGTCCGTTTTTTTCCTCTCTGCGCACAACTCCAAGCCGCCGCAAATCCAACCTGACACCGGCGTTACAATGTGTTAGGGATTGAATTCCCATGAGTACTCCACCAACAACTTTCCGCATGAGATTTGTCACACTTTCCAGCACTAATTTGCTGCCTGTTTCGAGGTTCCCGTTTCCCGTTATATCTGATAATATATGGCTCTCTTGCGATTCGGCCTTACAAGCTTTAGAGCTACAATTGATTTAGGCAGGTAATCTATTTGCATTCTAGAACATCATTCACCATCATAGGGAGTGTAAACAACAGTTTTATGTTCGCTAGGACCCAGGGGATTCGGTCTATCAATTTGAGAGGAGAAAACGAGGCTTTCCCCATATTTCTCAAGATGGCAAGACTCAGGGCGAAGCCATTAAAGGGGAAGTAAGGCTTAAAACAATATCATTGATAATACCTAAGGTGAACATTGCTTGGACGTTCTATTCAGACAGCTATAATAAGGAATCATAGGGAGAGAAATTGCATATAGATTAATCTATAGATTGGTTATAGTATAAACATAGGCTGATAATGAAATCAATGTATTTACTGAACCTTTGGGTTTTGTTCAATTCTGGATTAAAAAAAAAAAAAAAACGTTAAAGTCCAGTCAAAATAAAGTTTGCAGTAAATGTTAATCACCCCAAACCTATTTCACATTACTGATATATTCCAAAGATGCCCTTAAAGCAGCTCCTCTCTGCGTCTGACAGCCGATCGACTTCCAGGTTGCGGCTGTCAGTAAAGGCGCAACGTGATGTCACGTCCAATTGCCTGACAGCCGTGACCAGTAGTACAGCGCAGAAACCCTCTGCTCCTGTTTCTCCCGAAAATGGAGGTAGCACCTAGTGGCGAGGGTCCAGGTCAGGTAAAAGACTTCAGGGGCATCTTTGGAACATATTAGTAATGCAAAACCTAGGTTGGGGGGTGATTAACAATCATAGCTAAACTTTGTTTTTGCTGAACTTACCCTTTAAATATAGTATATGCAATTGGGAGGGGCAAGGAACCTTTAACACAAGCAGTGGAGGGACTAGAACACTGATGGCAGTTACAGGGGAAGGGACAGGGAGTCTTTAACACAAGCAGTGGGAGGGACTAGAAACTCTGATGGCAGTTACAGGGGAGGACAGGGAGTCTTTAACAAGCAGTGGGTGGGACTAAACACTCTGATGGCAGTTACAGGGGAGGGACAGGGAGTCTTAACACAAGCAGTGGGAGGGACTAGAAAACTCTGATGGCAGTTACAGGGGAGGGACAGGGAGTCTTTAACACAAAGCAGTGGGAGGGACTAGAACACTCTATGGCAGTTACAGGGGAGGGGACAGGGAGTCTTTAACACAAGCAGTGGGTGGGACTAAAACACTCTGATGCAGTTACAGGAGGACAGGAGTCTTAACACAAGCAGTGGGAGGGACTAGAACACTCTGATGGCAGTTACACGGGGGAGGGGCAGGGAGTCTTAACACAAGCAGTGGGAGGGACTAGAACACTCTGATGGCAGTTTACAGGGGGAGGGGCAGGGAGTCTTTAACACAAGCAGTGGGAGGAACTAGACACTCTTGTAGACAGTTACAGTTAAGAATAAAAACCCGGGAACAATATTAAATAATATCAAACATCATTTTTTCTGTTCACTTCCATTCTAAAAACAATAAAAAATCTTTCAGAACGTCTTCCATTTAAAGTTACGGTTGCAGAGTACAGAGAGCTACAGACGGTTTAATCCAGCGTTTTAGTGCCGTCGTTTTGCCAGGGCCGAGGGCGACGTCTCTCTCCGATGAATAGCAGATTTTAGACTTATTGGAACATTAAACAAATGGGGAACAAAGGAAATGATGGAGCCTCTCCGGTATTTCCAGTCATTTCAGTAACTGCCAATTGATCCGGTCTCTCTGCCTCACAGATGACAATGTCTGACATTGCCCCAAACTCCACACCGACCCCCAAACAGCTTCTCTTTGGATTTACCTTTCATCCCAATGTGAATAAGGGCCCCAATAACCATAAAATACTCCGGGGAACGCTAATGTAAGATATTATTACTGTGCAGGATAAACAGATGTTTAAAGAATTAATATGAGGCGGAAATCCTACGGCTTTGTCTAACAAGGGATGTTGGGAATTTTAGTTTTAGAAGATTGGGGGCTTGCTTGCTGTAATCAGGGGTGTCTCTGGGGTTTTGCCACCTGAGCCAAACTTTTGAATGCCCCCTTTGTACCATAGGCGCTATGTTTATTTTCCTTCTGCTCTGCCTGCCGCCTCTTCATATTTAGCAGGGGTGCTGACCTGAGCATTTTGCTCATTTTGCCTCATTAGAGAGACACCCCTGCTGCAAGACTTTGATGTACAGTAGAAATTTGCCCAGTCAGGATCCCTATTGAAGATTCAGTTGATTAAAATGCATCCAGTATAACACACCTCTCCTGGCTGTTTCTATTGCACAGAATTATAACCAAATGACCCTGTTATACATGGCTTTGAAATTCATCCAGATCTGCCTATTCCTTTATTTCTACCACTAGATGGCATCATTCCATAGGATCTAAGGAAAATGCCAGGACCCTGCATGATTAAAGCACTGTGCTTCTACTCCACATGTACAGTTATACAAGAAAATAATCATAACACGGTAATAACACAAAACACCTGACACTCTGGGGTTAAGATCTGATGCAAGATTTGCAACTTCTTACTTCTGTCTGCCTAAGTGAGAGGCTGGAATTTTTATTTTATCTATTCCGCACATCCAAAAAAACCCTCAGGGAGACAATTCCCTCTGAGCTTCTATCTAGATCACTGCTGTACGTTACAGGCATCTAATTGGTCAGATGCCCAACACGGATTTATCCATTCTAAATTATTAATGGGGAGAAGAAGCCAAATGCTGAATTCTTGAACCATATTGGGGAGGAGAATAAGTTAATGGGGCTGAAATATCACCTTGTATGGGGGGCTTGTGATGTCACCCAACTTATTGTTAATTAAATCTAAACAAGTCAACGTAAAATGAAATTGCGTAAGAGGCCCCCCAGAGGGAGGGTTAGACCATAAATAAAAATAAAAGCATTTCTGTGTTATAAATAAATCTTTTGAAATGAAAAGTATTTTTCAGACAGACATTTCGAATATTACATTCATAACAGGACATATCGTTTCATTTGGCTTCAACCCGCTCAGAGACTTGTTAATGTTTCTTAAAGAGACATTAAAGGCTTTTCCGTTGCATGAATCCGACTGGCTCTAGTTATGGACCTTTTCATACGTGTCACAAGCGGCGAATACTGAGCCGTGCAGTTTGTGTGTGAAATCACCTTATTAAAATAGCAGGGAGATAATGTGATATTCACCCCCTTAAAATACCAAATTCATTTTAATATATTTAATCTGACCATAAATGGAAATACATTTCTATGTGCTTTGTATAATCTCAGCATTCGAGTATCACATAGTTTAGTCACACATGCCCAGTCCCAATCTACTCAGGGGTGCCCCTACCATGAAGCAAACTGAAACATTTGCCAGGGCGCCAGTTAAAAAAAATCCTCCTTCCGCAATACTGAATTTTAGCACCAGTCCACACAACCAGTGTTAAGTCAGCCGTCCATCCACCAGTCAGTGTTAGTCATCCCAGCACCCCACCTCCCACGCCTATGTTCCTGATGAAGCCATGCCCACTTATCATGCCACCACCCTTCTGCCATTAGGCGGCATTTAAAAGTTGTTTCAGGTGTCTAAAATCCTAGGAACACCCCTGAATCTACTGCAGTAACGTGTTACAGGTGGAATATCTAGCCATCCTGTTACATCCAGTACAGGAAGGAAACACAGGACTCAGGTCACGTAGAGTTTCAAAGTAGCGTGTTTCAAGTAGCGTGTTCTACCAGCGTCCAATCAACGTTTTCTTTTTCGAAATTTTTGAAACCCTTCACGGCCAGGGTTAAGCGCGTCATCTCGAACAAGAATTATTTGTTGTTTTACATCTTTAAACGAGAGGCCGCATTTTTTTGCTTTAGGTGTTAAATGAGTTAAATCATCATTGGGAAAAATGGTGCCATTTATTTAGATTAACCAGCGTCCGTTCACATACAGATGATACAAAGAGATGAATCTATAGTGTCACCTTCGTTACTGCGTTAATTGGAATTATGCAAACGCAAAATAATTACAGGTGATTTTATTTAAATTGGACGGTGGGTGCACCCTCATCTATAAAAACGTAAATGAATGCGACCTAACGTGCGAATCCTGCGAGTCTCATTCCATTCAGCTTGAGGTTTCGATTCCTCTGTACCGGACAGTTTATTTCCTCTCCTGACATTTTCTTTATGTTCTCCAGGAAATTTATATATATTTGTCCATTTCATTAAAAAATGATTTGATCTGTAGAGCTATGGGGCTCATTCAAATAGCATGACAACTAAATATTGCATTAAATAATTTAGCTGCTTTTTTTTCTATTCCCTACATGTGAAAACTCTGTTCAAAAAAGATTTTCCCCTAACGTCTAGCACAGAAACGTATTAAAACACTAGCCTTCCTCAGTGATTCTTAACCAATCAGTACAGAGAGCACTGCAGTTACTGCCCCTCACCAAGTTTCAGCGACTTCAGGCATGCTCTGTTTGGTTGGGGCAAGATTAGCACCATTTTCAACGATAAGACTTTTGTATAACCCTGTTAGTATCTTAAAATTGGCTGAAGGGATTTAATGCTGTTTGGCTCGATTTAAGCTAGACAATAACATATTACATAATGGTTTTGCGGCTGGACATTACCTTTATACTTAACTTCCCAGAACTTTATCTTACCTTCCTAGCCCTGAAAACCTCACCTGCAACACCCAGAAATGTCCATTCATCATTCCATGTAAACTAGGGATCATTTGGCCATATGTTTTAAAACTACGTCCCAGCCTCCCCTAGCAGTAGAGGGCAGCCAGTTATAGAAGTATTATAGATGCATTAATTTCGCTATCACAACTTACCTGCACCTGTTCCCACAAATATTAAACTTACATCGGGGAATGCGAGCGGAAATTTGCGAACGTTTGCAGGGTATAAAGACCACTTGATAAGGCGTTTATTTTCACACAAAAAACGAGTGTAATAAACACCACAAAATGTATTGCGTCGCTTGTGATTCAAAGTCAAATATTTTGCAAACTGCTCAGGAAACCCAAAACCTCTCTCACCTGTTAGTACAGGTTAGCGTGGCCTTTGCACAATTCTGAGCATTGTTGGGAGTTGTGGTTTTCACAGAGCGCAGCCAGGGAGTGCTGGGAGTTATAGTTTTCAGCAAAGGGGTGGAATACTGGGTGTTGTAGTTTGGCAGCAAAGAATGCTGGGAGTTGTATTTTTCAGCAGAACGCGGTGGATACTGTACTAGGCTTTATAGTTTGCAGCCACAGGAATGCTGGAGTTGTAGTTTTTCAGCAAAACGCGTAGAATACTGTACTAGGCGTTATAGTTGCAGCCAAGGAATCTGGGAGTTGTATTTTTTCAGGCAGAACGCGGTGGAATACTGTTAGGCGTTATAGTTTGCAGTCAAGGAATGCTGGGAGTTGTAGGTCAGACGTTATATTATCTGTGGTATAAGACTCCTTACTGAAGGACCGTCAGGAAGGTTGGTTTAGGTTAAGAGATTCCATGAGATTGTTTAGTTTGTCTTTGTGAAGGGGCATTAGCAGTAAGTATCCAGTGCAGACGGTGCCTATCAGTGCTCGCTCGGGGATCATTATATGTACAAGTCGAGTGTGTTGTTAGCACTTAGCTTGAGTGTACAGAACTACACATCATTAGAAGCCTTCCTCTGAGTGTCTGTGATGTGATTGGCCCTACCAGTAAAATAGACCGCGCTTGGCACAGAGAAGGAATACAGCCTTCGGATTGTGTCCTTAAAGGGCCAACCACTCAATTAATATTCTATTACCCGCAATCCATTGGTATCTGTCCCACACCTTGGGGTAACCCTACAGGGCCTGACCAATTATATAATCTTATTTAATTCTATCATATATTATATTATTATTTAACGCCCATGTAGTGGATTTCTATGTAGATTAGCCTTATAATCTACAGTTCCGGAGGATAGGAACCAAGCCACAAGGGGTAGGTTATAATATATTCACCCCCAACTGTAATTATAAGGATATTAGAAGTACCTGGAGTTCCGTGCCTGTATAATAAAAGGTACTCGGCCTGCACCTGTGCTTTTATATGGCAGGAACTCTCGGTGACTTCATATATCCTTATAATTTACAGTAGGGGATACATTTCCTTTATAATACATGAGTGGTACCACAGATTTCCCTGTATAAACTCGGTCTGGTGTCCTTGTAACGCTTATATGGAACAGAACTCCTCGTGACTTCTAATATCCTTATAATTTACAGTGGGTAACATTATCCCTTATATACATGAGTGGTACCCAGAGTTCCCTGTAAACTCAGTTCTGTGTCCTTGTACCTTTATATGGACACAGAATTCTCAGTACTTCTAATATCCTTATAATTTCAGTGTGGATACATTATCCTTATAATACATGAGTTGGTACCCAGAGTTCCTGTACTAACTCAGTCTGTGTCCTTGTACCTTTATATAGACACAGAACTTCTCAGTGACTTTCTAATATCCTTATAATTTACAGTAGGGGATACATTATCCTTATAATCATGATGGTACCAGAGTTCCCTGTATAACTCAGTCCTGTGTCCTTGTACCTTTATATAGACATAAACTCCTCATGACTTCTAATATCCTTATAATTTACGTAGGGGATACATTATCCTTATAATACATGAGTGGTACCCGAGTTCCCTGTATAACTCAGTCTTGTCCTTGTACCTTTTATATGAACAAGAATCCTCAGGACTTCTAATATCCTTATAATTTACAGTAGGGGATACATTATCCCTTATAATACATGAGTGGTACCCGAGTTCCCTGTATAACTCAGTCTGTGTCCTTGTACCTTTATATAGACACGAACTCCTCAGTGACTTCTAATACTCCTTATATTTACAGTAGGGATACATTATCCTTATAATACAGTGTGTACCCAGAGTTCCCTGTATAACTCAGTCTGTGTCCTTGTACCTTTATATAGACACAGAACTCCTCAGTGACTCTAAATCCTTATAATTTACAGTAGGGGATACATTATCCCTTATAATACATGAGTGGTACCCAGAGTTCCCTGTATAACTCATCTGTGTCCTTGTACCTTTATATGACACTGAAACTCCTCAGTGACTCTAATATCCTTATAATTTACAGTAGGGATACATTATCCCTATAACATGATGGTACCCAGAGTTCCCTGTATAACACCGTCTGTGCCCTTATACCTTTATATGACACAGAACTCCTCAGTGACTTCTATATCCTTATAATTTACAGTAGGGGGATACTATCCCTTATAATACATGAGTGGTACCCGAGTTCCCTGTATAACTCAGTCTGTGTCCTTGTACATATAATGGCCACAGAACTCCTCAGTGACTTCTAATATCCTTATAATTTACAGTAGGGGATACATTATCCCTATAATACATGAGTGGTACCCAGAGTTCCCTGTAACTCAGTCTGTGTCCTTGTACCTTTATATGACACAGACTCCTCAGTGACTTCTAATATCCTTATATTTACAGTAGGGGATACATTATCCCTTATAATACATGAGTGGTACCCAGAGTTCCCTGTATAACTCAGTCTGTGTCCTTGACCTTTATATAGACCAGAACTCCTCAGTGACTTCTAATATCCTTATAATTTACAGTAGGGGATACATTATCCCTTATAATACATGAGTGGTACCCAGAGTTCCCTGTATAACTCAGTCTTGTCCTTGACCTTTATATAGACACAGAACTCCCTCAGTGACTTCTAATATCCTTATAATTTACAGTAGGGATACATATCCCTTATAATACATGAGTGGTACCCAGAGTTCCCTGTATAACTCGTCTGTGTCCTTGTACCTTTATATGGACCCAGAACTCCTCAGTGACTTCTAATATCCTTATAATTTACAGTAGGGGATACATTATCCACTTATAATACATGAGTGTACCCAGAGTTCCCTGTATAACTCAGTCTGTGTCCTTGTACCTTTATAGGACACAGAACTCCTCAGTGACTTCTAATATCCTTATAATTTACGTAGGGGATACATTATCCCTTATAATACATGGTGTTGTACCCAGAGTTCCCTGTATAACTCAGTCCTTGTACCTTTATAGTAGACACAGAACTCCTCAGTGACTCTAATACCTTATAATTTACAGTAGGGGATACATTATCCCTATAATACATGATGTATACCCAGAGTTCCCTGTATAACTCAGTCCTTTGTCCTGTTCCTTTATATGGACACAGAACTCCTCAGTGACTTCTAATATCCTTATAATTTACAGTAGGGGATACATTATCCCTTATAATACATTGAGTGTACCCAGAGTTCCCTGTATAACTCAGTCTGTGTCCTTGTACCTTTATATGGACACCAGAACTCCTCAGTGACTTCAATATCCTTATAATTTACAGTAGGGGATACATACTATCCTTATAATACATGATGGTACCCAGATTCCCTGTATAATCAGTCTGTGTCCTTGTACCTTTATGGACCAGAACTCCTCGTGACTTCTAATCTCCTATAATTTACAGTAGGGGATACATTATCCCTTATAATACATGAGTGGTACCCAGAGTTCCCTGTATACTCAGTCTGTGTCCTTGTACTTTAATACACAGAACTCTCATGACTCTAATTCCTTATAATTTACAGTAGGGGATACATTATCCCTTATAATACATGAGTGGTACCAAGAGTTCCCTGTATAACTCAGTCTCTTGTACCTTTATATGGACACAGAACTCCTCAGTGACTTCTAATATCCTTATAATACAGTAGGGATACATTATCCCTTATAATACATGAGTGGTACCAAGAGTTCACTGTATAACTCGTCGTGTCTTGTGTACCTTATATAGACACAGAACTCCTCAGTGACTTCTAATATCCTCTATATTACAGTAGGGGAGACATTATCCCTTATAATACACTGAGTGGTACCCAGAGTTCCTGTATAACTAGTCTGTGTCCTTTGACTTATATAGACACAGAAACTCTCTAGTGACTTCTAATATCCTTATATTTACAGTAGGGGATACATTATCCCTTATATACATGAGTGGTACCAGAGTTCCCTGTATAATCAGTGTGTCCTTGTACCTTTATATAGACACAAACTACCTCAGTGACTCTAATATCCTTATAATTTACAGTAGGGGATACATTATCCCTTTAATACATGAGTGGTACCCAGGTTCCCTGTATAACTCAGTCTGTTCCTGTACCTTTATATAGACACAGAACTCTCCTCAGTGATTCTAATATCTTATAATTTGCAGTAGGGGATACATGATCCCTTATACACATGAGTGGTACCAGAGTTCCCGTATAACTCAGTCTGTGTCCTTGTACCTTTATATAGACACAGAACTCCTCAGTGACTTCTAATATCCTTATAATTTCAGTAGGGGATACAGTATTCCTTATAATACATGAGTGGTACCCAGAGTTCCCTGTATAACTAGCTGTGTCTTGTACCTTTATATAGACACAGAACTCCTCAGTGACTTCTAATATCCTTATAATTTACAGTAGGGGATAACATTATCCCTTATAATACATGAGTGGTACCAGAGTTCCCTGTATAACTCGTCTGTTTCCTTGTACCTTTATATGACCACAGAACTCTCAGTGACTTCTAATATCCTTATAATTTACAGTTGGGGATACATTATCCCTTAATACATGAGTGGTACCCAGAGTCCTGTATAACTCAGTCTGTGTCCTTGTACTTATATAGACACAGAACTCCTCAGTGACTTCTAACTATACCTTTATAATTTACAGTTCTGGGGATATTATCCCTTATAATACATGAGTGGTACCCAGTTCCTGTATAACTCAGGTCTGTGCCTGTACCTTTAGATGGACACAGAACTCCTCAGTGACTTCTAATATCCTTATATTAGTGGGGATACATTATCCCTTATAATCATGTAGTGGTACCCGAGTTCCTGTATAACAGTCTGTGTCCTGTACCTTATATGACACAGAACTGCTCTCAGTGATTCTAAATCCTTATATTACAGTTGGGGATACTTCCCTTATAATACATGAGTAGCAAGTTCAAACTCAGTCGTTGCCATGACAGATCTATCTAATCCTTATAGTATGGAACTATCCTAACATGTGTCCAGATGTTTTTTTTTTTTTTTTTTTTTGTTTTTTCTTTTTATTTTTTTGGAGAAACTCCGTTTTTTTTTATTTACTTTTTTGTATGGTGGAGATTCCTTATATAGTTGGTTTATATTTTTTTTGTGATTATCCTTTGTATTACACAGTCTTGTGTTATATTTTTTTTTTTTTATCTTTGTTTTATTTATATCTTGTTAGTATTTTATCTTTTATGTTCTTGTCTTTATTTTTTTCTTTTTTTTGCATTTTTTAATACTTTTTAGGGTATAATCTTTTATATTTTACCGCCTCACTCTCATAGCCCTGTAATAACTCCATACAAGTCTGTTAGTCCTGTCCTTTATATAGACACAGAACTCCTCAGTGACTTCTAATATCCTTATAATTACAGTTGGGGATACATTATCCCTTATACTATGGGTGGTACCCAGAGTTCCCTGTATAACTCATCTGTGTCCTTGTACCTTAATATAGACAAGAAACTCCTCAGTGACTTTCTAATATCCTTAGAAGTTTACAGTAGGGGCTACATTACCTTATAATACATGGGTGGGTACCAGAGTTCCTTATAACTCGTCTGTGTCCTTGTACATTTATATAGACACAGAACTCCTCAGGTGACTTCTAATATCCTTATAATATTACAGTAGGGGATACATTATCCACTATATAATTTACTACTCAGAAAAGCAGGAAACTGATCATTCAATCCTTGATATGATATTGAACTTTTTCATCCCTTTTTGAATTAATTTCCATTTAGTGATAAGTTCCGGTTTTAAGACGACACATTCTACAAAACGAAATGTCGCAGATCCGGCAAAATTGACAGATGAAATTCGGTGTTGAAAATGTTAAAATCGGCTAAATTTTTTTAAAAAAAAATCTGCTTCAATAAGGGGTTTCGGTTCCACAGAACCGCTGGATTTTCAGTGTGTCGGAATCGGGGATGAGTGACACCCACTTCCACCAGCAAAGTCTTACATAGCGCCCAAATTGTTTTTATCTTTCTCATTTAAAGGGAAATCTCCAGCCTGTTGCAGTGAGCAGGAAATAAAGTGTCGTGTCCTAACGTTCATGTAACGATCAGTGAATCTGCCGTGCGCAGCACAAAACCCGTCACAGGGAGAGGTCAGAGAGAAGATAATTTAATTGCTGAGTCTCGATACAAGTAGCAACATCACTGCAGAATTAACCAGGTCTTATATTTATTTCAATGATCCAGGAAGGTCTGTCCAGCTACAGCCGCCCCCACCTAGAGTCTGACTGAATAAAGATCTGAAGTGCTGGGAGTCTAAGATAACCACAGGAATAAGGAAGGATTATTATATGACGGGAGTTGCCATACTAGGGTTTGTTTTTGTACACAGAACATTCCTTCTCTGTTATTTATACATATGGGTGGAGCTGCCATATGTTTCCCTTACAGACAGTATTAGGTAAGTATTGGTGTACAGAACGTTCCTTCTCTGTATTTTATACATATGGGTGGGGATGCTATATTGTTCCCTAGACAGTACAGTATGAGGGTATTAGCTTATGTGTTTACAGAACATTCCTTCTCTGTATATTTATACATATGGGTGGGAGCTGCTATATTGGTTTCCTTAGACAGTACAGTATGAGGGTATAGCTTATTGTTGTACACGAACATTCCTTCTCTGTTATATATATATGGGTGGGAGCTGCCATGTGTTTCCCTTAGACAGTAAGTATAAGGTAATAGCTTATTGGTAGTACAGAACATTCCTTCTCTGTATATTATACATATGGGTGGGCGTGGCCATATTGTTTCCCTTAGACAGTACAGTATGAGGGATAGCTTATTGTATGTACTGAACATTCCTTCTCTGTATATTTACATATGGGGGGAGCTGCCATATTGTTTCCCTTAGACAGTACATATGAGGGTATAGCTTATTGTATGTACAGAACATTCCTTCTCTGTATATTTTACATATGGGTGGGAGCTGCCATATTGTTTCCTTGACAGTACAGTATGAGGGTATAGCTTATGGTATGTACAGAACATTCTCTCTGTATATTTATACATATGGGTGGGAGCTGCCATATTGTTTCCTTAGACAGTACAGTATGAGGGTATAGCTATTGTATGTACAGAAACATTCCTTCTCTGTATATTTATACATATGGGTGGGAGCTGCCATATTGTTCCCTTAGACAGTACGTATGAGGGTATAGCTTATGTATGTAACAGAACATTCCTTCTCTGTATATTTATACATATGGGTGGAGCTGCCATATTGTTCCCTTAGACAGTACAGATGAGGGTTACGTTTTGTGTGTACAGAACATCCTTCTCTGTATATTTATATTTATCATATGGGTGGGATGCCATATTGTTTCCTATACAGTACAGTATGAGGGTATAGCTTATTGGTATAACAGAACATTCCTTCTCTGTATATTTATATACTATGGGTGGGGAGCTGCCATATTGTTTCCCTTAGACAGTACGGTATGAGGTATAGCTTATGTGTGTACAGAACATTCTTCTCTGTATATTTATACATATGGGTGGGAGCTGCCATATTGTTTCCCTTAGACAGTACAGTATGAGGGTATAGCTTATTGTATACAGAACATCCTTCTCTGTTATATTATACATATGGGTGGGAGCTGCCATATTGTTTCCCTTAGGACAGTACAGTATGAGGGTATAGCTTATTGTGTGTACAGAACATTCCTTCTCTGTATATTTATATTATCTATGGGTGGGAGCTGCCATATTGTTTCCCTTAGACAGTACAGTATGAGGGTATAGCTTATATGGTATGTACAGAACATTCCTTCTCTGTATATTATACATAGGGTGGGAGCTGCCATATTGTTTCCCTTAGACGTACAGTATGAGGGTAAGCTTATTGTATGTCAGAACATTCCTTCTCTGTATTTTATACATATGGTGGGAGCTGCCATATTGTTTCCCTTAGACCAGTACAGTATGAGGGTATAGTTTATTGTATGTACAGAACATTCCTTTTCGTGTATATTTAATATGGGTGGGAGCTGCCATATTGTTTCCCTTAGACAGTACAGTATGAGGTATAGATCTATTGTGTGTACAGAACATTCCTGTCTCTGTATATTTATATTTATACATTGGTGGGACTGCCATGATTGTTTCCATTAGACAGTACAGTATGAGGTATAGCTTATGTTTGTACAGAACATTCCTTCTTCTCTGTATATTTATATTTATACATATGGTGGAGCTGCCATATTGTTTCCATTAGAATTCCTCTGCAAGAAGGGAATCTGCATATTTAAGTAAAGTTTTTTTAGTAAGAGTCATCATGCTTTGGTAAATAGTAAAAAAAACAATCTCAGTCAATCAATGTGGCAGCCCCTCCTGTACATTAAATTCATGCAGCCACATAATATTCTGTGAACACAATTCCCCCTGACATGTAATGTCTGCTGATAGGGAAATAAATGGGCGGAGAAATCCACATACATTTTCCCTTTTAAACTTTCATTAAACATCCTACGGCCTTGGATAACCCTGTGCTCAGTGTGCGATCGACCCCAGAATTAACCAAAGTCGGCTGACAGATGTATTCCAGACCCAGGGGATTATGGGACATCAACAGTTAATTTGACGCTGATTATGCAAAAAAAAAAATCTCCTTTCACCCTTTCCTCCACGTTTGGGTTTTTTCACATTTTTTTTTCATTTCACCCCACATTTGCGATGGGCTCTGACCCCAACCATCTGCTTATCGTCAGCGGATGGCGACTGACTGACTTATTGGGGACCTTTAAATAATTTCATTTAAATGAATAATTAAGGAAAAGCGAGCGTTGCCTTTAAAATAACTGGTACACACTTGCCATCTGTGATCACACACCTCACGCCCACGATTTAAGGGGGGGGTACAATACCCGAACCCCCTCTTTTGCTGGTTCATAGTTTTCTAAGTTCTGGCTCCTGAAAGTATAGTGGTGTGTCAGTGTGAATGGGGATTAAACCATGGGAGTTGAGTACAGACATGTAATGACATGATTACATGACTAACTCGAATGGTCTGTGCCTCGATACCTTTATTCATGCAGAAAAAAGTCAAGGGGAAAGAAAAATGTAATAAAGGAAAGCTTTAAAATGGGAGTGGCCTTTAAAAGAGGGTGTGGCTTAAATGGTGGTGGTGCGCTGAGTCATCACTGACCATCATTATCATGAATCCTCCTTGGAATTATCCTGCACTTCTCTGGAGTAGAGCGCGGCCAGGGAATGCTGGGAGTTGTAGTATTCAAACATCCAAGCACCTTATTTTTCAGGTTATAATTACTACCACCGGTACGAGCAGTAGATGGGGAGTAGAATATGTGATGTTCATAACTACATCCAGGGATATTGCCCTCAAACATGTTGTAACAAGTGCAGGTATCATTAAGGTTTTATTATAGGGGCTTATGATAGAGAATGACAGAGATCGCTGATGCCATATTTTTTTCTTTAAAAAAAAAAAAAGAATCCAGCCCATTTATTCCCATAATCCTCTGCACATAGTGGAATGTTGGGAAGACGAGTATAAAAATCAAACCCATCTTCCCACGTGAAGTGCAAATGTAAATAGACCTGTGGTATCGGATAATTAGCTCTGGGATTTTACAGGCAGATGCTGGAAAGAAACGATAGTAATTTTCACTTCGTTAATGTAACTCTTATTTAAATGTGATGAAAATATAATTCACTTGGATTTCGAGATGTCGGTCATTAACGTTAACACAGCAGGAAAATCTAACACCGCCATTGACAACAGGTGGTCTAAAGTCCATGAGGGTCATTGCTATTCCAGATGTACGATTACGTTGGAAACTGATTTTACCAGTTTAACACACAACATTTGTTTTATCGTATTATTTTCCTTGTTCTGTTTATTTTTTGCCTTTCTCTGGATCAACTGTTAGGTACAGCTCATGACTAGGGTGATCTGTAACGTGTAGACAAGCATTAGGGGTAGGGTATAAAGGTTGGACTAGATGGACGTATGGTCTTTATAACAACCTCCAATAACTAGGTTACTATGTAACTGTTATACCGACATTATGGGTAGGGTATAAAGGTTTGGACTAGAATGGCCGATGTCGTTATACAACTCCATACTATTTTACTCGGATTTAGTTACTGTATGAAGAAGATACAGTCAGATTTAGTTACTGTATGAAGAAGATACAGTCGGATTTAGTTACTGTATCAAGATTCCCAGTTAATAACATTATTTTACATTGTAAATCCCTTTTAATAGAATTATAATTCCACACACAAACGTCACTGCGGAGTTCCAATAATTTACAGCCCAGAAAGCCTACTCCTTTTGGGGGCAGTTGCCGGGGTTTAGCGTCTATGGGGCCTGAACAATCTTGTTTTCTGTTAACTGGTTAGTTTGCCATTAAGGAGTTAAATCTGTAGAACTCTAACTAGCGCCGCATGTTTCTTCCAGCCCCCGCTAATGTTCCCTAATTTCTTGATGGTATTTTTAACTTTATCTGTTTATGAGCATCAGTGGAAATTCACTATGAATAGGCAATGTTTTAATATCCGTTTTATTACTCAGACCGTGGGGGCCTTTCGAGTTTTAGAGGTTTGGTTGGGAAAGGAAAAGGTTATTAGTCGAGGATGTGATGAAGAAGAGGGGGATTGGAATAGCAGGGGGACATCACCAATTACCATGTCCTACACATTCCCTAAACTAGTTTAATGTGGTTTAATTGGACTTCAAACTGCCAACCAATAAATTGTGAAACCAGCCTCCAGGGGGCGCTGTGGTCCTGCACGCTTGAATTCAGAAGGTTGGGCATGCAGAAATTTAAAGGGCAACTTTCAAATTAAAATGTTATCTCTTAAATAAAGGACAATCATTCCTTTACTTTGGTGCCTGTCCTATGCCAGCGGTTTGTATTGTCACTGACATACCCTGTACCAATGGAATGCCATAAGCAGGTATATGTAATTAATTTAAAGTTTAAATACTCGTTGCAGAAAGAGAAAGTCAAGGTTACAATAGACTGGAAACTGCTGTTTAAAATAAAGTCTCATGTGCCTTTCTAAGTAATTTAATACACATGGAAACACCTCTGTCAACTCCAAATGAACAGTTATGGGCGTGATCCTTGAATGTTCCCCTGTCCTGCACATGTCAGAGCTCATAATGAACTCTGGAAGCTCAGGGGAGGCTGGACCTTTTGAGAAGAACTTTCCTAAAACTTGACTGAATATAAATTCCACTTACATGAGATACAACAACCCAGAATTCTCACATAACCATTCAAAACAAAACTTTATAGATTAACTGAGGGTCAAACTTGTGCCAGGCCCCTGACTCTCCCCTCCACCTCTTGACTGGAATATCGATCCCCTGCTTTTAAACAGCTGGTCACGCATACTTAATATGGTGCACGTAATCCACAAATAGATATTTTTTAGAGACCCCTGCAAATTTAGGGATTATAAACTTGGGTTCCAGCAAATGTACATTCAGATGGAGGAAATAAATCCTTTGAGAGCCAATCAAAAACCCAGATCTTCACTTAAGCTAAATGCAAATTACACTAAAGGTAATTGGTTGACATCTCTGGCATGGGAGAAGGAGGGAGGGGCTAGAGAATTTACTGAGCACGTGCAACTGTGTATCTGGGTCAGTGACCAACTCTGTAAAATTAACCAGTTACTGGTTACCGCTAATAATCACATGTAATGTAGCCAGGGGCTAATTCAGTTCATTTTCAGTGTAAAAGAAAGTGTTCAATGGGCTGCTGGGAGTTGTGTATTTAAAGGGGAAGTTCAGTTTAATAAATTTGCTTTTAAGACAAAAAAGGAGCTTTTCTTATAGTAACCTTAATCTGCCCTCTACTGGTTTCTCTGTGTATCGATAAATGCAGGATCCCTAACTGTGTCCGTTGTGGTCTCTGGGTTGATTTATTTGCTCAGTAGAGATCTGAGCATGTTTGACCCGTCCAACAGCCAATCAGTAGAAATTACTATTAGGAACATTCCAAGGAAGTGATGCATCCTGGGTAGAAGGGCCATTACAGGACCTGAAATATCATACCTGGATATGTTTAATATAGATTTTTTTTATTCTTCACTGATCTTCCCCTTTAACACTCATTTCTCTTTCTGCAGCTTTATTGGACTGTCCTTCAAAACAAAGCAATTCATCAAAACTTTACAACAACGTTGTTACTACACAACTGTAGTATAGAGGGATTCGTGTAACAGACCCATCTCTCAGACTGTCAGCCAAGACATCAATTGGTTCTTATGTTCAATGGACAAACAGTAAAACCCAATTTAAAAACCACAGCTGGGGAAATAAATGAATGAAAGAGATACCAGAAAGAAAATTACAGCCAATACCATGTCCCACACTGTACGATATACTATAATGTGGACACATTCCATAACATTGACAAATAACCCAGACACATTGTCCATTAGACACTCTATGGAATCCATTAATATAAACCCCCAGTCATTTCACAATAGAAATATCATTATTGTCTCTGGTTAGAAGTGGTAGAGAGGTCTCGTACCTTGGAATAAGAAAGCTTTGCTCCCATTGTGTAGGCCGAAAACTTGTGTTAATCCTTTGGTTTTATTGACCAATTCCAGCTCTGTGATGACGTCAATCTGTAAGTCCGGATCTGTGCCCAGTCCGAACACTAAAAAAAAACAAAAAACAAGAGCGTGGTTGAGATTTTACCAAGATAATTATTACTTGACCTTTTAAAAACATTAAAATAACCATGTGTATCTCAGTGGATTAACCGATCAGCCAATGGGGAATGTTGAGTCATATGACTTCACTTTTCCTCCAATCAACACCCAATACAATAAATCCAAGACCTTAAGAAGGTTTCTGGACACATTGTTGTAGACTTGGATGTATGGAAATATGTCTTTATTCAACCTTGAATACAATACTACTTGGACACCAAATACCATCATTCCAAGTTCCAAGTTCATACACATGGATTCCAGGTCCATATCGGACCCAGTTCTAAACCGACTCCTGGATCCAAAGTTCCGTTCAGATCCAATCAAAACCCATCGGAATTTTCAAATCACGGAACTTGATTTTTGATAACCCTTCAAAAGTACAGAGCGACCTTTGAGGGTGACCGAAAATACGAATAGAATTAAACGTACAAGCAGAAGCTCGAAAATAGCTTACGGGAAGGAAATTAGATTTTATTTGAGTCTTGGAGATTTGTTCACGTTCCCTTGCCCATCTCCCAGCTGCCTGAGCCAACTACAGTAAGTTACCATGCTTTATTTTCCCTTAGGCTTCTATGCACCGCACCAAAACGCATATGAAACACAAGTGAATCGAGACATTCACATTGCAGTGCTGGGATGTGGTGCGTTTAAAAAAAGTGTCAGTTTTGTCATTAAGGCGCAGCATTGACATTGAAAATAATGGCCGCCTCTGTGCATTAAAGCAGCGGAACATCGCACTAAATCGCAAACGTGCTATTCTGCGGCGTTAAGGAAATGTTCAATGTGAACGTAGCCTTTCTTTACTTGAAATTTCAGGAGGGTTTCCCTCCTGAAGGAGGGTTTTGCAACAAAACTCGAGCGTTTCGAAGATCTCTACAGTCCAGGGGTGCCCCTACCATGAAGCAAACTGAAACATTTGCTCAGGGCGCGCCCCGGCGGAACACTTAATAGGCTGCAGTTAAAAAATCCTCCTTCCTGCAATACCACATTTCAGCACCAGTCCACCAATCAGTGTTAAGTCAGCCCTCCAGTCAGTGTTAACTAAGCCCTCTAGTTCACCAGTCACCATTTAAAAGTCGTTTCAGGTGCCAAAAACTCTAAGACACCCCTTGTCTATACAATACAAGCAAAGGTGGCCCCATATCTCAGCAAAGGTCCCTGTTTGATCTTAAGCTATCTCTAAAGCCTGCAGAAGTTTGTGGGACTTTAGTTGCTTTGTACAAAAAAACAAATACATCTAAAGAACTCACAAATGGCAACTACACAGGATTCCTAGTCAATGTAACAACATTACCTTCCTACTAAACACCAGATCCCCTACAATGAAATCTCTGGCTCTAGAGACCTTTAGTTAATTGTACTCCAATGTGTTGGATTGTTATGGCTCAATCTTAATTCCTTCAGGGAAAACTTTCCTATCAATCCCACAGAACCAAACACTTTTCATTGGCTGTGAAACAAACACTTTTCATTGGCTGTGAACCAAACACTTTTCATTGGCTTTTTAACCAATGTAAATCAATTTAACCCCTGTATAAACCCCTCATATCATCATATCTCTCTCTAGAAGGGAGGGGTTACAATGGGATGAGGGAATGACACAGTGCTTGTGAAGGTTCTCATTCATCCAGGTCATGGTATATCTGTTGTATTCAATTAGATCAACTGGACTTGAAATGTAGTTCTTGAAGACTGATGACTAGCGAAACGTCTTCAAGAACTACATTTCAAGTCCAGTTGATCTAATTGAATACAACAGATATGGAATGACACAGTATTACCAGTATTAAAGGGCATGTTCACCCTTAAAACAAGAAAGTGGTAACTGGTCTGTTATCTTCCCACAAACCCAACTGCTGTTTATGCCAGTTTATAACTAGGGATGGCCAGTTCGCGGATCTGAACTCGGATCCGCCGCGGATTTATCCCGTTCGCGAACGGCGGATTTTTCCGGATTTTCCGCCTTCCTAACTTCCGTACCGCGGATTTCTCGTATTTTTGAAAATACGCAAAACTCGTAATTTCGAAAATTTTTCGAAAATACGAGAAATCTCGTAATTTCGAGGATATTTTTCCTTTTAATGGGTCCGCTCGCGGATTTTCGAATTTTCAAATTTTTCCGGAAATTTGCGGATCCTCGAGCGGACCGGGTTTTGCGAAGTTCGGACATCTCTAGTTATTACATGTATTTGTAACCAGATATTTAACGATACAGTCTATTGCTTTCTGGCAAAGTTATCTGACTCCCTCTGCTCAGTGAGCTTTTTATAAGCTTGAACGTGTGCATAGGAGGCAGCTGGAAAAACAGCAGTCAATCATTGGTTGCGATGTCAGCATGGGGGTGGAGCCAGCTTTCTCTGCCATTGTCTGGGGACAATAATTATCATTAAATATCTGGTTAATAATAAATCTAATAATGTGCTGAGTATATCAGTAGGGGCAGGTAACTGAAGATTCCCTTTAATTATATGTAACTGGTTGACTAATGGGATCCACCTGCACTCATTAATGATAACGCTCAGTGCGCGGAAGAATTTCCCTGTTTTGCAGCTGTGTCTATAATGACTTCTACTTCCCAGCGTCCTACGTCTTTGATACATGTCCAGTGTGACCACAATCTACATTTTATACCAACACACGTGTCCATTAATTGATATGGAAGCACGCACTCCCTTCAGCAAACCATCAGTGGGTCTTATTGCCCAAGGATAATCTTTTGTTCTTTCTTAGACAAACCCCGGAGAGTTTTCCGTTGGTCTATTTCTGTTCCATTTTGTTTTCATTTCAATTTCTTTTGTTTCAGAATAAAAACCAAAAAAAACAACTAAACAAATTTGGGATTTTATGCAACATCCAGGCTAATGTGTCTGTTCACACAGAGCTACGGAGAACCTACTGTATGTTACACAGTGTTACATATCCAAGAAAGAAGAATAATGTAAACCTGAAATACTGCCTGGGGTCCTCTTTCTTCTTCCTGGTTATTCCAGTAGCAGCTGTCAGTCATGGGTGTAACAATTGAAATCACAGCCAATGACTGAATTATTTTCCCCCTGCTGCCCCTCTGAGCATGTTCAAGCTCACAACCAGCTCACAAAGCTTTAAGAGGAGGCAGCAACAACCCTGGAAAAGGGCTTCAGATGCTGGATATGTAAATACATTTCTCAGGGCTGGGACATATACAATACATTTAATGGAACTTTATGTGATAATCATTCTAGGATATAATAAAATGTGAACCATAAATTCCAAAATACAATTCTAACAAGCCAATTAATATTCATCATTTTAAGAATGTTGTTTTATTCATCTCAATGGGTAACCTTGGCAACATGATGGCAGATTCAGCAGGAAAGCTGCTGTTTTTTTTTTCTTCAAATATACAGCTGCTCAGTTATGACAATACTGATGTCGCCTGATTTCTGACATCATTGGTGTCGCCGATTTCTGACATCATTGGTGTCGCCTGATTTCTGACATCACTGGGGTCGCCTGATTTCTGACATCATTGGTGTCGCCTGATTTCTGACATCATTGGTGTCGCCTGATTTCTGACATGCTTTCTGACAACTGCTTAGATTGTAAGCTCTTCGGGGCAGGGCCTGATGTGAATGTATACATGTAATTGTAAAGCGCTACAGAGGGTGTTGGCGCTATGATATCTGATATCGCTACATTTGGGACTGTTCATAGCTTTTCACCAAAAACAAATATTAACACATTTAGACCGTTATATTTAAGGCCCAACGTGTTTTGTTGAAACATTTACTTTTTTGCATTATTAAAAAAGTATAATGAAAGTTGGCATTGTTATATTAACTTTTAACCTTTTGGGGGAGCGGCAATAAACGATCTAAGCATTTCTTAAAAGAAATATTACGGCGGTTGGGGTGGGCAGTTGGTACCTACCTTATGTGAAAAGATCATTTTCAGGGTGGACATGCCCTTTAAATAAAAGTTCTTCTGTCGTACTGTTAAAATTAACCATGGGTCATATACTGTATCTGTCTCTAGGTAAAACTTGCAGAAAAGATTTCACAATATACCTGAACACTTCCTGCTTTCAGCAGCTTGTGTCTGTGTGGCCTAATCTCTGCTTGTATTAATACCCCCCAACAGTCAATTTTCTTTAAAGTCTGCACTGTACTTCCTGTTTTTCCCAGCATTAAGTCATACAGTAAGTATGTTCACACCACAGGGGCACAGAGATGTGATCCAGGGCTCATTAATAAAAAAGAATGTAGGCAAGACTTGTCTGGAGATTACAATTGCTCTTTAAGAAAAAAAATCCCCAAAGGCTATGTGACCAACTGTGATTATTGTTTGATGATTTTTGTATTATTAGAATTATTATTAATTATAATATTAATAAGTTTATGGCTGTTCCCTTTTCCATCCAGGTGTAACAACGCAGTATGAATATTAATTAATCACTAATGAACGTTACGTTCCCTTTGTTACCTCTGTGAAATACATTTTGGTAGATTCATTAGAGCAAAAACATCGAAATCACGTACATTTCTGCCGTAAATCCAGCCGAGCGCCATTAAATCCTATAATTAATCTTAATAACCGTAGATTCCTGCAACAAGTTCACAGCAAACGTACCTGGAAACCTATTCTGTCCTAGTTCCTGGTTTTTTATCCGAAACGTCGGAATTATCACTAGAGATGTCCGAACTTCGCAAAATCCGGTCCGCTCAAGGATCCGCAAATTTTCAAGAAAATTCGAAAATCCGCGAGCGGATCCATTAAAATGAAAAAAAATCCTCGAAAATACGAGAAATCCTTGTAATTTCGAAAATTTTCGAAAATATGTATTTTCACACATTTTCGAAAATACAAGAAATCGGAAGTTCGGAAGGCAGAAAATCCGGAAAAATCCGCCGTTCACAATGGGATAAATCCGCGGCGGATCCGGGTTCGGATCCGCGAACTGGCCATCCCTAATTATCACGTTAAAATTAAATTCTAAAACTTTAAATAACTAAAAAAACTACAAGAAAAAATTGATATTTTGTTTCTTTTCGGTAGGAGAAAAAAAATCTCTGGAGACTGTGAACCGTCCGTTTTTTTCCTCTCTGCGCACAACTGCCAAGGCCCGCAAATCCGAACCTGACACCGGCGTTACAAGTGTGTTAGGGATTGAATTCCCATGAGTCTCCACCAACACATTTCCGCATGAGATTTGTCACATTTCCAGCACTAATTTGCTGCCGTGTTTCGAGGTTCCCGTGTCCCGTTATATCTGGATAATATATGGCTCTCTTGCGATTCGGCCTTACAAAGCTTTAGAGCTACAATGTGATTTAAGGCAGGTAGAATCTATTTTGCATTCTAGAAATCATTCACCATCATAGGGATGTGTAAACAAACAGTTTTATGCGCTAGGACCCAGGGGGATCTGCGGTCTATCAATTTGAGAGGAGAAAACGAGGCTTTCCCCCATATTTCTCAAGATGGCAAGACTCAGGGCGAAGCCATTAAAGGGGAAGTAAAGGCTTAAAACAATAATCATTGATAATACCTAAAGGTGAACCACTTGCTTGGACGTTCTAATTCAGACAGCTAATATATAAAGGAATCATCAAGGGGAGAGAAATTGCATATAGATTAATACTATAGATTGGTTATAGGATAAACATAGGCTGATAAATGAAATCAATGTATTTACTGAACCTTTGGGTTTGTTTCAATTCTGGATTTAAAAAAAAAAAAAAAACGTTAAAGGTCCAGTCAAAAATAAAGTTTAGCAGTAAATGTTAATCACCCCCAAACCTATTTCACATTACTGATATATTCCAAAGATGCCCTTAAAGCAGCTCCTGCTCTGCGTCTGACAGCCGATCGACTTCCAGGTTGCGGCTGTCAGTAAAGGCGCAACGTGATGTCACGTCCAATTGCCTGACAGCCGTGACCAGTAAGTACAGCGCAGAAACCCTCTGCTCCTGTTTCTCCTCGAAAATGGAGGGTAGCACCTAGGTGGCGAGGGTCCAGGTCAGGTAAAAGACTTCAGGGGCATCTTTGGAACATATTAGTAATGCAAAACCTAGGTTTGGGGGGTGATTAACAATCATAGCTAAACTTTGTTTTTGACTGAACTTACCCTTTAAATATAGTAATATGCAAGTGGGAGGGGCAAGGAACCTTTAACACAAGCAGTGGGAGGGACTAGAACACTGATGGCAGTTACAGGGGAAGGGACAGGGAGTCTTTAACACAAGCAGTGGGAGGGACTAGAAAACTCTGATGGCAGTTACAGGGGAGGGACAGGGAGTCTTTAACACAGTGGGAGGGACTAGAACACTCTGATGGCAGTTACAGGGGGAGGGACAGGGAGTCTTTAACACAAGCAGTGGGAGGGACTAGAACACTCTGATGGCAGTTACAGGGGAAGGGACAGGGAGTCTTTAACACAAGCAGTGGGAGGGACTAGAACACTGATGGCAGTTTACAGGGGAAGGGGCAGGGAGTCTTTAACACAAGCAGTGGGAGGGACTAGAACACTCTGATGGCAGTTACAGGGGGAGGGGCAGGGAGTCTTTAACACAAGCAGTGGGAGGAACTAGAACACTCTGATGACAGTTACAGTTTAAGAAATAAAAACCACGGGAAACAATATTAAATAATATCAAACATCATTTTTTCTGTTCACTTCCATTCTAAAACAATAAAAAATCTTTCAGAACGTCATTCCCATTTAAAGTTACGGTTTGCAGAGTACAGAGAGCTACAGACGGTTTAATCCAGCGTTTTAGTGCCGTCGTTTTGCCAGGGCCGAGGGCGACGTCTCTCTCCAGATGAATAGCAGATTTTAGACTTATTGGAACATTAAACAAAATGGGGAACAAAGGAAATGATGGAGCCTCTCCGGGTATTTCCAGTCATTTCAGTAACTGCCAATTGATCCGGTCTCTCTGCCTCACAGATGACAATGTCTGACATTGCCCCAAACTCCACACCGACCCCCAAACAGCTTCTCTTTTGGATTTACCTTTCATCCCAATGTGAATAAGGGCCCCAATAACCATAAAATACTCCGGGGAACGCTAATGTAAGATATTATTACTGTGCAGGATAACAGATGTTTAAAGAATTAATATGAGGCGGAAATCCTACGGCTTTTGTCTAACAAGGGATGTTGGGAATTTTAGTTTTAGAAGATTGGGGGCTTGCTTGCTGTAATCAGGGGTGTCTCTGGGGTTTTTGCCACCTGAGCCAAACTTTTGAATGCCCCCTTTGTACCACTAGGCGCTATGTTTATTTTCCTTCTGCTCTGCCTGCCGCCTCTCTCATATTTAGCAGGGGTGCTGACCTGAGCATTTTGCTCATTTTGCCTCATTAGAGAGACACCCCTGGCTGCAAGACTTTGATGTACAGTAGAAATTTGCCCAGTCAGGATCCCTATTGAAGATTCAGTTGATTAAAATGCATCCAGTATAACACACCTCTCCTGGCTGGTTCTATTGCACAGAATTATAACCAAATGACCCTGTTATACATGGCTTTGAAATTCATCCAGATCTGCCTATTCCTTTATTTCTGACCACTAGATGGCATCATTCCATAGGATCTAAGGAAAATGCCAGTGACCCTGCATGATTAAAGCACTGTGCTTCTACTCCACATGTACAGTTATACAAGAAAATAATCATAACACGGTAATAACACAAAACACCTGACACCTCTGGGGTTAAGATCTGATGCAAGATTTGCAACTTCTTACTTCTGTCTGCCTAAGTGAGAGGCTGGAATTATTTTATCTATTCCGCACATCCAAAAAAACCCTCAGGGAGACAATTCCCTCTGAGCTGCTCTATCTAGATCACTGCTGTACGTTACAGGCATCTAATTGGTCAGATGGCCCAACACGGATTTATCCATCTAAATTATTAATGGGGAGAAGAAGCCAAATGCTGAATTCTTGAACCATATTGGGGAGGAGAATAAGTTAATGGGGCTAGAAATATCACCTTGTATGGGGGGCTTGTGATGTCACCCAACTTTATTGTTAATTAAATCTAAACAAGTCAACGTAAAATGAAATTGCGTAAGAGCGCCCCCCAGAGGGAGGGTTAGACCATAAAATAAAAATAAAAGCATTTCTGTGTTATAAATAAATCTTTTGAAATGAAAAGTATTTTTCAGACAGACATTTCGAATATTACATTCATAACAGGACATATCGTTTCATTTGGCTTCAACCCGCTCAGAGACTTGTTAATGTTTCTTAAAGAGACATTAAAGGCTTTTCCGTTGCATGAATCCTGACTGGCTCTAGTTATGGACCTTTTCATACGTGTCACAAGCGGCGAATACGTGAGCCGTGCAGTTTGTGTGTGAAATCACCTTATTAAAATAGCAGGGAGATAATGTGATAATTCACCCCCTTAAAATACCAAATTCATTTTAAATATATTTATATCTGACCATAAATGGAAATACATTTCTATGTGCTTTGTATAATCTCAGCATTCGAGTATCACATAGTTTAGTCACACATGCCCAGTCCCAATCTACTCAGGGGTGCCCCTACCATGAAGCAAACTGAAACATTTGCTCAGGGCGCCAGTTAAAAAAAATCCTCCTTCCTGCAATACTGAATTTTAGCACCAGTCCACCAACCAGTGTTAAGTCAGCCGTCCAGTCCACCAGTCAGTGTTAGTCATCCCAGCACACCCACCTCCCACGCCTATGTTCCCTGATGAAGCCATGCCCACTTATCATGCCACCACCCTTCTGCCATTAGGCGGCATTTAAAAGTTGTTTCAGGTGTCTAAAATCCTAGGAACACCCCTGAATCTACTGCAGTAACGTGTTACAGGTGGAATATCTAGCCAATCCTGTTACAATCCAGTACAGGGAAGGAAACACAGGACTCAGGTCACGTAGAGTTTCAAGTAGCGTGTTCAAGTAGCGTGTTCTACCAGCGTCCAATCAACGTTTTCTTTTTCGAAATTTTGAAACCCTTCACTGCCAGGGTTAAGCGCGTCATCTCGAACAAGAATTATTTGTTGGTTTTACATCTTTAAACGAGAGGCCGCATTTTTTTGCTTTAGGTGTTAAATGAGTTAAATCATCATTGGGAAAAATGGTGCCATTTATTTAGATTAACCAGCGTCCGTTCACATACAGATGATACAAAGAGATGAATCTATAGTGTCACCTTCGTTACTGCGTTAATTGGAATTATGCAAACGCAAGAATAATTACAGGTGATTTTATTTTAATTGGACGGGTGGGTGCACCCTCATCTATAAAAACGTAAATGAATGCGACCTAACGTGCGAAATCCTGCGAGTCTCATTCCATTCAGCTTGAAGGTTCTGATTCCTCTGTACCGGACAGTTTATTTCCTCTCCTGACATTTTCTTTATGTTCTCCAGGAAATTTATATATAATTTGTCCATTTCATTAAAAAATGATTTGATCTGTAGAGCTATGGGGCTCATTCAAATAGCATGACAACTAAATATTGCATTAAATAATTTAGCTGCTTTTTTTTCTATTCCCTACATGTGAAAACTCTTGTCAAAAATAGATTTTCCCCTAACGTCTAGCACAGAAACGTATTAAAACACTAGCCTTCCTCAGTGATTCTTAACCAATCAGTACAGAGAGCACTGCAGTTACTGCCCCTCACCAAGTTCAGCGACTTCAGGCATGCTCTGTTTGGTTGGGGCAAGATTAGCACCATTTTCAACGATAAGAACTTTTGTATAACCCTGTTAGTATCTTAAAATTGGCTGAAGGGATTTTAATGCTGTTTGGCTCGATTTAAAGCTAGAACAATAACATATTACATAATGGTTTTGCGGCTGGACATTACCTTTAATACTTAACTTCCCAGAACTTTATACTTACCTTCCCTAGCCCTGAAAACCTCACCTGCAACACCCAGAAATGTCCATTCATCATTTCCATGTAAACTAGGGATCATTTTGGCCATATGTTTTAAAACTACAAGTCCCAGCCTCCCCTAGCAGTAGAGGGCAGCCAGTTATAGAAGTATTATAGATGCATTAAATTTCGCTATCACAACTTACCTGCACCTGTTCCCACAATATATTAAACTTACATCGGGGAAATGCGAGCGGAAATTTGCGAACGTTTGCAGGGCTATAAAGACGCACTTGATAAGGCGTTTATTTTCACACAAAAAACGAGTGTAATAAACACCACAAAATGTATTGCGTCGCTTGTGATTCAAAGTCAAAATATTTTGCAAAACTGCTCAGGAAACCCAAAACCCTCTCTCACCTGTTAGTACAGGTTAGCGTGGCCTTTGCACAATTCTGAGCATTGTTGGGAGTTGTGGTTTTCAACAGAGCGCAGCCAGGGAGTGCTGGGAGTTATAGTTTTCAGCAGAAAGGGGTGGAATACTGGGTGTTGTAGTTTGCAGCAAAGGAATGCTGGGAGTTGTATTTTTCAGCAGAACGCGGTGGAATACTGTACTAGGCGTTATAGTTTGCAGCCAAGGAATGCTGGGAGTTGTATTTTTCAGCAGAACGCGGTGGAATACTGTACTAGGCGTTATAGTTTGCAGCCAAGGAATGCTGGGAGTTGTAGGTCAGACGTTATATTATCTGTGTTAATAAGACTCCTTACTGAAGACCTGTCAGGAAGGTTGGTTTAGGTTAAGAGATTCCATGAGATTGTTTAGTTTGTCTTTGTGAAGGGGCATTAGCAGTAAGTTACAGTGCAGACGGTGCCTATCAGGTGGCTCGCTCGGGGAGTCTTATATTGTACAATCGAGTGTTGTTGTTAAGCACTTAGCTTGAGTGTACAGAACTAACACATAATTAGACCTTCTCTGATTGTCTGTGATGTGATTGGCCCTTACCAGGTAAAATAGACCGCGCTTGGCACAGAGAAGGAATACAGCCTTCGGATTGTGTCCTTAAAGGGGCCAACACTCAATTAATATTTCATATGTACCCGCAAATCCCATTGGTATCTGTCAGCACACGCTTGGGGGTAACCGCATACATGGGCCTGACCAATTATGATATAATCATTATTATTATTATTATCATTATTATTATATTATTATTATAACCTGCCCATGTAGTGGATTTCTATGTAAGATTATAGCCTTATAATCTTACAGTTCCAGGAGGAGAAGGAAACCAGAAGCCACAAAGGGGTAGGTTATATAAATATATGCACCCCCAACTGTAAATTATAAGGTATTAGAAGTCACCTTGGAGTTCCGTGCCCTGTATAAAAGGTACTCGCCTGCAGCCTCGTTCTTTTATATGGTCATGAGAACTCCTCGGTGACTTCTAATATCCTTATAATTTACAGTAGGGATACATTATCCTTTATAATACATAGTGGTACCCAGAGTTCCCTGTATAACTCAGTCTGTGTCCTTGTACCTTTATATGGAACAGAACTCCTCAGTGACTTCTAATATCCTTATAATTTACAGTAGGACATTATCCCTTATAATACATGAGTGGTACCCAGAGTTCCCTGTATAACTCAGTCTGTGTCCTTGTACCTTAATATGACACAGAACTTCTCAGTGACTTCTAATATCCTTATAATTTCAGTAGGGGATACATTATCCCTTATAATACATGAGTGGTACCCAGAGTTCCCTGTATAAACTCAGTCTGTGTCCTTGTACCTTTATATAGACACAGAACTTCTCAGTGACTTCTAATATCCTTATAATTTACAGTAGGGGATACATTATCCTTATAATACATGAGTGGTACCCAGAGTTCCCTGTATAACTCAGTCTGTGTCCTTGTACCTTTATATAGAACAAGAACTCCTCAGTGACTTCTAATATCCTATAATTTACAGTAGGGGATACATTATCCCTTATAATACATGTGTGGTACCCAGAGTTCCCTGTATAACTCGTCTATGTCCTTGTACCTTTTATGAACAGAACTCCTCAGGACTTCTAATATCCTTATAATTTACAGTAGGGGGTACATTATCCCTTTAATACATGAGTGGTACCCAGAGTTCCCTGTATAACTCAGTCTGTGTCCTTGTACCTTTAATAGACACGAACTCCTCAGTGACTTCTAATATCCTTATAATTTACAGTAGGGATACATTATCCCTTATAATACACGTGGTACCCAGAGTTCCCTGTATAACTCAGTCTGTGTCCTTGTACCTTTATATAGACACAGAACTCCTCAGTGACTTCTACATCCTATAATTTCAGTAGGGGATACATTATCCCTTATAATACATGAGTGGTACCCAGAGTTCCCTGTATAACTCAGTCTGTGTCCTTGTACCTTTATATGGACACAGGAACTCCTCATGACTTCTAATATCCTTATAATTTACAGTAGGGATACATTATCCCTTATAATACATGAGTGGTACCCAGAGTTCCCTGTATAACACAGTCTGTGCCTTATACCTTTATATGGACACAGAACTCCTCGTGACTTCTAATATCCTTATAATTTACAGTAGGGGATACATTATCCTTATAATACATGAGTGGTACCCAGAGTTCCCTGTATAACTCATTCTGTGTCCTTGTACTTTATATGGACACAGAACTCCTCAGTGACTTCTAATATCCTTATAATTACAGTAGGGGATACATTATCCCTATAATACATGAGTGGTACCCAGAGTTCCCTGTATAACTCAGTCTGTGTCCTTGTACCTTTATATAGACACAGAACTCCTCAGTGACTTCTAATATCCTTATAATTTACAGTAGGGATACATTATCCCTTATATATACTGAGTGGTACCCAGAGTTCCCTGTATAACTCAGTCTGTGTCCTTGTACCTTTATATGACACAGAACTCCTCTGACTCTAATATCCTTATAATTTACAGTAGGGGATACATTATCCCTTATAATACATGAGTGGTACCCAGAGTTCCCTGTATAACTCAGTCTGTGTCCTGTACCTTTATATAGACACAGAACTCCTCAGTGACTTCTAATATCCTTATAATTTACAGTAGGGTACACTTATCCCTTATAATACATGAGTGGTACCCGAGTTCCCTGTATACTCAGTCTGTGTCCTTGTACCTTTATATGGACACAGAACTCCGCATGACTTCTATATCCTTATAATTTAACGTAGGGGATACATTATCCCTTATAATACATGAGTATTACCCAGAGTTCCGTATAACTCAGTCTGTGTCCTTGTACCTTTATATGGACACAGAACTCCTCTGTGACTTCTAATATCCTTATAATTTACAGTAGGGGATACATTATCCTTATAATACATGGGTGGTACCCAGAGTTCCCTGTATAACTCAGTCCTTGTACCTTTATATAGACACAGAACTCCTCAGTGACTTCTAATATCCTTATAATTTACAGTAGGGGATACATTATCCCTTATAATACATGAGATAGTACCCAAGTTCCCTGTATAACTCAGTCTGGTCCTTGTACCTTTATATGGACACAGAACTCCTCGTGACTTCTAATATCCTTATAATTTACAGTAGGGGATACATTATCCCTTATAATACATGATGGTACCCAGAGTTCCCTGTATAACTCAGTCTTGTCCTTGTACCTTTATATGGACACAGAACTCCTCAGTGACTTCTAATATCCTTATAATTTACAGTAGGGGATACATTATCCTTATAATACATGAGTGGTACCCAGAGTTCCCTGTATAACTCAGTCTGTGTCCTTGTACTTTATATAGACACAGAACTCCTCAGTGACTTCTAATATCCTTATAATTTACAGTAGGGGATACTATCCCTTATAATACATGAGTGGTACCCAGAGTTCCTGTATACTCAGTCTGGTCCTTGTACCTTTATATAGACACAGAACTCCTCAGTGACTTCTATATCCTTATAATTTACAGTAGGGGATCATTATCCTTATAATACATGAGTGGTACCACAGAGTTCCCTGTATAACTCCGTCCTTGTACCTTTATATAGACACAAACTCCTCAGTGACTTCTAATATCCTTATAATTTACAGTAGGGGATACATTATCCCTTATAATACATGAGTGGTACCCAGAGTTCCCTGTATAACTCAGTCTGTGTCCTTGTACCTTTATATAGACACAGAACCCTCAGTGACTTCTAATATCCTATAATTTACAGTAGGGGTACATTATCCCTTATAATACATGAGTGGTACCCAGAGTTCCCTGTATAACTCAGTCTGTGTCCTTGTACCTTTATATAGACACAGAACTCCTCAGTGACTTCTAAATCCTTATAATTTACAGTAGGGGATACATTATCCCTATAATACTGAGTGGTACCAGAGTTCCCTGTATAACTCAGTCTGTGTCCTTGTACCTTTATATAGACACAGAACTCCTCAGTGACTTCTAATATCCTTATAATTTACAGTAGGGGATACATTATCCCTTATAATACATGAGTTGGTACCCAGAGTTCCCTGTATAACTCAGTCTGTGTCCTTGTACCTTTATATAGACACAGAACTCCTCAGTGACTTCTAATATCCTTATAATTTGCAGTAGGGGATACATTATCCCTTATATACATGAGTGGTACCCAGAGTTCCTGTATAACTCAGTCTGTGTCCTTGTACCTTTATATAGACACAGAACTCCTCAGTGACTTCTAATATCCTTATAATTTACAGTAGGGGATACATTATCCCTTATAATACATGAGTGGTACCCAGAGTTCCCTGTATAACTAAGCTGTGTCCTTGTACCTTTATATAGACACGAATCCTCAGTGACTTCTAATACCTTATATTTACAGTTGGGGATACATTATCCCTTATAATACATGAGTGGTACCCAGAGTTCCCTGTATAACTCGTCTGTGTCCTTGTACCTTTATATGGACACAGAACTCCTCAGTGACTTCTAATATCCTTATAATTTACAGTTGGGGATACATTATCCCTTATAATACATGAGTGGTACCCAGAGTTCCCTGTATAACTCAGTCTTGTCCTTGTACCTTTATATAGACACAGAACTCCTCAGTGACTTCTAATATCCTTATAATTTACAGTTGGGGATACATTATCCTATAATACATGAGTGGTACCAGAGTTCCCTGTATAACTCAGTCTGTGTCCTTGTACCTTATAATGGACACAGAACTCCTCAGTGACTTCTAATATCCTTATAATTTACAGTTGGGGATACATTATCCCTTATAATACATGAGTGGTACCAGAGTTCCCTGTATAACTCAGTCTTGTCCTTGTACCTTTATTAGACACAGAAATCCTCAGTGACTTCTAATATCCTTATAATTTCAGTTGGGGATACATTATCCCTTATAATACATGAGTGGTACCCAGAGTTCCCTGTATAACTCAGTCTGGGTCCTGTTAACCTTTATATGGACCAGAACTCCCCTCATTACTTCTAATATCCTTATAATTTACAGTAGGGGATACATTATCCTTATAATACATGAGTGGTACCCAGAGTTCCCTGTATAACTCAGTCTGTGTCCTTGTACCTTTATATAGACACAGAACTCCTCAGTGACTTCTAATATCCTTATAATTTACAGTTGGGGATACATTATCCCTTATAATACATGGGTGGTACCCAGAGTTCCCTGTATAACTCAGTCTGTGTCCTTGTACCTTAATATAGACACAGAACTCCTCAGTGACTTCTAATATCCTTAGAATTTACAGTAGGGGATACATTATCCTTATAATACATGGGTGGTACCCAGAGTTCCCTGTATAACTCAGTCTGTGTCCTTGTACATTTATATAGACACAGAACTCCTCAGTGACTTCTAATATCCTTATAATTTACAGTAGGGGATACATTATCCACTATATAATTTACTACTCAGAAAAGCAGGAACTGATCATTCAATCCTTGATATAGATATTGAACTTTTTTATCCCCTTTTTGAATTAATTTCCATTTAGTGATAAGTTCCGGTTTTAAGACGACACATTCTACAAAACGAAATGTCGCAGATCCGGCAAAATTGACGATGAAATTCGGTGTTGAAAAATGTGAAAATCGGCTAAATTTTTTTAAAAAAAAAATCTGCTTCAATAAGGGGTTTTCGGTTCCACAGAACCGCTGGATTTTCAGTGTGTCGGAATCGGGGATGAGTGACACCCACTTTCCACCCAGCAAAGCTTTACATAGCGCCCCAAATTGTTTTATCTTTCCATTTAAAGGGGAAATCTCCCCAGCCTGGTGCAGTGAGCAGGAAATAAAGGTCGTGTCCATAACGTTCATGTAACGATCAGTGAATCTGCCGTGCGCAGCACAAAACCAGTTCACAGGGAGAGGTCAGAGAGAAGTAATTTAATTGCTGAGTCTCCGATACAAAGTAGCAACATCACTGCAATGTAACCAGGTCTTATATTTATTTCACATGATCCAGGAAGGTCTGTCCAGCCTACAGCCGCCCCCACCTAGAGTCTGACTGAATAAAAGATCTGAAGGTGCTGGGAGTCTAAGATAAGCCACAGGAATAAGGAAGGCATTATTATATGACGGGAGTTGCCATACTAGGGTTTGTTTTTGTACACAGAACATTCCTTCTCTGTATATTTATACATATGGGTGGGAGCTGCCATATTGTTTCCCTTAGACAGTACAGTATGAGGGTATAGCTTATTGTGTGTACAGAACGTTCCTTCTCTGTATATTTATACATATGGGTGGGAGCTGCTATATTGTTTCCCTTAGACAGTACAGTATGAGGGTATAGCTTATTGTATGTACAGAACATTCCTTCTCTGTATATTTATACATATGGGTGGGAGCTGCTATATTGTTTCCCTTAGACAGTACAGTATGAGGGTATAGCTTATTGTGTGTACAGAACATTCCTTCTCTGTATATTTATATATATATGGGTGGGAGCTGCCATAGTGTTTCCCTTAGACAGTACAGTATAAGGGTATAGCTTATTGTATGTACAGAACATTCCTTCTCTGTATATTTATACATATGGGTGGGAGCTGCCATATTGTTTCCCTTAGACAGTACAGTATGAGGGTATAGCTTATTGTATGTACTGAACATTCCTTCTCTGTATATTTATACATATGGGTGGGAGCTGCCATATTGTTTCCCTTAGACAGTACAGTATGAGGGTATAGCTTATTGTATGTACAGAACATTCCTTTTTTATCCTTTGGGAATTAATTTCCATGGTTAGTGATAAGTTCCGGTTTAAGACGCACAATTCTACAAAACGATAAATGTTTTTTTTGTTTTTTTACGCAGATCCGGCAAAATGACGCTGAAATTCGGTGTTAAAAATGTGGAAAATCGGCTGTAAATTTTTTTAAAAAAAAAATCTGCTTCAATAAGGGTTTTTACGGTTCCACAGGACCGCTGGAATTTCAGTCAGGGTCGGAATCGGGGATGAGTGTGACACCCACCTTTCACCCAGCAAAGCTTACATAGAGCCCCAAAATTTTTTATCTTTCCATAAAGGGGGAAATTCTCCCCACGCTGGTGCAGTGCGCAGGAAATAAGGTCGTGTCCATAACGTATGTAACGGACATGTGAATATGCCGTGCGCAGCACAAAACAGTTTCACAGGGAGAAGGGTCTCAGAGAGAAGTAATTTTAATTGCTGAGTCTCGATACAATAGTAGCAAATTCAATGCAATGTAACCGGGGTCTTATATTATTCACATGATCACAGGAAGGTCTGTCAGCTACAGGCGCCCCACTAGAGTATGATGAATAAAAAGACTTGAAGGTGTGGGAGTCTAAGATTAAGCCACCAGGAATCAGGAAGGAAGTATTTATGACGGGAGTTGCCAACTAGGTTTGTTTGTACCACAGAACATTCCTTCTCTGTATATTTATTACATATGGGGGGAGCTGCCATATTGTTTCCCTTAGACAGTACAGTATGAGGGTATAGCTTATTGTGGTGTACAGAACGTTACTGATGTATATTAGTACATATGGGTGGGAGCTTGCATATTGTTTCCTTAGACAGTACAGTATGAGGGTATAGCTTATTGTATGTACAGAACATTCCTTCTCTGTATATTTTATACATATGGGTGGGAGCTGCATATTGTTTCCCTTAGACAGTACAGTATGAGGGTATAGCTTATGTGTGTACAGAACATTCCTTCTCTGTATATTTATATATATATGGGTGGGAGCTGCCATTTGTTTCCCTTAGGACAGTACAGTATAGGGTATAGCTTATTGTATGTACAGAACATTCCTTCTTGTATTTATACATATGGGTGGGAGCTGCCATATTGTTTCCCTTAGACAGTACAGTATGAGGGTATAGCTTATTGTATGTACGAACATTCCTTCTCTGTATATTTATACATATGGGTGGGAGCTGCCATATTGTTTCCTAGACAGTACAGTATGAGGGTATAGCTTATTGTATGTACAGAACATTCCTTCTCTGATATTTATACATATGGGTGGGAGCTGCCATATTGTTTCTACCCTTAGACAGTACAGATGAGGGTATAGCTTATTGTATGTACAGAACATTCCTTCTCTGTATATTATTACTCTGGGTGGGAGCTGCCATATTGTTTCCCTAGACAGTACAGAGATGAGGGTATAGCTTATTGTATGACAGAAACATTCTTCTCTGTATATGTATACATATGGGTGGGAGCTGCCATATTGTTTCCTTAGACAGTACAGTATGGGGTATAGCTTATTGTATGTACAAAACATTCCTTTCTCGTATATTATATAACATATGGGTGGGAGCTGCCATATTGTTTCCTTAGACGTACGTATGAGGGTATAGCTTATTGTGTGACAGAACCTTCCTCTCTGTATATTTATTTACATATGGGTGGGAGCTGCCATATTGTTTCCCTATAGAAGTACAGTATGAGGGTATAGGCTTATGTATATACAGAAATTCCTTCTCTGATATTTATACATATGGGTGGGAGCTGCATATTGTTCCTTAGACAGTACGGTATGAGGTATAAGCTTATTTGGTGTACAGAACATTCCTTCTGTATATTTATTACATGGGTGGGAGCTGCCACATTGTTTCCCTTAGACAGTACAGTATGAGGGTATAGATTATTGTATGTACAGAACATTCCTTCTCTGTATATTTATACATATGGGTGGGAGCTGCCATATTGTTTCCCTTAGATAGTACAGTATGAGGGTAGAGCTTATTGTATGGTACAGAACATTCCTTCTCTGTATATTTAATTTATACATATTGGGTGGGAGCTGCCAGATTGTTTCCCTAGACAGTACAGTATGAGGGTATAGCTTATGTATGTACAGAACATTCCTTCTCTGTATATTTATACATATGGGTGGGAGTGCTGCATATTGTTTCCTTAGAACAGTTACCGTATGAGGGTTAATAGCTTATTGTGGTCAGAACATTCCTTTCTGTATTTTTATACATATGGGGGGAGGCTGCCATATTTTTGGTTTCCTGAGAAGTCGTATGAGGGTATAGCTTATTGTTGTACAGAACATTCTTTTCTGTATATTTATGACATTATGGGTGGGAGCTGCCCATTGTTTCCCTTAGACAGTACAGTATGACGTATAGCCTTATTGTGGTACAGAACATCCTTAAGACAGATAGAGAGACACAGAGAAAGAGTGAGAGGTACAGATAGAGATACAGAGACAGAGATAAAGCTTGGTCTGACCATGTTACATGTTTTAGCTAATAAAGAAAAAACTATGTAGCTTTTTTAACCCTTTCACTGGGCTGTAGAATAAGGACCCAGATTCACCCATGAGGAGGAAGGAAGGAAAGTGTAGAAGGCTGAGATACATAATATATATATAAATAGAGAGATGTAGAACATGGTACAATGACTCCCCCCTCTGATTGTTGGAGTTAATGCTGTAACAGGGACACAATCTTGTTAGCCAGTTTAATTCTCTATGGCAGGTGGATTGTATTGAAGAATGGGGGGGTCATTAACCCATTCACTGCAAGAGGAATAGAGAAATGGGGGGGTCATTAACCCATTCACTGCAAGAGGAATAGAGAAATGGGGGGGTCATTAACCCATTCACTGCAAGAGGAATAGAGAAATGGGGGGGGGGTCATTAACCCATTCACTGCAAGAGGAATAGAGAAATGGGGGGGGTCATTAACCCATTCACTGCAAGAGGAATAGAGAAATGGGGGGGTCATTAACCCATTCACTGCAAGAGGAATAGAGAAATGGGGGGGTCATTAACCCATTCACTGCAAGAGGAATAGAGAAATGTTTTTCACTGCAAGAGGAAGAGAGGAAATGGGGGGGGTCATTAACCCATTAACGCAAGAGGAATAGAGGAAATGGGGGGGTCATTAACCCATCATGCAACGAGGGAATAGAGGAAATGGTTGGGGTCATTAACCCATTCACTGAAAGAGGAATAGAGAAATGGGGTGGTCATTAACCCATGCACTGCAAGAGGGAATAGAGAAATGGGGGGTCCATTACCCCATTTCACTGCAAGAGGAATAGAGAAAGGGGGGGTCATTAACCCATGCATGCAAGAGGAATAAGAGAACTGGGAGGGGTGGTCATTAACCCATCACTGCAAGAGGATAGAGAAATGGGGGGCGTCATTAACCCAGCTTCACTGCAGAGGAATAGAGAAATGGCGGGGTCATTAACCCATTCACTGCAAGAGGGAATAGAGAAAGGGGGGGGGTCATTAACCCCTTCACTGCAAGAGGAATAGAGAAATGGGGGGGTCAATTAACCCATCACTGCAAGAGGAATAGAGAAAATACCCTAACCAATAATGTCTGTATAACAGTTAAATCGTAAATAGTATTGGAGGTTGTATAAAGACATACGTCCATCTAGTCCAACCTTTATACCCTACCCATAATGTCTGTATAACGTACATAGTAACATAGTATTGGAGGTTGTATAAAGAAATACGTCCATCTAGTCCAACCTTTATACCCTACCCATAAGTCTGTTAACAGTTACATAGTAACATAGTATTGGAGGTTGTATAAAGACATACGTCCATCTAGTCCAACCTTTATACCCTACCCATAATGTCGTAGTAACAGTTACATAGTAACATAGTATTGGAGGTTGTATAAAGACATACGTCCATCTAGTCCAACCTTTATACCCTACCCATAATGTCTTTATAACAGTTACATAGTAACATAGTATTGGAGGTTGTATAAAGACATACGTCCTATGTCCAACCTTTATACCCTACCCATAATGTCTTATAAACAGTTACATAGTAACATAGATTGGAGGTTGTATAAAGACATCGTCCATCTAGTCCAACCTTATACCCTACCCTAATGTCTTATAACAGTTACATAGTAACATAGTAATTGAGGTTGTATAAAGACATGTCCATCTAGTCCAACCTTTTATACCTACCCATAATGTCGCTATAACAGTTACAGTAACATAGTATTGGAGGTTGTATAAAGACATACGTTCCATCTAGTCCAACCTTTATACCCTACCCATAATGTCTGTATAAAGTTACATAGTAACATAGTATTGGAGGTTGTATAAAGACATACGTCCATCTAGTCCAACCTTATACACTACCCATAATGTCTTATAACAGTTACATAGTAACATAGATTGGAGGTTGTATAAAGACATACGTCCATCTAGTCCAACCTTATACCCTACCCATAATGTCTGTATAACAGTTACATAGAACATAGTATTGGAGGTTGTTATAAAGACATGTCCATCTAGTCCAACCTTTATACCCTACCATAATGTCTGTATAACAGTTACAGTACAGTATGTGTTGAGGTTGTATAAAGACATACGTCCATCTTAGTCCAACCTTTTTTAATAGTTACACTTATAGATACACATACCCTCCAACATTCCCCTTTAATAGTTACACTTATAGATACACATATCCTCCAACATTACCCCTTTAATAGTTACACTTATAGAAACACATACCCTCCAACATTCCCCTTTAATAGTTACACTTATAGATACACATACCCTCCAACATTCCTTCTTTAACAGTAACACTTATAGAAACAAAACACCCTTAAGTGTGTCTGAGATTTAGTTGTCCAACCTACCTGCCAAGAAACTATGTGTGCGTGGTGACAACAAATATGGATTTTCTTTAGATTTCTGTTTGTTCACTTTGCGTTGTCATAGGATATAAATAACTTAACACTTCTACCTGTGAAAGCATCCTGGGTTTGTACCATTGTATTGTATATCAGGGACCTTGTGAATAAACTGAATAGGATGCACAGTTTGCCTATCTATAGAACAGGAAAAGTTTCTCATAGGTTAATGTCGAACAGTGGGGGAACTTTTTACATAGGATCAAAGTGTCTACAATTTAGCCCTTTTATCAAAATGATTAGAATGAAAGCTGAAAATCGTTTTTTTTGCACAATCCCCATTCTAAACTAATGCAAGAACTTGTTGCAGCAGGCCCTGCCGACTAGTAATATCTAGCCAATCCTGTTACAGTCAGGGGTGTCTCTCTAATGAGGCAAAATGAGCTAAATGCTCCGGGCAGCTCCCCTGCTAAATATGAGAGAGGCAGCAGGCAGAGGGCAGAGAAGAAGGAAAATAAAGATAGCACCTAGTAGTACATAGGGGCCGCATTCAAAAGTTTGGCAAAAATCCTAGAGACACGCCTGATTACAGTGCAGATTTGGCAAAGGAACATGTGACTGACGTCAAGTTGCAAATGGTTCTCTAGTCCAGATCTTCCGAGGTCTACATTTTGCTATAATACAATTTATCAGAGTTTACATTTGTTTGTAAAATCATTTGGGTTTACAGTAGTTTGCCTTTAACAGTTTAAAACCCCACCCCCAAAGACCTTTACGGGATGCACAGAATGCACAGTGCAGCTTTATTTATTATAAGTCTTAACTCCAATCAGATAGGAACCATCTTGCTGCACATTCTATGAGATGTTTGGATATTTCTGTATAGAAAGATAAATAGACCCAGAGCTTCTCTCTGTAGGATAAACTGCCGACCTCCAACACAAGACGTTACGGGGAGAAGAATAAATGATTAACCCCTTAATTAATTCCCTTATCAGGTCTCGATAAACCAAATTTCCCTGTCTATTTGGCAACAGAATTAGATTGTAAGCTCTGCAGGGGAATCCGACGCCTGTTCCCAGATCTATCATTCTACCCTAGTCACAAATATATCTAGGAACATCGCCAGCCTCTGAAACTGGGTTAACGGCCACTAAAATGCAACAGAGAAGACAAATAACAAAGACACTTTATGAAATGGGAACTGGGCCGCTCGGTCATTCCAAGATGACACCATTTGTGCACGACTAAGAAATCTCACTCCATAAATGGACTGGGCCTAATGACTTAGGAAGATCTGCTCCTCGCAACATCAAACACCCATGATATCTACATGTCATGGTGGAATTGATGTATGGCTACATTAAAATCAGTGCAGGCTGCGTCATGTTTCTAATGGAAATACTGACCGGCCTTTCAGCATTGCTGATTTTGAGGTGCTCAGTTAGTACGGAAATTACATCCTCATTACTGTCATATCATTGCTGCTGTCAATCCAAAGTTACAGCAGTATTTATGGTGCTTTTTCCTGCTAGTACTGTGAGCTGTGACATCACCAGCACTTGGGGTCACTTTCTAAGTTTAAGGTTGGAGCATGCTCACTGCTGGGACAGAACATCATCAGATGCATCATAAGCCCCGCCCCTGAACTTCTAACACATTTTTAAAGTCAGACACAAGCCTGAAAACATTTGTTTCTCTCCCTAAGGAGCCCATAGAGGAAAGGACCGAGATTGGTGTCTGTAACTAGCTTCAGAAACGATTGCTTTTTGGGGGTGGGGCTTATGACTAGAGATGAACTCCGAAGTTTCGTTCCATTTGCAGATTTAAAACTTTGAAAACGAGGTTGTTTTCAAGGGTTAAAAAGTAACCTCGTCCATTTGGTAACCCTCGAAAATACGTTCCGAATTCTGAACTATCCACTCGGTTTCAAATGGAACGTTCGGATTGTTCCTCAGCTAAGCAGTTTAATCTCTTGCATAGGCTGCCGAGAAAGAGCAACAACTAGTGGTCTAATTGCAATGAAATGTGTAGGGATTGTGGTTGTTAGGTAATTGTAGTTACCTAATTGTAGTTACTATTATTATTATTATTATTATTATTATTATTATTATTATTATTATGGATTTATACAGTATAGTATAGTACAGTAAAGTACAGTATAGTATAGTATAGTACAGTATAGTACAGTATAGTATATAGTATAGTACAGTATAGTACAGTACAGTATAGTACAGTACAGTATAGTACAGTACAGTACAGTACAGTATAGTACAGTATAGTACAGTATAGTACAGTATAGTACAGTACAGTATAGTACAGTATAGTACAGTACAGTATAGTACAGTATAGTACAGTACAGTATAGTATATAGTATAGTACAGTATAGTACAGTATAGTACAGTACAGTATAGTATATAGTATAGTACAGTACAGTATAGTATAGTACAGTATAGTATAGTACAGTACAGTATAGTACAGTACAGTATAGTACAGTATAGTACAGTATAGTACAGTACAGTATAGTACAGTACAGTACAGTATAGTACAGTATAGTACAGTACAGTATAGTACAGTACAGTATAGTACAGTATAGTACAGTACAGTACAGTACAGTATAGTACAGTATAGTACAGTACAGTATAGTATATAGTATAGTACAGTACAGTATAGTATATAGTATAGTACAGTACAGTACAGTATAGTATATAGTATAGTACAGTACAGTATAGTATAGTACAGTACAGTATAGTACAGTATAGTACAGTATAGTATATAGTATAGTACACTACACTATAGTATAGTTTAGTATAGTATAGTATAGTATTTGAGGTTGAATAAAGACATACGTCCATCCAGTCAAACCCATCTAGCAATATCCTCATTTCCTGCCTAACTGTTGATCCAGAGGAAGGCAAAAAAAACCCACCAAATTTATGAAGGGGGGAAAAATTCCTTCCTGACTCCAAGTGGCAATGGGAAATTTCCCTGGACCAACTCTACTTTATATATCAATACCAGTAACTTGTAACATTCCTTGTTTGTAGAAACTCATCCAGCTTTTTATTAAACTGACCAATGAACCTGCCATAACAACGTCCACTGGAAGACAGTTCCATTAGCTCTTCCCGTTCTACAGTGACAAAACCCTTTCCAACTCTACTTTAGTATCAATCCCAGTAATTGTAACATTCCTTGTTTGTAGAAACTCATCCAGCTTTTTATTAAACTGACCAATGAACCTGCCATAACAACGTCCACTGAAGACAGTTCCATAGCTTTACCGTTCTCACAGTGACAAACCCTTTCCCAACTCTACTTTATGTATCAATCCAGTAACTTGTAACATTCCTTGTTTGTAGAAACTCATCCAGCTTTTTATTAAACTGACCAATGAACCTGCCATAACAACGTCCACTGGAAGACAGTTCCATAGCTTTACCGTTCTCACAGTGACAAACCTTTCCCAACTCTACTTTATGTATCAATACCAGTAACTTGTAACATTCCTTGTTGTAGAAACTCATCCAGCTTTTTATTAAACTGACCAATGAACCTGCCATAACAAACGTCCACTGGAAGACAGTTCCATAGCTTTTACCGTTCTCACAGTGAAACAACCCTTTCCCAACTTGAAGCACTAACCTTTATTCTTCAAGTCTTAAGGGATGTCCACGTGTCCTCTGACATGTTCTATTGGTGAACAATGTCCCAGATAGTTATTGTATGGCCCGTTAATGTATTTATACACAGTAATCATATCCCCACGCAAGCGCCTTTTCTCCAGCGTACATAATTGTAACTTTTCCAGTCTCTCTTCATATTCAAGCTCCCCCAATTACCTTATTAATTTAGTTGCCCTTCTCTGAACCCTTTCCATTTCAAAGATGTCCTTTTGGTACACATAAAATTGCACTGCATATTCCAAATGAGGCCTTACCAATGCTTTGTAAAGAGGGAGAATAACATTTTCCTCCCTTGAATCCATACCTCTCTTTATACAAGACAATACCATGCTGGCTCTGGCTGTTGCCGCCTGGCACTGCTTGCTACCTTTAAGTTTGTTATCCACCAAAACTCCAAGATCCCTTTCCAACAGGGATTCACTTAACACAGAGCCATTTATAGTATAAGCAGCACAAGGATTTTTAAGTCCAAAATGCATCACCTTACATTTATCAAGATTGAATTTCATCTGCTACTTAGCAGCCCAATGTGACAATCTATCTAGATCCCCTGTAACGATTGCACATCCTCTGAAGTTTTTAATGGTTGACAAAGTTTTGTGTCGTCAGCAAACACAGAAACCTTGCTGACAATACCCACTTCCAAATCATTAATAAATAGATTAAATAGAAGCGGCCCCAACACAGAACCCTGTGGCCCCCACTTAGCACTTTAGTCCATAATGATGAAGCCCCATTAACAACTACTCTCTGCATCCTATTCATTAACCAATTTTCTATCCATGTACAAATGTGACTCCCCAGACCAACAGACCTTAGCTTATTCATTAGTCGCCTATGGGGGACTGTATCAAAAGCCTTTGCAAAATCAAGTAACTACATCTACTGCTATACCAGAGTCTAAATTTCTACTTACTTCCTCATAAAAGCCAAGCAAGTTAGTTTGACAAGATCTATTCCTCCTAAATCCATGTAACAACAACATCTTCTTTGGAGCTTTACAATTACATAGTCATACATGACATACAGTAGGTAATACATGTTATACTAAGTTATACATACTACATACGCAGGTAATACATAATATAAGCACGCAGTGATGAGTACTTGCAGCAATACCATGATACACTAGGAAAGAGGACCTTGCCCAAAGAGCTTACAGTCTTTATAATCAGATTATTCTTCGCTTATTTTTACATCAGGCCCAAAAAAGTAAAAAAATTTGGGTGGGGGAAATCCACAAAGAAAACCTTCAATCTCGTTGCAGATGTATCCAAGGGAGGATTTGAACCCAGGACTCTGAGCTGCAAGCTAACCAGTGTGGAACACATTTGCTGGGACTGCCTTAGTGAACTAACTTGAGGTAGAAAGTGGAACTGCAATCGATAGCAACCAGTAGGGGCTCTAGACTAAGTGGATATTTAATTAACATTAAAGGTTTACGCATAAATTCCATCTCTACACTACAGCAAGAAGGTTAAGGAACACAAATTGTTTTAAACTGCAACTCCCACAATTTGCAACAATTGTCCAATCCTTAGGGCGCTTTACATTCAATTATAGAGCAATAGATTTCCAATAGATGGATGATCTGAGGTCCTACATTTTATTTGAAGCTGTGTACATATGGACAAGGATTCTGTGCCTTGTGCCAGGATTACTGTATTTTAAATTCAAAATTCATACATCTAACTGGCACTATTAGAGTCTGACCTACTTTCCTGTAATATAGACAAAATTGTATCCCCTACTGAAACATATAAGGATATTAGAAGTCACCAAAGATATTTAAATGAAAATTTAAATATACAAGGCCACTTGTAATAATATCACAGAACTCCATTGTGCCTTCTAATATCCTTACATTGCAGTAAGTAGAGGGTACGTTGTACATTGTTTCCTATAATACAACTTACAGTGAGTATCTGAGATAAGATATAGCTAAACACTGATTATAACTGATGACATAGCTAAACACAGATTATAACTGATGACATAGCTAAACACTGATTATAACTGATGACATAGCTAAACACTTATTATAACTGATGACATAGCTAAACACTGATTATAACTGATGACATAGCTAAACACTGATTATAACTGATGACATAGCTAAACACTGATTATAACTGATAACATAGCTAAACACTAATTATAACTGATGACATAGCTAAACACTGATTATAACTGATGACGTAGCTAAACACTGATTATAACTGACATAGCTAAACACTGATTATAACTGATGACATAGACTAAACCTGATATAACTTGGACATAGCTAAACACTGTATAAATGATGACATAGCTAAACACTGATTAAAACTAATAACATAGCTAAACACTGATTATAACTGATGACATAGCAGAAACTTGATTCTAACTGATGACATAGCTAAACACTGATTATAACTGATGACATAGCTAAACACTGATTATAACTGATGACATAGATAAACACTGATTATAACTGATGACATAAATAAACACTGATTATAACTGATGACATAGCTAAACACTGAGCATAACTGATGACATAGCTAAACCCTGATTATAACTGATGACATAGCTAAACACTGATTATAACTGATGACATAGCTAAACACTGATTATAACTGATGACATAGCTAAACACTGATTATAACTGATGACATGCTAAACACTGATTATAATGATAACATACTAAACACTGATTAAACTGATGACGTAGCTAAACACTGTTATAAACTGACATAGCTAACACTGATATAACTGACATAGCTAAACACTGATTATAACTGATGATAAGCTAAACACGGATTATAACTGATGACATAGCTAAACACTGATTATAACTGATGACATAGCTAAACACTGATTAAACTGATGACATAATAAAACTGATTATAACTGATGTCATAGCTAAACACTGATTATAACTGATAACATAGCTAAACATGTTATAACTGATACATAGCTAAACATGATAGTAACTATGACATAGATAAACACTGATTATAACTGATGACATAGCTAAACACTGATTATAACTGATGACATAGATAACACTGATTATAACTGATAACATACTAAACACACTGATTATAACTGATGACATAGATAAACACTGATATAACTGATGACATAGCTAAACACTGATTATAACTGATGACATAGCTAAACACTGATTATAACTGATGACATAGATAAACACTGATTAAACTGATGTCATAGCTAAACACTGATATAACTGATGACAGCTAAACACTGATTATAACTGATGACATAGATAAAAACTGATTATAACTGATGACACATAGATAAACACTGATTATAACTGAAACATAGCTAAACACCTGATAACTATACTGAATGACATAGCTAACACTATTATAACTGATGACATAGCTAAACACTGATTATAACTGAGACATGCTAGCTATAAACACTGATTACTAACTGATGACATTGCTACAACACTGATTATAACACTGATGACAGATAGTAAAACCTTCACTGATTTTATTAAACCTAATGACATAGCTAAACACTGATTATAACTGATGACATAGCTAAACACTGATTATAACTGATGACATAGCTAAACACTGATTATAACTGATGACATACTGTTGGTAAACACTGATTATAACTGATGACATAGCTAAGCAGTGTATATAAGGATATAATTAACATACATGGACAACTTTCAAATGACTGTGGAATTTGACTATAATACTTATTTTACAGGTTGAAGTTTGATTTAAAGAAAAAAGCTCTTTGGCACCTCCAGAAACTAAAACATATTTTTAGGGGACACTGACCCTTTTATGTATTATCATAATAGCAGCTGATACTGAGCTCTCCCAGTAGTCTCAAAAGGTCACTGAATAAAGGAGGATTCTGGGAAATATAGTTAAACCCCAGGCTATGTGCAACTCAGTTTAACTGCCCAATGATTTTCTGTTTCTAACCCAAGGCTGTAACAATATATTGACAGAACACCAGACTGGGATGGCATTGGGGATTATAGGGAGAGACCCCCTTCTTTCCATAGCTAATCAGGAAAATTTCTGGGATGGGAGGAATATTTCATGGGATACAAATGGACCAGTATTGTATTCACCTGTGTAAAAAGTCTTCAAAGGCTATAAAGAGAGAGACAGAGAGTCAGAGAGAGACACAGACAGTCAAAGAGAGACACAGAGAGACACAGACCACAGACAGTCAGAGAGAGATACAGAGAGACACAGACAGTCAGAGAGGGACACAGAAAGACAGAGAGATAAAGACAGTCAGAGAGACAGTCAGAGAGAGACACAGACAGTCCGAGAGAGATACAGAGAGACACATCGGTCAGAGAAGACACGACAGTCAGAGAGAGACACAGAAAGACAGAGAGAGACAGAGAGACAGAGAGATAAAGACAGTCAGAGAGACAGTCAGAGAGGACCAGACAGTCAGAGAGAGACACAGACTGTCAGAGAGAGATACAGAGAGACACAGACAGTCAGAGACACAGAGATACACATACAGTCAGAGAGAGACCAGACAGTCAGAGAGAGACACAGACAGTCAGAGAGACACAGACAGTCGAGAGAGACACAGACAGTCAGAGAGAGATACGAGAGACACAGTCGGTCAAGAGACACGACAGTCAGAGAGAGACACAAAAGACAGAGAAGACAGAGAGACAGAGAGATAAAGACAGTCAGAGAGACAGTCAGAGAGAGACACAGACAGTCAGAGAGAGACACAGACAGTCAGAGAGAGATACAGGGAGACACAGACAGTCAGAGAGAGATACAGAGAGACACAGACAGTCAGAGAGGGACACAGAAGACAGAGAGATAAAGACAGTCAGAGAGACAGATAGAGAGACACAGAGAAAGAGTGAGAGGTACAGATAGAGAAACTGGGAGAGAGATACAGAGAGACGCAGACATTCAGAGAGAGATACAGGGAAGCACAGACAGTCAGAGAGAGATACAGAGAGACACAGACAGTCAGAGAGGGACACAGAAAGACAGAGAGATAAAGACAGTCAGAGAGACAGATAGAGAGACACAGAGAAAGAGTGAGAGGTACAGATAGGAAACTGGGAGAGAGATCAAAGACGCAGACGTCAGAGAGAGATACAGAAGCCAACAGTCAAGAGGATACAGAGAACACGACGTCAGAGAGGGACCGAAAGACAGAGAGATAAGACAGTCAGAGAGCAGATAGAGAGACACAGAGAAAGAGTGAAGGTACAGATAGAGATACAGAGACAGAGATAAAGCTTGGTCTACCATGTTACATGTTTAGCTAATAAAAGAAAAACTATGTAGCTTTTTTAACCCTTTCACTGGGCTGTAGAATAGGACCCAGATTCACCATGAGAGGAAGGAGGAAAGTGTAGAAGGCTGAGATACATAATATATATAAATAGAGAGATGTAGAACATGGTACAATGACTCCCCCCTCTGATTGTTGGAGTTAATGCTGTAACAGGGACACAATCTTGTTAGCCAGTTTAATTCTCTATGGCAGGTGGATTGTATTGAAGAATGGGGGGTCATTAACCCATTCACTGCAAGAGAATAGAGAAATGGGGGGGTCATTAACCCATTCACTGCAAGAGGAATAAGAAATGGGGGTCATTACCCATTCACTGCAAGAGGAATAGAGAAATGGGGGGTCATTAACCCATTCACTGCAAGAGGAATAGAGAATGGGGGGGTCATTAACCCATTCCACTGCAAGAGAATAGAGAAATGGGGGGGGGTCATTAACCCATTCACTGCAAGAGGATATAGAATGGGGGGTCATTACCCATTCACTGCAAGAGGAATAGAGAATGGGGGGTCATTAACCATTCACGGCAAGGAATAGAGAAATGGGGGGGTCATTAACCCATTCACTGCAGAGGAATAGAGAAATGGGGGGTCATTAACCCATTCACTGCAAGAGGAATAGAGAAATGGGGGGGGGGTCATTAACCCATTCACTGCAAGAGGAATAGAGAAATGGGGGGGTCATTAACCCATTCACTGCAAGAGGAATAGAGAAATGGGGGGTCATTAACCCTTCACTGCAAAGGAATAGAGAAAGGGGGGGTCATTAACCCATTCACTGCAAGAGGAATAGAGAATGGGGGGGGGTCATTAACCCATTCACTGCAAGAGGAATAGAGAAATGGGGGGGTCATTAACCCTTCACTGCAAGAGGAATAGAGAAATGGGGGGGTCATTAACCCATTCACTGCAAGAGGAATAGAGAAATGGGGGGGGGGTCATTAACCCATTCACTGCAGAGGAATAGAAAATGGGGGGGTCATTAACCCATTCACTGCAATGAGGAATAGAGAAATGGGGGGGGGGGGGTCATTAACCCATTCACTGCTCTATGATAAATGGTTATTTACCCAGATCATATTTTCCTTTCCTTTTCCCTCCAAGCACTTGATACAATGAAGGACAAATATTCCCATGGAACAAAAAAATGAGATTTTATTCTATTGAGCAAACAGAACTGAACCTTAGAAAGGAATCTCTACTACTTAACCCCCTGCTGCTTAGATCTGGAACGTTACTAATGATAATACAATGTGAATGAATGGGACCCACACTCTGTGCAATAATGATTGGACAATCCTACATCTGTGGGACCTCATATCTGAATCGTATCCATTTGGTCTGTCTCTGGCTTATCTAATAACCCAAGGGCAAAACCTCTTTCTCTTAATCAACTACAAGTCCCAGCATTCCATGACAGCCCAGATGTAGTTTTTATATGATAGCATTAATGCCACCAACATCCCTCCTTCTGGATTGGATCCCTACCCAGGTAAGATAAAGCTGGTTCCAGGTACCATCCTGCAGATCTGAGTTGAGATTTCCAGCCATATTGTCTGTTGATATTGAGGTCAATCAGTATGACATGTCTATGATGTCATAGTAAAGATTTTAGCCCCTCACTGTCCCTGTGATGCCCCAATGGCACCTTGATAAAAGGAGAGATCAGGGCACATTTCATTGCTGGGGCTCTACCTGCCAAAGGGGGGGTCATTCCCAGTGCCAACAGAACAGCCTATTACAGTTGGCACCAGAGAAACAGACAGACTTTATTGGATACAATTATACATACACATGAATGGTGGGCATCCATCACCATTCAGCTCTGCTCTGCCAACCACAGGGGGTAATACCAGACACTGCAAGCTGCTAGCTTTGTCATCTTTATCCTGTGTTCTCACCCACTGTGCCAGCCAGAAAAGACACAGCTGTGACGGGCACAGAACATTGCCCACCTGTACCACCCTGCACAGCTTGTTACCACCCACTTGGCCATACCCTGCAACCTGTGCCATACACAGATATACCCTTGTCAACACCATCTGATCAGATCAACCCCTAAAAACTAACCTAATAGAACAATATCACAGCTCTGATACGTTATCAGCTACTCCCTTACAATGTTACTATGTATTACCTTATAATCACACAGTTACTATGTATTACCTTATAATCACACAATGTTACTATGTATTACCTATGGTGTGGCTGCCATTGTTCCCTTAGACAGTACAGTATGAGGGTATAGCTTAGTGTATTACAAACATTCCTTCTCTGTATATTTATTACATATGGGTGTGGGAGGCTGCCATAGGTTTCCCCTTAGACATTACAGATGAGGGTTAAGCTTATTGTTGTACAGACATCCCTTCTCTGTATATTTATACATATGGGTGGAGCTGGCATATTTTCCCTGTAGACAGTACAGTAGGAGGGTATAGATTATGGTGTGTACGAACATTCCTTCTCCGTAATTTATATATATACATATGGGTGGGAGCTCCATATTGTTTCCCTATACAGTACCAGTATAGGGTATGTTATTGTGTTTTTGTTGTACAAACCTTTCCTTCTCCGTATATTTATATTTATACACATGTGTTGTGAGCTGCCATAGTGTTTTCCCTTAGACAGTACAGTATGAGGTATAGCTTATTGTATTTACGAACATTCCTTCTCTGTATATTTATACATAGGGTGGGATCTGCCATATTGTTTTCCCCTTAGCAGTACAGTATGAGGGTATAGCTTTGTGTGTACAGAACTTCCTTCCTCCGTATATGGTTATACATATTGGTTGGGTGCGCACCATTGTTTCTTCCCTAAGCCGTACAGTATGATGGTATAGATTATTGTATGTACAGAACATTCCTTCTCTGTAATTTATATTTTAACCTATGGGTGGGAGCTGCCATATTGTTTCCCTTAGACAGTACATATGAGGGTATAGATTATTGTATGTACAGAACATTCCTTCTCTGTATTTATTTTATACATATGGGTGGGAGCTGCCACATTGTTTCCCTTAGACAGTACAGTATGAGGTAATAGCTATTGTATGTACAGAACATTCCTTCTCTGTATCTATTATATTTTACATATGGTGGGAGCTCCATATTGTCTCCCTTAGACAGTACAGTATGATGGTATAGATTATTGTATGTACAGACATTCCTTCTCTGTATATGTATATTTATACATCTATGGTGGGACTGCCATATGTTTCCCTTAGACAGTACAGTATGTGTATGATTATTGTATGGTACCAGAACATTCCTTCTCTGTATATTTATATATACATATGGGTGGGAGCTGCCATAGTGTTCCCTTAGACAGTACAGTATGGGGTATAGCTTTGTGTGTACAGAACATTCTCCTCTCTGTATATTTATATTTATACATATGGGTGGGAGCCTGCATATGTTTCCCCCTATACGTACAGTATGAGGTATGCTTATTGTGTTGTACAAACATTGATTTCTGTATGTTTTATACCATGGGTGGGGTTGGCCATACTATATTCCTTTAATATATATTACTCTGGCTGGTCTCAGTACTGTGGTTTTTAGCATCTGCAGGTCCAGAAGGGAGCTGTCTCCATTTCAGCACCCAGAGATCTCTATTGGCTGGGTCCTCTCCAACACTGTCATGAATGTTTTTTTTCTCAGCACCCCTGGGTCCTAATATTCCTCCCATTCCAATTAACTCCAAGCTGCTCTGTGCTGTATAGTACTACAGAGCTTACTGATTAATCTATTGATTAACCCCCTTCCTGTCCTACTTCTAAATCAACTGAATTAAAATGATGTTAGTGATTCCTTTATGAAAAAATCTGTGTGAAGTTAAATCCTCCACTATTAACCCCTCAATGAATTCCCTATGGATACTGCTCTGGGCCCCTTGCCTTTCTGCACCCTAAATTCTCAATAACCCTATCCTGTTTCTGACTGAAACTCACTGTAGCCCTGCCTGCCTGTTTAACTCCTTCCTGTCCTGTTTAACGCCTTCCTGCCCTGTTTAACTCCTTCCTGTCCTGTTTAACCCCCTCCTGTCCTCTTTAACGCCTTCCTGTCCTGTTTAACACCTTCCTGTCCTGTTTAACTCCTTCTTGTCCTGTTTAACTCCTTCCTGTCCTGTTTAACACCTTCCTGTCTTGTTTAACTCCTTCCTGTCCTGTTTAACGCCTTCCTGCCCTGTTTAACTCTCCTTCCTGTCCTGTTTAAACCACCTCCTGTCCGCCTTTAAACGCCTTCCTGTCTGTTTAACACCTTCCTGTCCTGTTTAACTCCTTCTGTTCCTGTTTAACTCCTTCCTGTCTCTGTTTTAAATACCCTTCTGTCTTGTGTTACCTCCCTTTCTCCTTCCTGTCTGTTTAACACCTTCCTGCCTGTTCAACTCCTTCTGCCCTGTTAACACCTTCCGGTCCGGTTAAAAACCCCTTCCTGTCCTGTTTAACTCCTTCCTGTCCTGTTTAACTCCTTCCTGCCCTGTTTAACTCCTTCCTGCCCTGTTTAACTCCTTCCTGCCCTGTTTAACTACTTCCTGTCCTGTTTAACTCCTTCCTGCCCTGTTTAACACCTTCCGGTCCTGTTTAACCCCTTCCTGTCCTGTTTAACTCCTTCCTGCCCTGTTTAACCCCTTCCTGTCCTGTTTAACTCCTTCCTGCCCTGTTTAAACGCCTTCCTGTCCTGTTTAAACTCGCTTTCCTGTCCCCTGTGTAACACCTTCCTCGCCTGTTTAACCCCTTCCTGTCCTGTTAACCCCTCCCTGTCCTGGTCCCTAACCCTCATGCACATGGTTCACCCCTTCCTCCCCTGATTAACCCCTGTCTTACCTGTTACCCTGTAATCTCCCCCCCCCCCACCCGTCTCCCCTTTCGTTCGTGATTTGTCCCATCGAACCCTGGGACTTTGGTGACCTCATTCTGCATTCTGCCCTGGTTCACCCCTTTACCTTTATTCCCAGATTAACCCCTGTCTTTCCAGTGTTGTCTTTCCCTCACACATTGTACATGGATTAACCTCCAATCTGCCCCTTTGTCCTTCCTCAGTATCCACATGTCCCCCATTAACCCTGGTCTCCCCCTGTCCTTCCACTGTACCCCACTGTGCTGCCCCTCCCCCATTGCTGTGTTACCCATTCACTCCTGTTCTCCTCTCCCAGTCTGATCGGCAATGTTCACACATCAGTCTGAGTTTGAGGCTAAACCAAATAAAAAACAGGGGGGGGAGGTTGTTAGGAGAAATGATCTTCCCATGATAACCTCCATTGGTTCCCGTGTCCATGGAGTGAACCAGCCCTGGTGCAGTCAGGGGTCCTTGGCTGTTATTGAGGGTCTTATACCAGGACCCCCTGTGCCTATAGGCGAGAGTGGAAGGTTTGTCTCCCCCCCCCCCCCAGCTCAGCAGTGGTTCTAGTCCCAGACTCGCTCACCCTGTGAAGCTGCCAGTGATCCAGTGAATCCCTGCTGGGGACCAGGGAACTTTCACTCACACGGCTGCAGGGGGATCGCTGGGACCCTCCGTCCCGCTCACTGCCCATGGATGGGATGCTGGCTTGTGGGTGTGGTGCTGGCTGCCGGGCAGGTAAGGCTGGGGAAAGGGCAGGAGGCACATGGAGGGCTTGGGGTGGATGTGATGCATAGGACAGAAGGGGGGAGAATGGGGGTGCACAGGGCAGAATGGGGGAGAATGGGGGTGCACAGGGCAGAATGGGGGAAGGGGGTGCACAGGCAGAATGGGGGGTGCACAGTGCAGAGAGGGTTTCAACAGGCGCATGGGAGAATGGGGTGCACAGGGCAGACAATGGGGGAAGAATGGGGTGCACAGGGCAGAATAGGGTGCACAGGGCAGAATGGGGGAGAATGGGGGATGTACAGAGCAGAATAGGGGTTCACAAGGCAAATGGGGGTGCACAGGACAGAATGGGGGAGAATGGGGGTGCACAGCAGAATAGGGGTGCACAGGGCAGAATGAGGGAGAATGGATGTGATGCACGGGCAGAATGGGTAATACCTAAGGACTGAACTGATGTTTCTGGGGGTGAATATTTGGCACTGGAGGAAAATGTGATACATAGTGAACATTGTGTAATATAATCGATAATACATAGTAACATTGTAAGTGTCCAGATGATACATAGTAACATTGTATAATTATAAGGTAATACATAGTAACATTGTAAGTGACCAGATGATATATAGTAACATTGTGTGATTATAAGGTAATACATAGTACATTGTTGATTAAGGTATCCATTATAACATTGTAAGTGTCCAGATGATATATAGTAACATTGTGTGATTATAAGGTAATGCATAGTAACATTATGTGATTATAAGGTAATACATAGTAACATTGTGTGATTATAAGGTAATACATAGTAACACTGTAAGTGACCAGATGATATATAGTAACGTTTATGTGATTATAAGGTAATGCATAGTAACATTGTAAGTGGCCAGATGATACATTGTAACATTGTGTGATTATAAGGTAATACATAGTAACACTGTAAGTGACCAGATGATATATATTAACATTGTGTGATTATAAGCTAATGCATAGTAACATTGTAAGTGGCCAGATGATACATTGTAACATTGTGTGATTATAAGGTAATACATTATAACATTGTAAGTGACCAGATGATACATAGTAACATTGTGTGATTATAAGGTAATAAATAGTAACATTGTAAGTGTCCAGATGATACATAGTAACATTGTGGGATTATAAGGTAATACATAGTAACATCGTAAGTGTCCAGATGATACATAGTAACATTGTGTGATTATAAGGTAATACATAGTAACATTGGTGAGTGTCCAGATATACATAGTAACATGTGGGATTATAAGGTATAAATAGTAACATTGTAAGTGTCCAGATGATACATAGTAACATTGTGTGATTATAAGGTAATACATTATAACACTGTAAGTGACCAGATGATACATAGTAACATTGTGTAATTATAAGGTAATACATAGTAACATTGTGTGATTATAAGGTAATACATTATACATTTGTACGTGACCAGATATAGAATACATAGTAACATTGTGTGATTATAAGGTAATACATAGTAACATTGTGTGATTATAAGGTAATACATAGTAACATTGTGTGATTATAAGGTAATACATAGTAACATTGTGTGATTATAAGGTAATAAATAGTAACATTGTAAGTGTCCAGATGATACATAGTAACATTGTGTGATTATAAGGTAATAAATAGTAACATTGTAAGTGTCCAGATGATACATAGTAACAATGTGTGATTATAAGGTAATCTTATAACTGTAGTGACCAGATGATACATAGTAACATTGTGGTATTATAAGGTAATACATTATAACATTGTAAGTGACAAGATGATACATAGTAACATTGTGTGATTATAAGGTAATACATAGTAACTTTGTAAGTGACAAGATGATACATTGTAACATTGTGTGATTATAAGGTAATACATAGTAACTTTGTAAGTGACAAGATGATACATTGTAACATTGTGTGATTATATAGTGAATAATGCACCCCCAATTGTAAATTATAAAGATATTAGAAGTCACCGAGGAGTTCCGTGACCATATAAAAGCACGAGGCCGCAGGCCGAGTACCTTTTATACAGGGCATGGAACTCCATATTGACTTCTAATATCCCTATAATTTACAGTTCAGGGTGCATTATTTATTATAACCTACCCCTTTGTGGCTTCTGGTTTCCTTCTTCTCTTCCTGAACGGTAAGATTATAACGCTATAATCTTACAGCTCCTCCCATAGAAATCCACTACAAGGGTAGGTTATAAGGCTATAATCTTACAGTTCCTCACATAGAAATCCACTACAGGGGTAGGTTATAAAGTAATAAATAGTAACATTGCAAGCGATCAGATGAGACATTGTAACAGTGTGTGATTTATAATGTAATACATAGTAACATTATGTGATTATAAGGTAATACATAGTAACATTGTGTGATTATAAGGTAATACATAGTAACATTGTGTGATTATAGGGGTAAATTCTATAATAACATTGTGTGATTATAAGGTAATACATAGTAACATTGTGTGATTATAAGGTAATACATAGTAACATTGTGTGATTATAAGGTAAACATGATAACATTGTAAGTGGCCAGATGATACATAGTAACATTGTTTGATTATAAGGTAATACATTATAACATTGTAAGTGACCAGATGATATATAGTATCATTTTGTAATTATAAGGTAATACATAGTACCATGTGTTGATTATAGGTATACATTATGAACATGTAAGTGACCAGATGATACATAGTAACATTGTGTGATTATAAGGTAATACATAGTAACATTGGGTGATTATAAGGTAATACATAGTAACATTATGTGATTATAAGGTAATACATAGTAACATTGGGTGATTATAAGGTAATCCATAGTAACATTATGTGATTATAAGGTAAATATAATAGCATTGGGTGATTATAAGGTAATACCATATGTAACATGTATTATGATTATAATGTATATATACATAGCTTGTGTGATTAAAAGGTAATCACTAGTAACCTTGTTGTAATTATAAGAATACTTACTAACAATTGGTAATTGACCAATTAACAAATGTCACATTGTTGATCTTAAGGTAATACATAGTAACATTGGTTTGATTATAAGGTATACATAGTAACATTGGGTGATTATAAGGTAATACATAGTAACATTGTTTGATTATCAGATAATCATAGTAACTGTGTGATTATAGGTAATACATTATCATGTAGTGACCAGTGATACATAGTACATTGTGGGATTATAAGGTACTAGTAATAGTGTGATTATAAGGTAATACTATAACATTGTAATACCAGATGATCATAGTAACATTAGTGTGATTATAAGGTAATACATAGTAACATTGTGTGATTATAAGGTAATATAGCTAGTAACATTGTGTGATTATAAACAATAAGCTATACCCTCATACTGTACTGTCTAAGGGAAACACTATGGCAGCTCCCACCCATATGTATAAATGCTAATAAATAGATAAGGAATATTAAACTGTCTGGTAAATACAATACAGCAGCCCCCGCACTATAAACACAATCCCCTGTATAGTAAGGCATGACAGATACCATGTAGCATATTGCTGACATGTAGAAACACACTGTACATGCACATAGGAATGCAGTACAATGAGCTGTACTTTCTTACAAGGTTGTCTAGATGAAGGGGAAATGAATAGAGAACTAGATCCTGCTCAGGAATTAAGCCTATTTTCACTTGAAAACCAGGGATTTTTATGAGACCAGCCACATAACACACTTACAGGGAAACCCCTGAGAGAAATAGAATGAAAACAGCTCTTTACTTTCACTCTAAACACCTGATGCTGCCGCTGTTGAAATCAGAAGCCGAGTTCATTCTGGAAAAGGTTTTTGATTATAAAGCAATTGCCTGAAATTTGAAATCATCAGTTAATTCGCACAGGGGGATGCAAGGGGTGTAAATAACCAGAGGCTATTCAGACTATTCAGAAGTTACTTAGATTGTAAGCTCTTCAGGGCAGGGATCTCATTCCTAATGTGTCACGGCCTGCTGCACTTACAATTTATATATAATTTATATATAGTATTAACCGATGTATGAAACTGTATTTCATTTTTATTTATCTATCTGTATAATTGTGAAATAAACATATACATACATACTGTATAATCTGTATTGTTATAATGTACAGCGCTGTGTACCCATGTGGCCATCCCTCCTCCGCCCTTCTGATATAATTGTATTTGTTATAATGATACAGCGCCGTGGCCCAAGTTCGGCGCTATATTAAAAAAATATAAACATATACATACTGTTAATGCTGTATTGTTATAATGTCCCAGCGCTGTGTACCCAAGTGTTCCGGCCTATATAAATAAAACATACTCATTACATACTGTAGTAATCTGTTGATATATTGTATCAGCGCTGGGTACCGCGCAAAGTGTGCGCGTTATATAAAGATTGGAGACCCGACAGTTATACTACATACATGGGACTATATGTTTGATAGGTAAGGCTACAAAGCGCTGCACATGTACCCAGAGTGGCGGTACTTGATACTTAAATAAAAATATACATTACAATTACTGTTAATCTTTGTAGGTGTTATATGTACACCGAGGTGTACACCCGTTGGCGCTACTCATAAATAACCATTATACCAGTACTATATACCCTCCACTACCCCGCTTGTAATCTGTATTGTTATAATGTTTACGCGCGTGTACAAGTGGCGCTATATAAATAAACATATACACATACGGATAACCTGTTTCGTCTTGCTATTCAGCATACAGCGCTGAGGCTTACCCCGACAAGTGGACGTCTTCCTCCCCGCCTAATAAATAAACTCAGTATACATACTGTATAATCGTATTGTTATAATGTAGCGAGCGCTGTGTCCCCCAAGTGGCGTCTATATCAATAAAACATCGTACACCTACATGCACTGTATAATTCTGTATTCGTTTTTAATGTATCAGCGCGACTCGTCCCCAAGGGCTCTTATAAATAAACATTATCATACAACTATATAATATGTATTATTATAATGTACAGCGCTGTGTACCCAAACGTGGTGTATGTAAAGTAATAACCTATATACATACATACTGTATAATCTGTTATGTTAATAATGTACAGCGCTGCGTCCCCAAAGTTGGTGCTATCTAAATAAAATACGTAAAGTACATACGTCTCATGTATTGTTCTAATGTACCGCGCTGTGTACCAGTGGGCTAATAAATAAAACAATACATACCATACTGTAGAATTGTATGTTATATTGTCCCGCGCTGTGTACCCACGTGGCGCTCTTACTATACATAAAAAATAATACTGTATAATCTGTATGTTAAATGTACAGCGCTGTGGTACCCAAGTTCTGGTGCTATGTAATAAACAGTATAACCACACTTTTACCTGATAATCTGGATTGGTACATGTTCCAGCGCTGTGTCATCAAGTGGCGCTATATAACTAATACCAGTCTACATACAACTGTATAATGTTGTGGTATAATGTGTGTGTGTGGGTCCCAATGTTGGCTCTATATTAAATAAAACATTCTAGTAGCATCGCCCATACTACATCCCCTACATGTCCCATCTGTATTGTTCTACTGTACAGCGCGTGTCCCCCAGTGGCGCCCTTGCTATACCTGAGCAGTACAAACCTCGCGATTCTCATTAGTACTATTCCATAACGGTTACATGTGTGTTTGTTATCCTCGTCCAGCGCGCTCGCCCACCGTTGTGCGCACCTACTCGAAGTACACCAGTGTTTAGTATCCTGCACATTATTAGTCGCGTGTATCACTCTGGCTCTGTTTATCAGGCCTTACACGCGCGGGTCCCCACGTCGGCGCACTATACCACCAAAGCTCCATATACCTCCTCCTCTCGCTTACTGCAACTCTGAGATGTTCTTCATGTACAGCGCTGCGTCCCCGAGTTGGCGCTCTGTATCCCCCTGAAACACCCTTCTTGCTGATCACTACCTACCTGTATACGTGTGCTCCTTGTCGCTGACTGTATTACTAGTCCCGCGCTGCGTCACCACCGCTGGCGGTTGTCTAGCACCCTTGTAGTACGACCACTACGTGTCTTCTCCTACTACCATCCGTTACTCCTTGTATTTCCTTCTCCTGAAGTGTCTGTCGGTCCCCAGCGGGTCGCGTGAGCATTGTGAGCAACGATCGTAAAAAAATTGCGTGATCGTGTTATGACATTGCGTGACTTGTTATAATGTCCGGTGCGCAGTACCCAGTGGCGCTAGTATATTGTCCTGGGGTATTTAGGAGTCTGGTGATCAAGTTGCCAATATGGAGTCAAATAGTGTTTGGCGTTTTACTTAATGCTTGAACTAGCGGTGTTGTACCATCGTTGTGTGTCTTTCTCACTAAACATTTTTTTACCATCCACTGTTCTTTTGTTGGATGTGGCTCACCTAATGTGACGTGTCGTCCGCGTCCCAGTGGCGCTTTGCGCTTCTACCTCTGCATCTCTCCAATGTCTACTTGGTATTGTTCCTGTCTAGTCTTGCCACGGCCCGGTTTGGCTGGGTCGGGATGGGATGCTTCAGTGGGCCTGTGTATCTCCAGGAAGATCAACTATTTCGTACCTCACCCTGGTTAGTAAATTGTTGGCATGTTGGTTTGTCTTCAGTTATTATCCATGTTGATGTTTGTCCTCCATCTCAGTTCGTGTGTTGATGTGTGTGCTACACACGATATCTGTGTGTACCCTACCGATACCTGCTATACAGTGTTTTTGTAGCTTTCATTGTCAGCGCTCCCTGTGTTTGTGTCACCCGTGGTTCCCCCTGCCGCGCTCCAAAATATGCCCAGTTTGTGTCCTTTTGTATCGCGGACAAGCGGTTTCATCGCCCCCTTGCATGTACATGTGTCGTGTATATTCACGTGTGTGTGCTACATGACTTCGCTTGTGGTACCATGGTGTGACAATCTGTATCCTTTGGCTAGTATACTAACTGTTGTGTCCCCCACATGTTGGTGCTCTCAATCTCTTCTGTCATTTATACACACCGGTATTACTGTACCGCACTTTCTGGTCGCTTATAATGACGGTTTGTGTCCCTCCTATGTTTGTGTTGCTGTGTCTTCCCACTACACCGCTTATAGGCTCCCAGCATCTCTTTCTTTGCGCATTATTCCCTATGTTCACTTTGTGTGTGTTATTGTTCTATGGTTGCTGTAGGTCGGTCCCAAGGGTGCGCCTACTAACTAATACATGCTGTTACACCTTATTGATTTCATGTTCGCTCTCGTTTTATTTTTATTGGTTTGCCCCTGCTTTCCTCTTGGTCCCCCCCGTGGTTGGTCTATTCAACAGTTCAATACATACTACACGCCTATGTGCTATTTTTCCTCCATTGTTATTTGTACTGTCCCGCGCCTGGTGGCGCACTCACTTATCCCCGGTCGCCCTTCCTCCTTATTATCTCCACTCAACCCTATTTGACACGAAATAGTCCTGTCTCATTGTCTTGTCCTCCTGTACCGCGCGTGTGCACGCGAGCTAGGCGTACAACCTACCACATATATAATACTGTCTATTGTCTGTTATACTTGTCCTCGAGTTGCGTACGGTCGTCGCACCTCCGTGTGGGCCTACCCTCTTATCGCTACTCTACCACATTTTTTTATTCCCCCATCTAATCCCCCTTCTACTGTCGTTCCCTCTGTTTGCCCTGTAGCCCCCTGCTTCTTCACTCTGTGTGTGGCGTGGGTCCGCCAATAAGTGGGCGCAAGATACACAAACCTAACATCTATGATACTGTTGTCTAACGTCCCGCGCTGTTGGCCGTGGCGCTAGCTACCTACAATCATATCCTCTCCACCTGACTATCGTACGCCCCACGTACAGCGCTGTGTCCCCACGTTGTAGCCGCCTATCCAAACACATCATACATACGTTGTATCAATCCTGAATGGCCATGTACGTCTGGTCCCTCGGGCGCATCCCTCATAAATTCCAACACAAACTTTACAAACTATACGCTCATCGCAAGTTGACTCAGTACGAGCGCGTCACCCGCACTATTGTGCGGAAGATATTAAATAATGACATTATGTGCATGTAAAACCTTAGTCTTTGTTGTTGAGGGTCTTTTCTTTTTAATCTCGTCCTTATAATTTGGCGAATAGCCACCCGCGTCCTCGGACTCCACACCCGATGATTTCTGCCCCTTAGTGCGGCTCGCCCTCTCACCCGCCACTTCTAATACATACAATCACCCGTCATCACTTCCTGTCAAGATCGTTTACTAGATATTGGTAGAGTACCAGCCCCGCCTTGAGACCCATACCCCCGGACCCCCGCTCCCCCCCCACACACACGTTTCCCCGGACGCCCCCCCCACCGAGCGCTATTCAGCCATCACGTTGGCACCCACAACATCTATCCTAACTCATTCCCTCCCATAGCTACCTAACACCAATATTCACACATTTGCACACCTCGTACCCCCCCGAGAGTGGGCGATAGTAACCCCAAGTCGCGCGCTATATAAATAAACATATACATACATACTGTATAATCTGTATTGTTATAATGTACAGCGTTGCGTCCCCAAGTGGCACTATATAAATAAACATATACATACATACTGTATAATCTGTATTGTTATAATGTACAGCGCTGCGTACCCAAGTGGCACTTTAAAAATACAATTATACATACATACAAATAAAAATACATAAATGCATACATATATACATACATACATAAACACATACATATATACATGCATAAATGCATACATACATACATCCATCCATACATACATAAACAAATATATACATACATACATACATACATATATAAATACATATAAATATACATACATAAATGCATACATATATACATACACACATACACATATACATGCATAAATCCATACATACATACATATATACATACATACATACATATATACATACATAAATGCATACATATATACATACATACATAAAAATATACATACATAAATGCATACATATATTCATGCATACACATATAAATGCATACATACATACATACATACAAATATACATACATAAATGCATACATATATACATGCATGCATACATACATACATACATACATACATACATACATACAAATATACATACATAAATGCATACATATATACATACATACATACATACATATATACATATATACATACAACATACATACATACATACATACATACATACATACATATATACTTACATACATACAAATATACATACATACTGTGACATGGAGCTTACAAACAGATGGTCAAAATGCAACAGTCTTGCATCAGGTCGGGTAACCTGATCGGTGTGTCGGGTTGTGGTAGAAAGCTGCAAGTGCGGGTCATTCAGTGGGTGTGGTTATGGAACCCACCAGCTAAGTAAGTTTGGGTTGGGTGTGGTTATGGAACCCACCAGTTAAGTAAGTGTGGGTCGGGTGTGGTTATGGAACCCACCAGTTAAGTAAGTGTGGGTCGGGTGTGGTTATGGAACCCACCAGAGGGCGGTTCAGAGAAGTGTTGGGTCGGGTGGTTGGAACCCTAGTTAGTAGTGGTGTATGAACCCACCTATAGTTCTTGTTAAGGACATTAAGTGTGGGTTGGGTGGGATATGGAACCCACCAGTTAAGTAAGTGTGGGCGGGTGTGTTATGGAACCCACCAGTTAAGTAAGTGTTGGGTGGGTTGGTTATGAACCACCTAGTTAAGTAAGTGTGTGGTTGGGTTGTGGTTATGGAACCCACCAGTTATATAAGTGTGGGTCGGTGTGGTTATGACCCACCAGTTAAGTAAGTGTGGGTCGGGTGTTGGTTATGGACCCACCCGTTAAGAAGTGGGTCGGGTGTGGTTATGGAACCCCCAGTTAAGTAAGTGTGGGTAGCGTGTGGTTCTGGAACCACAGTTAGTAATTGGTGGGTGGGGTGGTTATGGAACCCACCAGTTTAAGTAGTGGGGTCCGGGGGCTTCACCCATGTGGTGCGGTGGTGATGGCACCCACCAGTTCAGTAAGTGTGGGTCGGGTGTGGTTATGGAAACCACCCATATAGTGTGGGTCGGGTTGATGGACCCCCGTTAAGTAGTGGTGGTTGGGTATGACCCACCAGTTTAAGTAAGTGTGGGTCGGGTGTGTCGTTATAACCCCCCAGTAAGTAAGTGGTGGTGTGGTTACCGCAAGAAGTGGGTCCGTGTGGGGTTATGGAACCCACCAGTTAAGTAGTTGTGGGTGTGTGTGGTTATCAACCCACCGTATAGTGTCGTATTATGGACCCCCCAGTTCAGTAGTGTGGGTCGGGTGTGGTTATGGAACCCACCAGTTACGTGAAGTGTGGTGTCGGGTGTTGGTTATGGAACCCACAGTTAAGCTTAGTGTGGTTTGGGTTGGTTTATGGAACACCACCAGTAAGAAGTTGGGGTTTGACCCAACAGTTAGTAAGTGTGGGTTGGGTGTGGGTTATGGAAAACCCACCAGTTTAAAAGTGTGGATCGTGTGTGGTTATGGAACCCACCAGATTAAGTAAGTTGGGGCCGGTGTGGTTATGGAACCCACCAGTTAAGTATGAGGGTATGACCATGAAGTAGTTGGGGTGTGGTTATGGATCCACCAGAAAGTAAAGTGTTGGTCGGGTGTGGATGGTTATGAACCCACCAGTTAAGTAGTGTGGGTCTGGGTGGGTTATGGAACCCACAGTTTAAGTTAAGTGTGGTCCGGGTGTGTTTGGACCCCGTTAAACGTCGGCGTTGGTAGACCCAGTTAAGTAAGTGTGGGTCTGGGTGTGTTATGAACCCACCAGTTAAGTAAGTGTGGGTTGGGTTGTTTGGAAGGAACCCACCAGTCTACAGTAAAGTGTGGGTCGGTGTGGTTATGGAACCACCAGTAGTAGTGTGGGTCGGGTGGTGGTTATGGAACCCACCCAGTAAGTAAGTGTGGGTCGGTGGGTATGAACCCACAAGTTAAGTAAGTGTGGGTCGGGTGTGGTTATGGAACCCACCAGTTAAGTAAGTAGTGGGTCTGGGTGTGGTTATGAACCCACAGCTAAAAGTAGTGTGTAGGGTCGGGTGTGGTTATGGAACCCACCAGTTATAATTGTGGTCGGGTGTTTATGTTATGAACCTCCAGTTAAGTAAGTGTGGGTCGGGTGTGGTTATGGACACCCACCAGCTAAGTAAATGTGGGTCGGGTTTGGTTTGGAACCCACCAGTTTAAGTAATGTGTGGGTCGGTGGTGGTTGGAACCCACCAGCTAAGTAATGTGTCTGTGGTTCCCTTCGGGTGGTCGGTGTAGTGATGGCACCCCCAGTTAAGTAAGTGTGGGGTCGGTGTGTGTTATAGGGACCCACCAGCTGACGGAGTGTGGTGGGTCTGTGTGTTATGGAACCACCAGTTAAGGTAAGTGGGGTGGGTGGTTATGGAAACCACCCAGTTAAGTAGTGTGGGTTCCGGGTGGTGGTTTTAATGGAACCACCAGCTAGTAAGGCGGTCGGGTGGTTACCCACCGTTGTGGTGGGTGGGTGTGGTTATGGAACCCCCACCATTGGCGTTGGACCACAGTGTAAGTGTTGGTCGGGGTTCTGGACCCACCGTTAGTAAGGTGTTGGTTATGGAACCCCAGTTAAGTAAGTGTGGTCGGGTGTGGTTATGGAACCCACAGCTAAGAAGTGTGGGGGTCGGGTGTGGTTATGGAACCCACCAGTTAAGTAAGTGTGGGTTGGGTGTGGTTATGGAACCCACCAGCTAAGCGGGGAAAGGTACATTAGCTTAAAGATCTCCTTTAACTATTTTTAGCTATTTCTGCAGATAATATCAGAACCAAAATAGACAGACACAGACAGACAGACAAACAGACACACACACAGACAGACAGACAGACAGACAGACAAACAGACACACATGCACAGACACACACAGACAGACAGACACACACACACACACAAACAGACAGACAGACAGACAGAGGGTGTATGGCCAGATTTGCTGTTAAAGGATTCATTGGGGTCACAATTAAGCTTTGGTTAAATTGTGTGACCCATTATAAGTTTCCTTGTTCTATCTCTCTTATCCATGTTATAAAGAGTATTAAGGATTTTTTTTTATTTCATTATGTAATAAAACTTCTCCTTTAAACAAACCTCTAATTTGGGCTAATTTTAAACCCCCCCCCCCCCCCCCCCCTTCTTTACCTTATCCCCTTTCTTTGTATTTACAACTCGGCGCGGGCGAGGAATGATCATCTAAGAACATTTTTGCTGAGTGATGCCGGTAAGGACTTGACTCGATATAAGCCGAGCCAGGCAGGGGTTTTTAGTTATTTTAAAACATAAAACCTCGGCTTATACTCTCGTATATAACGGTACACAATATACAAAGTGGGATTTTCGGACATCTGGTAAATAACATGCATTACGAAAATAAAGGACCCATTTACCCAGACTCATGCTGGCAAATATATGGAGTATAACACCGGTTTCTACGGTTAGCGTGATTTAGCCCATATTAGCGTTGATGGATGCGCGGGTTACGGAAAATCACCCGCGCATCCAAACCTCGCGTTTAATATCGCGTTTGCGCTCGTTGCGCCAGATAGCTGGCTTAAATCCCGCAGTGCTAAATCCCTACTGGTTTTTTCCCACATTTGCAAACGCGATATAAACCGCAAACAGTGCAGTCTCTGGGTAATTGAGCCTGAAGAGTAGAGGATAATCTCCCAGTAAGTGGATCAGACTCCCCTATCGACGCCGCTGTGTTTTAATTCGCCATTAGCGTAGAACTGGGATTTGTAGTTTGGAGTTGTACATTTTCCCGCAGTTCCCATAACTTGCGCACGTTTCCTGTCACACTCTAAACCAGGACAAGCTGGGTCACTTGTAAGAAATCCGTGGAGATTTCTGGTGATCCTATTGGTTACTGCAAAGAGATGGGCCAACCATGAGAGGACTGTGAATATGCCATGGTCAGTGCTAGAATGGTTCTCTGACACTGGGGGTCCCACACCAACTTCAGGTATCCCCCCATCATCATCATATAGTTTTTGTAGCCTCCAGGGTTCTCCACTAGAACCAACCAAACGTCTACGTGTCCCAAGCTTTGAGAACGACCATAGTCAATAGGTTAAAATGGAACAGTGTTTTGGTTTTTCTTACTGGGCAGCCAATTTCCAGGTGTTTTCGCATTGAGAGCCAATAAGGCCAGGGAGCAGGGTGGAAGATGCTCTGGCTTGTTCCCCGAAGCAGGGTTGCCAGATCAGTGAAACAATATGGCACTTATTAAATACACATGTAGCCTGGCTAGTTTATTATTTAATTGCAATCAGTGCACCCTGCTAATTATTAGATATGTCCTACTAGACCAAAAACCCGACCACTCAGCCCTATGAAGGACCCATTGGTCTGCAGCTGTATCTTTGGGTGTCAGGCTGCCTGGACATAGAGAAGAAGATATGGGGTTTATTATCAGACAGCACCATGGAAGGGAGCGTGGGGGCATCGGAGAAGGTTATAAACAAAGTGGGCTTTTGTGGGTAATCTTTCTAAATAGCTTAGTTATTCTGGGCTGGAGTTCCCTTTAAGTACGATCCACTCTTGCGGGGTGAGATACTGAGAGCCCAAGTTTATGTATAGGGTCTCGCCCATGACGGTGTGATTCATAGATCCAAGTCTTGTTTTATGGTTCGTATATGAGCAGACTAAACTTCCAGCAGGGGAACCGCCTCCCCCGTAGGAACGATGACAGGGGGGAGCTTTATTGTGTTTTTAGACGCCCCCCTGAGCATTAGACATGTCTAAGATAAGATTTAAAGGGCTGAGCCTGAAATTTGAGTTTCCTGGCCTGAAGAGCTTACAGTCTACATGCAATGTCCCCCAACCCAGTGTCTCTGCAAACACCAGATGTGGCCCCACAACCCAATGCACCAGTAAAGCTTTTCATTTCTCTCCACATCATAACCTTCCTCATGTGGTGGGGAGATGTTCTAACAAGTCTCTGGATGGGGAGCTGCGCCTTAGGTCCCAGCTACGGATAAATGGAAGATGGATATTTTTTTTCCATGATTTGACCTTGGGGAGGAGCAGCAGCGATGGTCTCCAGTGGTACCGATCTCTACTGATGTGTAGTGGGGGGAAATCCAGAGAGATGGAACTGTAAAGCTCGTAGAATGAGACCATCTAGGCCACTGGTACATTGCATGGTACATTTCAGTGTTATAATCACCCCAAATCTCGTTCCAGATTATTATGTTAAATAACAGGGGGCGCTGTTCCCCAACTTGTGTAAAACTCTATACATCGACCTGACACAGTCTAAACAACCAAAAATACACGGAAAACTTAATAGTATAAAGCGCACAAAATCGATTTTTTTTGTGTATCCGTATAAAATTACAAAGGGGACATGGAGATTAGGGCATTTTTGCCTATGTTTAAAGGTCAAATTAAAAACATTTTTAGTTGATGCTGATTGATAAACATCTCTCTGGAATAAATCTCGTAAGAGACAAAATGTATGAATTCAGAAGCATCGGTACTTGGCGTCTGGCGCCCACAGTCATTGTTATTTTTTGGGGGGCCAGGACGGTTGGATGGAGGGAATCTTCGTGGAATCTGGGAGTTGTCTGAGTTCAAATGATTCAGAAAAACTAAATATCAAACAGCATAACAATAACTGAGCAGAACAACCCGTCTTCCAGGCATGACTGCGTTAGATTGCATTGGGCATTTAGGCTTTCACATTCCTGCAACCTTACACTTTTTAAAGGGGCACCGAACAAATCCAATAGTTTATATTGGCAATGCACCATGCACAGTGGAATACGATACAATACACCAACGATAAATCTTTGTATTCAGTTAGATCAACTGGACTTGAAATGTAGTTCTTGAAGACGTTTTCGTAGTCATCCGACTGGCTTTCCTCAATTCAGAATGACTTGTACAAGAATCTGTGGCAATTATGTACCCTGAAAATCCAATTACAATATCACCGCCAGTGTTAATGGGTGATAGGATGTGGCTAGAGGTGTTATAGGAACGCCCATAGTAAGGTTTAAAACAGCATGTACTGGCAGACAGTTGGTGTCGAAACCCCCCACCTCTATTTAGGCTTGGTTTCTTTATTTTCACATAATATGGCCTCCTTCACACCTCTCTTGAACCAGTCAACGTTCCTTTGCCATATGTTAACCATTCACAATCTTCAAGGTATGTCCTTATATCCTTAAGATGCGCAGGTTACAACCCGGCTGAGTCCTGACCCGAGGAATTGGCTCTTCTGTGCTGGCCATATGTTGATGCAGTTGCTGTTTGGTCTCCCCCACATACAAAATCAGAGCAGTCTTCACTGCACTGCACTGCGTATATGATGTCACTCTTCACTGCCTACTGCTATATGCTGTCACTTCACTGCACTGCATATATGATGTCACTCTTCACTGTCACTGCGTATATGATGTCACTCTTCACTGAACTGCACTGTGGTATATGACATCACTCTTCACTGCACTGCACTGCATATTGACTCGCTTTTCTTGGTTTTGGGTCTTTTCGGATGTACCAATTGCTGCCTCAGTGTGGTTAGTTTGGTTTAAAGCAGACAGGGATACGTGTTTATTGATAATTCTTCCTATTTTCAGTATAGTTTGCTAAAAAAGCTACTTAAAATCCTTCCCCCCCCAGCATTCTGTATTGCGCCAGCTGCGTCTCTGCTACCTCTCAGCCATCAAGACGCTGCTGCTGGTCTGGTCCCCTGGTTGCATTCCGGCAGAAGAGGAACGAGATCATAGCAACCGGGGGATTGAAGGATTGTAAGTAAAGATCTGCCATTCGTTTTGGGGGTGGGCTAGGGTACTCTGCAGTATGTTAAAAGTTTATTTTGCAGGTGGGCATCCCCTGTACCAACGCTGTAAATCACCGAGCCTGTATTTAACTGTAATGACTGATACTGTGGGTATATAGACGTGAATTTATTATATATATATATTCATAAAGAAAGTTCAATCAGAACACACTCAGCCTCAGTGGTAAACACAAGGAGTTAACCTCACACTCGCCTATTCAACACAGCACAAGTTTAACCCTTACTGGCAACCGGCTGCAGGATGTCGCAAAAGACACTGTGAAATTCGATATTGGATCTGAGGTTGTTGTTTAACGTCATTGAATACCGGAAGGGAGAACTTTAATCACTCACCCTCCGCACGAGAACAGGCGATACTAAGGTTTGAAGACCCATCCTCCATTTTTTGGCCCAAATTACACAAAACCCACACTACACAATGTACTATCAGGTTTTCCACTAATGTAACTAGGAGGGCCGTTCGCAGATCCGAACCCGATCCGCCCGGATTTATCCCTTTGCACTGCGTATTTTTCCGGATTTTTCCGCCTTCCGAACCGCAGATTTCTCTATTTTTCGAAAATTTCCGAAATTACGAGGATTTCTTGTATTTTCGAAAATGTGTGAAAATACGTATTTCTCGTATTTTTTCCATTTAATGGTCCGCTCGCGATTTTCGAATTTTCTAATTTTTCCAAAATTATCCTTGAGCGGACCAGATTTTGCGAAGTTCGGACATCTCTAATGTAACTGATGGCACCATTCCAAAGCTTTTTGGAAAAGCGTGGCTTGCCATGTATATGCAGCGTTAGGTTTGCACTACCTACTGGCAGAGGAACCGATGGCGCGCTTCTTACCTGACTGGGATCTCGCAAATTGATTTACTACTCCATTCTGAATCTCACAAAGTTAATTAACACTGCCTCTGCTCTGAATTGCCCCCTACATAACTCAGGAAAGTTGCCATGATCAGGTGCCTGTCACAGCAGCGTGAGAGAGGCAGTGCAGAACAGGAAGTGACATTAACTAAAACACACTTCTCAAGTTCTTAAGAAGTTTCCTTTTATATTTGTGACATATTTGTCAATTTCCCTTTGAAAAATACTAGATTGTTTTTTAGTTTGTTTGCCAGTTGTAAGTGTATTTGTGGAAAAAAAACTCTTTGTGCATCAATGGACCTGAGAATCGAATAGGAAGATGAGAATAACCAAAGGATTTTCTTTCAATCAGTTTTCACATTTCCACGGAGAGTTTTCTGCTTATTACACCCTTCCCCTTGATATCATATGACGGAATATTGGATATTTTGTAATGGGTAACCACACCACTGGGATAGAAATTTTAGTTCCCTACGATTTTATTGATCACTCAGTAGGAAAGACCTTCAGATTGGCCGTCGCACTTCCCCTTGTCAGTTATGTTTTATTCCCACAAAGATTGGGGCATTATACACCTAATAAAGCTTGACAAAGCGCCATAAATAAAACGGAATTTCCCATATTCCCAACCTTTGCTTAATTCGCCTCTCGTACGCACCCCGTGGATTCCAATAAAAACCTTTCATAAATCTTCCATTTTCTGATGATTTCTCGACCCCAAGTCTGAGCAGATATAGATAATAAAATACAAGGCAAATTGATTTGATTGGTCTATCAGTGTGTGGAGATGAGAATTCCTCAAAGTGTTTTTTTATTTTGAACCTATGGAATTCCCAGGAGAGATTTGAAGCAGTTTCTCTAGAAACTAGTAACTGTATCAGCGAGCACATCATTCTAAATCTGCTCCCCATTGACATGCTGTTGGACTGCAATTCCCAGAATCCTCTTGGGAATTCTAATCAAAAAACACAGACTAACACGCTGTTTCCATCCCCCTTTCACAGTTTATTTAGTGATACGTATCTGATTGGCAGCGCTCAACCTTTCTTTATTCCATTATATTATAGAAAATAATACAATACTAAAAATGAGACAGAATTAAATATTAGTTATTAGAACTAAATGATAATTTAATACTTTCATATAATAATAATAATAACCATTTAACCTCTATATAGAGAGTTTTTTTTTATTTTGAGTGCAAACTCGTAATTCATTTTACAAACAGATTGATTTTGGCCAGAAGGTGGCGCCCAGTGACAGTACAATCTGTATCTGTGCAGCAGTACCAATAGGAATTAGTTGGGGTGTCAGTTTTGCACCAATGTAAGTGGTGACGCTTAATTATTAAAGTGTCTGTATATTAGGAGTTAGATGTTTTTAATTGACTTATTACTCAAATTACATTTATAGAATTTTTCTATTAGGGCTTGGCCACACTGCTGCCTTTTTTTGTGTTTGCGCTTGCGTTTTTAAAAAATTATTGAAAACGCGGCAACGCAAAAAAAATGCACGTTTTTTTCGGTGCGATTGCGATTGCATTCTGCATTTTTATCGCATTCGTTTTCCTATACTTATTGAAGAATGGCAAGCCAAATGCAAAAAAATCGCATGCAATTGCGATTTGCGTTGTGTTGCGGTGTGGCCGTGCCCTTATTTCTTCAATAAGCATAGGAAACGCAGCGCATTGCTATTAAAAATGCAGAACGCAAAAATGCAATCACAATCGCACCGAAAAACGTGCGTTTTTTTTGCGTTGCCGCGTTTTTAATGATTTTTTTAAAAACGCAAGCGCAAACGAAAAGCGCAAAAAAAAGCAGCTTGTGGCCTAGCTCATAGTGTTGCTAAGACTGGCATTGCTGAAACGAATATAATAGATGTATATAGATGTATAATATTATACTGTCCGTGTTTCTAACACACTTTTGATGTATAACAACGTCTTAACCTTACCGAGAGTCCCGCGATGCTTTAAACTCCCTCGAACTTACTGCATAGCGGGATCCCAGGCAGTAAGTTGTAAGTTTTTTGGTTTGTGCATCAGCCCCGTACGCAACAGTGGGTAAACGTGCAAAATTGTTGCGAAATCTTACTAACCCATTACTCCACAGGCCCATCATGCTTTTCCCAAAACATTTAGAATGTGCGTCCAGTGCGAAATTAGTGCAAACACGCGCTAACCCCATAGTACCCCGCGCCCGGGTAGCAAACGTTTTCACAATTCACCCCCCAAATGGGCGAAATGCACCAGCCCATTTATATCTCCTTATTCCTTTAAGACAAAATTTTGCATCCCAATAAGTGTAATTGAATAAAAACAATAAAATAATTAAACTTACTAGAATTAACCAAAAACCCTCAAAGTGTGATACTACTTCCAACCAGAAAAACCCATCCTAACTCCTCCCCTTGCGCCCCGATCTGCCGAGATTTCAACTTGAAAACTAAAAGATTATGAAGATGGGTGTACAAGAAATTTCCCACCTTGCCAATCATCGTTTTTTCCGACAGGCCGATCGATATCGCCGATAAATGTCATCGATATTCCGTTTCTGACGCAGTCAGATCTTGAATCCACTTTACATCACATCTAACACCTTGTTTGTGATGCCATCACTGTGAATTCCTCCTCTACTAGCAGTTGATCTGGGCTGTTTCTGTTCACTTTCACCTTTGAGAATCTATAGATTTTATTACAATAAGGCCCAAGAGAGTGATTTTTTCCTTTTACAGTTGAGCATTGGGATTATTTGCATTGTCTTACAAAGGCGAGCAATTTTCTCTCCTTTACTTCTCTGTATAAATATTTCTACCCCATGTATAAGTGTGGGGGAGTTTTAACACACATGTATTATATAGCATTGATGTGTTTTGTTTCATTTTTTCCTACCCGATTTGGATACAAATCACAGCGCAAACGATTCTTACAAATCACGATTATTAAAGCTACTGTGATTACTATTGTTAATCTCTATCCAGATACCCGAACATAAAATAACATATGGGAGACAGTAAAACTTCCTGAACGATGCAGGAAATAATGTGAATAACTGGGGGTTGTTCTGTATTGTTTGTGTTACTTCTGATTGAAACACAGGAACCAGTTCAATCTCAGCCCCTTACAATGGCAGAGAGAGGACGGCTGGGCTTAATGGGAAGGGTAAAGGGTCTTTTACATCAACTACAATGACATGGAGATCTTACAATCTAGGTAATACACACAGAGAGTTAACAATCCAGAACACAGAGAATTAACAATCCAATTACACAGAGAGTTACAATGTAGACACACAAGAGTTTTACAATCCAGATACACAGAGCATTACAATCTAGACACACAGATAGTTTACAATCCAGAAACACAGAGAGTTTACAATCCAGATACACAGAGAGTTTACAATCCGATACACAGAGAGTTTACAATCTAGATACCAAATCAATCCGACCGAGAGTTTACAATCTAGACACACAGATAGTTTACAATCTAGATACACAGAGAGTTTACAATCTAGATCACAGAGAGTTTTACATCCAGATACACAGAGGGTTTACATCTAGGTAATACAAACGGAGAGTTTATAATCTAACACACGAGGTTTACAATCTAGATACACAGAGAGTTTACAATCAGATACACAGAGAGTTTACAGTCTAGATACACCAGAGCAATCCAATACACAGAGAGTTTACAATCTAGATACACAGAGAGTTTCAACCAATACACAGACGTTTACAATCTAGACACAGATAGTTACAATCTAGACACACAGAGAGTTTACAATCTAGAACCAGAGAGTTTACGTCTAACACACAGGGAGTTTACTCTCTAGTATACACACAGAGATTTTACAATCCAGATCACAGAGAGTTACAATCTAGATACACAGAGAGAGTTTACAATCTAGGTAATACACACTGGAGTTTATAATCTAGACACACGAAGATTACAATCTAGATACACAGAGATTTTACATCAAGATAATGGAAAGTTACAATCTGATACACAGAGAGGCTACTCTAGGTAATACACACGAGAGTTTTACAATCTAGATACACAGAGATTTACACTCAAGTAAATGGAAGTTTATAATCTAGATACCACAGAGAGGTTACAATCTAGGTAATCCCACAGAGAGTTACAACTATACACAGAGTTTTACAATCCAGATACACGAGCGTTTACATCTAACAACACAGCTTTACAATCTAGACACACAGAGAGTTTACAATCTAGATACACAGGAGTTTACAGTCTAGACACACCGAGTTTACATCTAGATAATACACACAGAGAGTTTACAATCCAGATACCCAGAGAGTTTACAATCTAGATACACAGAGAGAGTTTACAATCTAGGTAATACCACTGAAAGTTTATATCTACACCACAGAGAGATTACAATCTAATACACAGATTTTACATCAAGATAAATGTAAGTTTACAATCTAGATACACAAGAGGGCTACAATCTAGGTATACACATGGAGAGTTACAATCTAGATACACAGAGAGTTACAATCTAGGTAATACACCGGAGATTTTACATCTGATACACAGAGTTTTACACTCAAGATAAATGGAAAGTTTATAATCTAGATACACAGAGAGTTACCATCTAGGTAAACACACAGAGGTTTACAATCTAGATACTGGAGAGGTTCAATCTAGTAAACACACGGAGTTAACAATCTAGATACATGTAGAGGTTACAATCTAGACACACACAGAGAGTTTACAATCTAGATCCACAAGAGTTTACAATCCAGATCACAGAGAGTTTACAATCTACACACAGTAGTTTTACAATCTAGATACAACAGAGAGTTTACAATCTAGATCACAGAGAGTTACATTCCAGATACACAGGAGTTTTACAATCTAGGTAATACACACGGAGAGTTTACAATCTAGTATACAAACGGAGAGTTTTATAATCTGACACCCAGAGAGTTTAATAATCTATAGCTCACAGAGAATTTAACAATCTATATACACAGAGAGTTTACAGTCTAGATACACAGAGAGTTTACAATCCAGATCACAGAGAGTTACAATCTAGATACACAAGGTTTACAATCCATACCAGAGAGTTTACAATCAGATACACAGAATTTACAATCTAGATACACAGAGCGTTTACAATCTAGACACACAGATAGTTTACAATCTAGACCATAGAGAGTTTACAATCTAGATACACAGAGAGTTTACAGTCTAGACACAGGGAGTTTACAATCTAGATATACACCACAGAGAGTTTACAATCCAGATACACAGAGAGTTCAATCTGATACCGAGAGTTTACAATTAGATACATAGAGAGTTTACAATCAAGATAAATGGAAGTTTACAATCTAGATACACAGAGGCTACAATCTAGTAATACACACAGAGAGTTTCAAATCTAGATACACGAGAGGTTACAATCTAGGTAAACACACGAGAGTTTACAATCTAGATAACACAGAGATTTTACACTCAAGATAAATGGAAAGTTTATAATCTAATACACAGAGAGGTTTACAATCTAGGTATACACACAAGAGTTTCAATCTAGATACACAAGAGGCTACAATCTAGGTAATACACACGAGAGTTACATCTAGATACATGGAGAGGTTACAATCTAGGTAATACACACGGAGAGTTAACAATCTAGATACATGGAGAGGTTACAATCTAGACACCAGAGAGTTAAATCTAGATACACAGGATTTTACAATCAAGAATAAATGCGAAGTTTAAATCTAGATCCACGAAGGTTACAATCTAGGTAATCCAACGGAGAATTTACAATCTGATACACAGAGAGGTTACAATCTAGGTAATACACACAGAGAGTTACAATCTAGATACACAGAAGGTTACAATCTAGGTAATACACACAGGAAGTTTTACATCTAGATACACTGAGGCCTCATTTACCCAGAGCCACAAATTGTCTGGTAAATATGGCTTTCAGTATTTAATATTGGGGGATTTTACCCCTGCACCACTTAAAGACCAGCATTAGCTAGTCTTAATTGTGGAGTGTAAAGTAGTGCAAATCTTTTATTAATACATTGCACACGGTTTCACTGGTGTCTTTTGGAAAACTGGTGCAGCCATTGCAATTGGCTAGACCTTTCGCTTTGTCCGTGTACACACTCGAAGTCACCTCACACAAAGAACGGGCATAAGCACACACCGGAAAAATAGATCACGGGTGGTATGAATAACCAAATTGTAGTTTATTTAAGACCATACACTAAAAAAAAATGATGGGTGAATACCAAAACAAAGGGGAATATTTGCAAAACACTATTAAACCAAGTTAAAGGCACAATGGGAACAGATTTAAATTTAAAGGACAACTTAAGACCGTGTTCATTACACAGTTTTCCACCCAGTAGGGTTGAAGATTCTTTATCGAGTGAAGCCCTGTAAGGAGGATTTTAGATGAAACATTTTCACATCTGTGCATGGACCAAAGTACCATTTCTGTTTTGATAAGGACTGGGAGCAGTGAGCCGTCCAGGCAGAGATGCTGATGAAGTAATTAATCATTACTGAATATGGACACGTTTAATCTGTCGTCTTGGAGATCTGCTCTTTTGTCCTCCACAGAAAACATCTAATCTCCTTGAGCACAAATTAAGAAAACGCCTTTAACTGTAAGAACGTTTCCTCCTAACGCAGCTGATTCGCCGTTGGTTAAAAAAATACTCAATTATCAAACCAAAGGAGATTTATTGATGGGGAACCAATGATAGTTCACTGGATCTCACACATTTGGGTCACTGGTTGCATTTTGATTTGAACACAGGGGGCACTGTTTTCTTTACAATCTCTCTGCATAAAGCAGTTTAACCTCGGGTTGGATGGTCCAGTGATATAAAGTCCAAAAAAGTGCAACGTCTGTGTATCTAGATTGTAAACTCTCTGTGTATCTAGATTGTAAACTATCTGTGTGTCTAGATTGTAAACTCTCTGTGGATCTGGATTGTAAACTCTCTGTGGATCTAGATTGTAAACTCTCTGTGTGTCTAGATTGTAACCTCTACATGTATCTAGATTGTTAACTCTCCGTGTGTATTACCTAGATTGTAACCTCTCCATGTATCTAGATTGTAAACTCTCTGTGTGTATTACCTAGATTGTAGCCTCTCTGTGTATCTAGATTGTAAACTCTCTGTGTGTATTACCTAGATTGTAACCTCTCTGTGTATCTAGATTATAAACTTTCCATTTATCTTGAGTGTAAAATCTCTGTGTATCTAGATTGTAAACTCTCCGTGTGTATTACCTAGATTGTAACCTCTCTGTGTATCTAGATTGTAAACTCTCCATGTGTATTACCTAGATTGTAGCCTCTCTGTGTATCTAGATTGTAAACTTTCCATTTATCTTGATTGTAAACTCTCTATGTATCTAGATTGTAAACTCTCTGTGTATCTAGATTGTAAACTCTCTGTGTGTCTAGACTGTAAACTCTCTGTGTATCTAGATTGTAAACTCTCTATGGGTCTAGATTGTAAACTATCTGTGTGTCTAGATTGTAAACGCTCTGTGTATCTAGATTGTAAACTCTCTGTGTATCTGGATTGTAAACTCTCTGTGTCTGAAATGCCGAGAGTTGGTATACGATTTTAGCCTTTTTATTTGAGCGACGTTTTTTTTTTAAAGTTTGAGCATGGCCGTTAACTAATGCTGTAGTAACCATGTTTAGTTCTGTGTTGATACATATACGTGTTATGATTACAAATTGTGGATTTGTTGTTTTTCAGTTAGATACTAGGTCTCCAGCTGATCGTTATTCGGCTTGTGTTATGTTTGCAGAGAGCCTCTATTTGTATGCATAATTGGACCAATTCCTCTGTGTTATGTCATCTTTGTGCTGGTAGTAAGTGTTTATATGTTCTATAGAGTCTGTTCTCTAAACAAAACCATCAATCAAAAAACAACATTCAGGGAGGAGATAGAGATAGGATCAGTACTATTAGAGATAGAAGATATTGTGATGTGGTTTTAATACCCACTGGGTTTATTTGTGTTTCGCCTATTTACTAATAAAAATAATAAAAAACAACATTCCTATAGCTTTTGGTCGTCCAAAATGAGAAATGTAAACCTAATGCAGTAGTATATTTTATTTTAGAAAAAACAAAACCAGTTAATTTCCACTGGGTTGAGCTGTAAGTATAGAAAAGAAAATTTGTCCGTTTTCATTGGGTTAAACATCGGGTTGGGTCTCGGTCGGGGGTGTTTCTTTCTTACGATGTACAATTCATAGCCTGCCGTCGTTATATAAAAACCAATTGTGCTATGCGTTTTTTTTTGATTCAGGTAGATATACAGTGATAAGACATAGATCATTTTACTGAGTTTGTCCTTTCATCTAACCACTCGTTGATGTAAAATACTGCCATGCGTGGGTGGGGCTAAAATAGGAGATAAGTGCTTCGGGCGGAACTCACCGGGGGGGGGGGACTAAAAAACCAAAAAAGAAAAACAAAAAAAGGCCAGTCCCCCCCGCCCCCCCCCCCCCCCCCCGCTTTGTTATGCCCACTGGAGCTAATATAAATAACCATATACACATACTGAGTCATCTGTATTGTTATAAATGTAGCGGGGGCGCTGTGTCCCCATGCGCTATATAAATAAACATATACTGTACATACTGTATAATCTGTACTTGTTATAGATGTACATGCGAACACTGGTGTATCCCACAATGGCGCTATATCAATTAAAACACTATACGTACATAACTGTCATAATCGGTATTGTTTATACTGTGACAGACCGCTGTTTTCCCCAAGTGGCCGCTTATAAATAAACATATACGTACATACTGTAATCATTGTATTGGTTATAATGTACAGGCTCTGTGTACCCAAGTGGTCGCTATAAGGTAATAAACATACAACATACATACTATTATATCGTATTAGTGTTATAATGTACAGCGCTGTGTCCCCAGGTGGCGACTATATAAATAAACATATACTACATACGGTATAATCTGTATTGTTATGAATTACAGCGCTGTTTCCCCAAGTGCGCTCATAAATAAAAACATACTACATTACTTATATCGTATTGTTATAATGTTACCAGCGCGTGTCCCCAAAGTGCGTCTATATAATAAACACATACATCTATTACCTGTATAATCTGTTTGTATAATACTGTACAGACCTGTTGTACCCAAGTGGCGCTATATCTAAATAACTATAATACAATAATGTATATCTGTATTGTATATATGTACAAGCTGTGATAGCCCCAGTGGCGCTATAAATAAAACCATATAACATAACATACTGTATATGATATTGTTATAATGTACCACGCTGTGTCCCCAAGTGGCTATATAAATAAAACATGAACTACATACATGTATTCTTTTTGTTTTAATGTCACAGCCTGTGTCCCCCAGTTGGGGCTTATAAATAACATCATACAATACTGTATAATCTGTATTGTTCTAGATGTACAAAAATCGCTGTGTCGCCCACAGTGGCGCTATTAAATAACATATAATACATACTGTATAACTCTGTATTGTTATAATGTCCAGCGCTGTTTCCCAAGTGGGGCTATATAATAAAGAACTTACATACATACTGTATAATCGTATTGTTATACAATGTACAGCGCTGGTGTAACCCAGTGGCGCTATATAAAATCAACATATACCATACTGATATAATCATGTATTGTTGATAGGTGACAGGCGCTGTGTACCCCAAGGGTCGGTATTGAATAAATATAACATAAAAAACATACTGTAGTAACGGTATTGTTATAATGATCACGCGGGCCTTGTCCCGAGTGGCGCTAGATATAAATAAACCTTTACATCCATACGTATATCTGTTGACTGTTTATAGATGTGTACCATCGCTGTGTACCCAAGTGGCGCCTAGTATAAAAACATATACTACGATATTGATATCTGATTTGTTTAATGTATCAGCCCTGTGTATCCGTTGGCGCTTATAAATAAACTATACAACACATGACTGTAATCTGTAATTGTTATAAGATGTACACGTCTGTGTATCAAGTGGCGCTTATAAAATAACTATACATACATACTGTTATAATCTTTTATTATAATGCACACGGCTGATGTACCCAGTGGCGGCTATATACTAAACAGTATACATACATTTACTGTTTAAATCTGTTGTTATAATGTCAAGCGCTGTGTCCAACGGTGCGCTATATAAAAACATATACAACAATACGTATAAAACTGTTGTTTCAAATGTACGCGCTGCGTCCCCAGTGGCGCTTCATAAATAAACAATATAATAAATACGTAGTACATCTGTATTGTTACCTACCTGTACAGCGTGGGTACCCAAGTGGCGCTACATAATAAAATACTTACGTCAACCTCGCCTACCCCATCGTACTACAAATCGTTCGTACACAGCTCCACCTGTGTTCCCCCAATGGCGCTTTATATAAAATAAACAATACTACATTGACTGTATAATCTGTAATTGTTATACTGTTACATCGCTGGGTGCCCCAAGTGGCGCTAAGTAAATAACATATAATATGTAAATCTGTATTGTTATAATGGTACAGCGCGTGTACCACGTGGCGCTATATGAAAATAAACATATTACATACTGGTACTAATCTGTATTGATATCATGTAAAGCGCGTGTCACCCAAGTGGCGCTATCATAAATAACATATACATACTGTATAATCTGTATTGATATAATGTAGCACAGCTGTGTACCCAAAGTGTGCGCATAGATAAAATAAACATATAACATACACTGTCATCATCTGTATTGTATAAGGTAAGCAGCGCTGTGTCCCAGTGCGCGATATAAATAACACCTATACATACATACTGGTAATCTGTATGTTATAATTGTACAGCGCTGTGTACCCAAGTGGCGCTATATAAATAGACATCTACATACTGATAATCTATTCTTGTTAGTAATGTACCAGCGTGTGTACCCAGAATGGCGCTATATAAATAAAACATATACATACTGTATAATCTGTATTGTTATATGTACAGCGGCTTGTGTCCCCCCAAGTGGCGCTATATAGAAACATATACATACATACTGTATAATCGTATGGTTATAATGTACAGCGCAGGTGTCCCCACGTGGCTCTATATAAATAACATATACAGCAACATACTAATAATCTGTTTGTTATAAGTCAGCGCTGTGTACCCCAGTGGTGCATGTAAAAAGACATTACCATACATACTGTAATAATACTGTTATTGTATAATGTACAGCGCTGCCGTCCCAAGTGGTGCATAATATAAAACCAGTATACATAGCATACTGTATAAAAAATCCGTATTTTGTATAATTGTACAAATCGCTGTGTACCCAAGGTGCGCTATAAAAGAAACAGTAATACAATACATATACGTGAATATCTCTGTATTGTTATAAGGTACTCATCGCGTGTCCCAAGTGGGCTATATAAATAAACATTACATCTTTAATACTGCTATTGTTTAAATGTACAGCGCTGATTGTACCAAGTGGTGATGTAACTAAAAAAAACTATCATACATTGTATAATCTGATTTGTATAATGTACAGCGCTGTGTCCCAAGTGGGCGCTTATAAATAAGAAACAATATACTACATAACTGTATGTATTAATCTGATTGTTTACATGTACAGCGCTGCGTCCCCAAGTGGCGCTATATATAAAAAACATATACATACATACTGTATTATCCTGTATTGCTTATAATGTACAGCGCTGTGTCCCAAGTGGGGCTCTATAGACATAAACATATAACATGACAAACTGTAATCACTCTGTATTTTTAGATGTACAGCGCATGCCGTCCCCAAGTGGCGCTATATAAATAAACATATACATACAATACGTAAATAAATCTGTATTGTTATAAGTCGCGCTTGTGGTCCCCAAGTGGCGCTATATAATAAAACATATACATTACAATCTGTATAATCTGATTGTTTATAATGTACAGTCGCGTGCGTTCCCCAAGTGGCTATAATAAATGAAACATATACATACATTACTGTATTAATATGTATTGTTATAATGTACGCGCTGCGTCCCAAGTGGCGCTATATAAATAAACATATACATGACATAGCTGTCTAAGTCTGTATTGTTTATAATGTAACAGCGCTGTGTCCCCAAGTGGCCGCTATTAATCATAAACATAATACACACATGACTGTATAAATCTGTGATGTTATAATGTCAGGCGCTTGGTGCCCCAAGTGGCTCTATATAAATAAACATATACTACATACTGTAAATCGTGTATTGTTATAATGTACAGCGACTGTGTACCCAAGGGCGCTAATATATAATACAACATATACAAATACTTGGGTTCTTTATAGATCTGATGTTATAATGACAGCGCGTGTGTAACCCAGTGGGCGCTATATAAAATAAACATATACAACTACGGTATCCTCTGTATGTTAGTCATGTACACCCGCTGTTGTCCCCTCAGTGGCGGCTATTTAATCCACGATATCTACATACTTGGTATCAATCTGTCTGTTAAAGGTCAAGCGCTGTGTACCCTCAGGGCGCTATCATGACATAAACATTATACATACATACGGTAAATACTGTATTGTTATAATGTACAGCGGCTGTGTCCCCAAGTGGCGCTAATAAATAACCTATACCCAGCATACTGTATAATCTGTTTGTTTAAGTTACAGCGTCTGTGTACCCAAGTGTGCGCTAAATAAAGTAAACTTATCGCTACATACTGTAAATCGTATTGTTATAATGTACAGCGTCTGTTGTACCGCAAGTGGCGACTAAATAAATAGAAACATATAATCATTACTGTATAATCTGTATCTGTTATAAGTACAGCGCTGTGTCCCAAGTGGCGCTGATATAAAAACCATCATAATGACATTACTGTATTAATTGGTGTGTATAATTGTTATCCAGCGCTGCGTACACCAGTTGGTCTATTTTATATAATAAATATACTACTACTGTAATATACTGTATTGGTTTATAATGTACAGGCTGTGCCCAAGGGTGCTATATAAATAAACATACTACATACATACTGTATAATCTGTATTGTTAAATGTACAAGCGCTGTGTCCTAAAGTGGCGTATGATATACATAACCATATACAATAGCTATTGTCGTTCTAATCGATTGTTGATATGTACCAGCGCTGTGTACCAAGTGGCGCAAATAATAAACATTAATACATATGTTGTAAATCTTAGTGTTTTATAAGTACAGAGCTGTGTCCCCAAGGGCGCATATAAATAACATATACATCCATAACTGTATAATCTGTATGTTATAATGTACAGCGCTGTGTCCCCAAGTTGCGCATATAAACAAACTACATACATACTGTATAAATCTGTATGTTAAAGTACAGCGCTGTGTCCCCAAGTGGCCTATTATAAACTAAACATATACATACTGTATACTCCTGTTGCTGTTTAATGTACAAGAGACTGTGTCCCACAAGTGCGCTATAGAAAACATCTAATACTACATTACTGTATAAAATCTGTATGTTTATAATGTAACAGCTCTGATGTACCACTAAGTGGCGATATATAAAAACACAGTATACATTGATACTGGTATAATTGTATAGTTATTGTATCAGCGCTGGTGTCCCCCAGGTGGCGCGTATAAATAAACATATAAACCATACTGTATAATCTGTATAGTTATATGTAAGGCCTGTGTCCCAAGTGGCGCTCATATGAATCATATACATACATACGTATTAATCGTATTGTTATAAGTGACAGCCTGTGTCCCGCTGCTGGCGCTATACTAAAATAACACTATATACATATGTATAATCTGTATTGTTTATAATGTACAGCGCTGTGTACCCCAGTGGCGCTATATAATAAGACATATTACATAAATACTGTATAATCTTGTATTGTTATAAATGTACAGCGTTTGCGTCCTCAAGTGCACTATATAAATAAACAATACATACATGACTGTATATCTGTTGTTTATAATAGTACAGCGCTGCATGGTAGCCCAGATGCACTTAAAAAGTACAAGATTATACATCATACAATAAAAATACCTAAATGGCATAACCTATATTACTCATACATCAAACAATACATATAACATGCATAAATGCATACATACAAAATCCATCATACCTACATAAACCCAATATATTACATACATACATACATATATAATAAATAAAAATTACAAGCAACATATGATATAATACATATCACTATACATGCATTAATATGACCAATACACGATACATATACAGCAAAACATACATACATACATATATCACACATACATATAACATACATATAATACATACATAACTAAAAATATATACTACATAATGCAATACATATATTAGTGCCATACCAGTTAATAATGCATACAACATGACAACATACAAATACATACATAAAGCATACATATATACATGCAGCATGCTACAACTACCATACATACATACATACATTACATACAAATATACATACATAATGCATTCAAATATACATACATACATACATACATATATACATATATACACACCATACATAAACATCATCTACATACAGAAATAAATATACAGAGTACTTACCATACATACAAATATACATACATAGTGAACAGGGGAGCTTACAACAAAAGATGTCAAAATGGCAACACAGTCTGCACATCTGCAGTGTGGTTCTGGTGGTAAAACGCATGCGATTCGGTGTGTTGCAGAGGTTGGGGTTGGTGTATGGAACCCACCAGTTAGTAGTGTGGGTCGGGTGTGGTTATGGAACCCACCATTAAGTAAGTTGGGTCGGGTGTGGTTAGGACCCACCAGTAAGTTAATTGGGTGGGTGTGGTTATGGAACCCCCAGTTAGTAATGTGGGTGGTTGTTATGACCCACCAGTTAAGTAAGTGTGGTCGGGTGTGGTTATTGACCCACCGCTAAGTGTGTGTGGGTGTGGTTTATGGAACCACAGTTAAGTAAGTTGGGTTGGGTGTGTTTGGAACCCACCAGTTTAAGTAGTGTGGGTCGGGGAGGGTTGAACCCCCATTAGTAAGTGTGGTGGGTGTGGTCTGGCACCCATGGCAACCCACCAGTTAGTAAGTGTGGGTCGGGTGTGGGTTATGGAACCCCCATTAAGTAAGTGTTGGGTGGGTTGTTATGGACCCCCCGTAAGTAAGTGTGGGTCGGGTGTGGGTTATGGAACCCCCAGTCTAAGTAAGTGTGGTGGGTGTGTTATGGAACCCAGTAAGTAAGTGTGGTCGGGTGTGGTTATGGAACCCACCAGTCTAAGTAAGTGTGGGTCGGGTGTGTGGTTTTGGAACCACTTTAAGTAATTGTGGGTCGTTGTGGTTATGGAACCCACCAGTTAGTAAGTGTGGTGCTGGTGTGGTTATGTACCCACCAGTAAGTAAGTGTGGGTGGGTGTGGTTATGGAACCCACCAGTTAAGTAAGTGTGGGTGTCGGGTGTGGGTTATGAACCCACCAGTTAAGTAGTGTGGGTGGTGTGGGTTATGGAACCCACCAGTTAAGTAAGTGTGGGTCGGGTGTGGTTAGGGAACCCACCAGTTAAGTAAGTGTGGGTGCGGTGTGGTTATGGAACCCACCAGTTTAAGTAAGTGTGGGTCCGGGTGTGGTTATGGAACCCACCAGTAGTAAGTGTGGGGTCGTGTGGTTATGGAACCACCTAAGTAAGTGTGGGTCGGGTGTGGTTATGGAACCCCCCATTAAGTAAGTGTGGTCGGGGTGTGGTTAGGGTTGATGGAACCCACCAGTTAAGTAGTGTGGGTCGGGTGTGTGTTATGGACCCACCAGTTAAGTAAAGTGTTGGTCGGTCGTGGTTATTGAACCCACCAGTTAGTAAGTGTGGGTCTGGGTGTGGTTTTGAACCCACCAGTTAAGTAAGTGTGGGTGGGTGTGGTTATGGAACCCACCATTAAGTTAAAGTGTGGGTCCGGGTGTGGTTATGGAACCCACCGTAGTAAGTGTGGGTCGGGTGTTGTTTTATGGAACCCACCAGTTAAGTATGTGGGGTGGGTGTGGTTTGTGAACCCACCAGTTAGTAAGTGTGGGTCGGGTGTGGTTATGGAACCCACCATTAAGTAAGTGTGGGTCGGGTGTGGTTATGGAACCCACCAGTTTAAGTGTAGGAGGCGGGTGTGGTTATGGAACCCACCAGTTAAGTAAGTGTGGGTCGGTGTGGTTTCTGGAACCACCAGTTAAGTAGGGTGTGGGTCGGGTGTGGTTATGGAACCCACCAGTTTAAGTAAGTGTGTGGGTTGTGGTGTATGGAACCCACCAGTGTAAGTAAGTGTGGGTGGGTTTGGTTTATGGAACCCCATTAGTAAGTGGTGGGGTCGTGTGGTTATGGCACCACCAGTATTAAGTGTGGGTCGGGTGTGGTTTGGACCCACAGTTAAGTAAGTGGGGGGTCGGGTGGTTTGGACCCACCAGTTAAGTACGTGTGGTTCGGGGGTGGTTGATGGAACCCACCAGTTGTAAGTGTGGGTTGGGTGTTGGGTTTAATGGAACCGCACCAGTAAGTAAGTGTGGGTCGGGTGTGGTTATGGAACCCACCAGTTAAGTAAGTGTGGTCGGGTGTGGTTATGGTTATGGAACCCACCAGTTAAGTAAGTGTGGGTCGGGTGTGGTTATGGAACCCACCAGCTAAGTAAGTGTGGGTCGGGTGTGGTTATGGAACCCACCAGTTAAGTAGGTGTGGGTTGGGTGTGGTTATGGAACCCACCAGCTAAGTAAGTGTGGGTCGGGTGTGGTTATGGAACCCACCAGCTAAGTAAGTTTGGGTCGGTGTGGTTATGGAACCCACCAGAAGTAAGTGGGGTCGGGTGTGATTTGGAACCCACCATAAGTAAGTGTGGGTCGGGTGTGGTTATGGAACCCACCATTAAGTAAGGTGGGTTGGGTGTGGTTATGGAACCCACCAGTGTTAAGTAAGTTGTTGTTGGGGGGGTTATGGAAACCCACCAGTTAAGTAAGTGTGGGTCGGGTTGGTTTTATGGACCCACACTTAAGTAAGTGTGGGTGGGTGTGGTTATGGAACCCCCCAGTTAAGTAGTGGTTGGTCGGGTGTGGTTAGGAACCCACCAGTTAGTAAGTGTGGGTCGGGTGTGGTTATGGAACCCACCTTAAGTAAGTGTGGTCTGGGGTGTGGTTATGGAACCCACCAGTTTAGTAAGTGTGGTCGGGTGTGGTTTAGGAACCCACCAGCTAAGTAAGTGTGGGTCGGGTGTGGTTATGGAACCCACCAGTTAAGTAAAGTGTGGTGTCGGGTGTGGGTTATACCCACCAGCCTAAGTAGTGTGGTCGGGTTTGGTTATGGAACCCACCAGTTAAAGTAATGTATGGGTCGGGTGTTGTTATGGAACCCACCAGTGAAGTAAGTGGGGGTCGGGTGTGGTTATGAACCCACCAGTTTAAGTAAGTGTGGGTCGGGGTGTGGTTAATGGAACCCACAGTTTAAGTAAGTGTTGGGTTGGTGTGGTTATGGAACCCACCAGTTAAGTAAGTGTGGGTCGGGTGTGGTTATGGAACCCACCAGTTAAGTGTGGGTCGGGTGTGGTTATGGAACCCACCAGTTAAGTAAGTGTGGGTCGGAGGTGTGGTTAATGGAACCCACCAGTTAAGTAGTGTGGTACGGGTGTGTGTTATGGTTAGGAACCCACCATTTAAGTAAGTGTGGGTTGGGTGTGGTTATGGGAACCCACCAGTTAAGTAAGTGTGGTCGGGGTGTGGTTATGGAACCCACCATTAAGTAAGTGGTGGTTGTGGTGTGGTTATGAACCCACAGTTGTAAGTAGTTGGTGGGTGTGGTTATGGAACCCACCAGTTAAGTAAGTGTGGGTCGGTGTGGTTATGGATGACCCACAGTTAGTAGTGTGGGTGGGTGTGGTTATGGAACCCACCATTTAAGTAATGTGGGTATGGGTGTGGTTATGGAACCCCGTTAAGTAAGTGTGGGGTGGTGTGGTTATGACCCACCAGTTAAGTAAGTGTGGGTCGGTGTGGTTTGAACCCACCAGTTAAAGTGTGGGTCGGGTGTGGTTATGGAACCCACCAGTTAAGTAAGTGTGGCGGGGTGTGGTTTGGAACCACCATTCAGTAAGTGTGGGTCGGTTGTGGTTATGAACCCACCAGTTAAGTAGTGTGGGTCGGGTGTGGTTCTGGAACCACCCGTTAAGTAAGTGGTGGGTCGGTGTGGTATGAACCCACCAGCTAAGTAGTTGGGTCTGGTGTGGTTATGAACCACCATAAGTAAGGTGTGGGTGGGTGTGTTATGGAACCCACCAGTTAGTACGTGTGGGTCGGGTGTGGTTATGAACCCACCAGTTAAGTAAGTTTGGGTGTGTGTGGTTATGGAACCCACCAGTTAAGTAAGTGTGGGTTGGTTGTGTTATGACCACCAAGTTATAAGTGTGGGTCGTGTGGTTTGGAACCCACCAGCTTAAGTAAGTGTGGGTCGGTGTGGTTTTATGGAACCCACCAGTTTAAGTAAGTTGTGGGCGGGGTGGTTATGGAACCCACCTTAAGTAAGTGTTGTGGTGGGTATGTTATGGAACCCACAGTTAAGTAAGTGTGGGTGGGTGTGGGTGGTTATGGGAACCCACCAGTTTAAGTAAGTTGTTTGGTCGGGTGTGGTTATGTGAACCCACCAGTTAATAGTGTGGGTTGGTGTGGTTATGAACCCACCAGCTAAGCTAGTGTGGGTCGGGTGTGTTATGGAAACCCACCACTAAGTAGTGTGGGTCGGGTTGTGGTTATGGAACCCCCCAGTTAAGTAAGTTGGGTTGGGTGTGTTTTGGAACCCACCAGCTAAGTAAGTGTGGGTGTCGGGTGTTGGTTATGGAACCCACCAGTTAATTATGTGGGTCGTGTGGTTATGGAACCCACCAGTTTAAGTAAGTGTGGGTCGGGTGTGATTATGGAACCCACCAGCTAGTAAGTGGTGGGTCGGGTTGTGGTTATGGACCCCCAGTTAAGTAAGTGTGGGTTGGGTGTGGTTATGGAACCCACCAGTTAAGTAAGTGTGGGTCGGGTGTGGTTATGGAACCCACCAGTTAAGTAAGTGTGGGTCGGGTGTGGTTATGGAACCCACCAGTTAAGTAGTGTGGGTTGGGTGTGGTTATGGAACCCACCAGTTAAGTAGTGTGGTCGGTCGGGGTGGTATGGAACCCACATTAAGTAAGTGGTGGGTCGGGTGTGTGTTTATGGAACCCACCAGTTAATTAAGGTGTGGTGGTTGGGTGTTGTTATGGAACCCACCATTTAAGACGTGTTGGGTCGGGTGTGGGTTATGGAACCCACCAGTAAGTAAGTGTGGGTCGGGTGGGGTTATGGAACCCACCAGTTAAGTAAGTGGGTTGGGTGTGGTTAGTGAACCCACCAGTTAAGTAGTGTTGTGTGGAGTGTTGGTCGGGTGTGGTTATGGTTAGGGAACCCACCAGTTAAGTAAAGTGTGGGTTGGGTGTGGGGTTATGAACCCACCAGTTAAGAATGTTGGTCGGGTGTGGTTATGGAACCCACCAGTTAAGTAAGTGGTTGGTTGGTGTGGTTATGGAACCCACCAAGCTAAGTAGTGTGGGTCGGGTGTGGGTTATGGAACCCACCAGCTAAGTAAGTGGGGTCGGGTGTGGTTTATGGAACCCACCAGTTAAGTATTGTGGGTTGGGTGTGGTTATGGAACCACCAGCTAAAGTAAGTGTGGGTCGGGTGTGGTTATGGAACCCACCAGTTAAGGTGTGGGTGGGGTGGTTTGGAACCCACGTATAAGTGTGGGTCGGGTGTGGTTATGGAACCCACCAGCTAAGTAAGTGTGGGTCGGGTGTGGTATGGAACCCACCATTAAGTAATGTGGGTTGGGTTGTGGTTATGGAACCCACCATTTAAGTAAGTGTTGGGTCGGGGGGTGTGGTTATGGAACCCCCCATTAAGTAAGTGTGGGTGGTGTGGTTATGGAACCCACCAGTTTACGTAATTGTGGTTGGGTGGTTGGTATGGAACCCACCATTATTAGTAAGTGTTGGGTCGGGTGTGGGTTATGGAACCCACCATTAAGTAAGTGTTGGGTCGGGTGTGGTTATGGAACCCACCAGTTAAGTAAGTGTGGGTGGGTGTGGTTATGGAACCACCAGTTAAGTAAGGTGGGTCGGGTGTGGTTATGGAACCCCCAGCTAAGTAAGTGTGTGGTGGGTGTGGTTATGGAACCCCACCAATTCAGGTAAGTGTGGGTTGGGGTGTTTATGGAACCACCAGTTTAAGTTAAGTGTTGTCGGGTGTGGTTATGGAACCCACCAGTTAAGTAAGTGTTGGTCGGGTGTGGTTATGGAACCCACCAGTTAAGTAAGTGTGGGTTGGGTGTGGTTATGGAACCCACCAGTTAAGTAAGTGTTGGTCGGGTGTGGTTATGGAACCCACCAGTTAAGTAAGTGTGGGTCGGGTGTGGTTATGGAACCCACCAGTTAAGTAGTGTGGGTCGGGTGTGGTTATGGAACCCACACGTTCAGTAAGTGTGTGTCGGGTGTGGTTATGGAACCCACCAGTTTAAGTAAGTGTGGTGGGTTGGGTGTTGGTTATGGAACCCACCAGTTAAGTAGTGGTGGGTTGGTTGTGGTATTAGGAACACACCAGTTAAGTAAGTGTGGGTTGGGTGTTGGTTAGGACCACAGTTTAAGTAAGTGTGGGTTGGGTGTGGTTATGGAACCCACCAGTTACGTAAGTTTGGGTTGGTGTTGTGGTTAATGGAACCCACCAGTTAATAAGTGTGGGTTTGGGTGTGGTGGTTATGGAACCCACCAGTTAAGTAAGTGTGGGTCGGGTGTGGTTATGGAACCCACCAGCTAAGTAAGTGTGGGTTGGGTGTGGTTATGGAACCCACCAGTTAAGTAAGTGTGGGTTGGGTGTGGTTATGGAACCCACCAGCTAAGTAAGTGTGGGCGGGTTGTGGTTATGGGAACCCACCAGTTAAGTAAAGTGTGGGTTTGGGGTGGTGGTTATGGAACCCACCACTAAGCGGGGAAGAGGTACATTAGCTTTAAAGATCTCCTTTAACTATTTTTAGCTATTTCTCAGATAATATCAGAACCAAAATAGACAGACCAGACAGACAGACAAACAGAACACCCACACAGACAGACAGACAGACAGACAGACAAACAACACACATGCCAGACACACACAGACAGACAGACCACACACACACACAAACAGCAGACAGACAGCAGAGGGTGTTATGGCCAGATTTGCTGTTAAAGGATTCATTGGGTCACATAAGCTTTGGTTAAATTGTGTGACCCATTATAAGTTTCCTTGTTCTATCTCTCTATCCATGTTATAAAGAGATTAGAGGATTTTTTTTTATTTCATTATGTAATAAAACTTCTCCTTTAACAAACCCTCTATTTGGGCTAATTTTAAAACCCCCCCCCCCCCTCTTTCCTTATCCCCTTTCTTTGTATTTACACGTTGCCACTTTTCTTGGACTTTATATCACTGGACCAGTCCAACCCTGAGGTTAAACTGCTTTATTGCAGAGAGATTGTAAAGAAAACAGTGCCCCCTAGTGTTCAAATCAAAATGCAACCATGACCCAAATTGTGTGAGATCCAGTGAACTATCATTGGTTCCCCATCAATAAATCTCCTTTGTTTTGATAAATTGAGTTATTTTTTTTAACCAACGGCGAATCAGCTGCGTTAGGAGGAAACGTTTCTTACAGTTAAAGGCGTTTTCTTAATTTGTGCTCAAGGAGATTAGATGTTTTCTGTGGAGGACAAAAGAGCAGATCTCCAAGACGACAGATTAAACGTGTCCATATTCAGTAATGATTTAATTACTTCATCAGCATCTCTGCCTGGACGGCTCACTGCTCCCAGTCCTTATCAAAACAGAAATGGTACTTTGGTCCATGCACAGATGTGAAAATGTTTCATCTAAAATCCTCCTTACAGGGCTTCACTCGATAAAGATCTTCAAACCCTACTGGGGGAAAAAACTGTGTAATGAACACGGTTTTAAGTTGTCTTTAAATTTAAATCTGTTCCCATTGTGCCTTTAACTTGGTTTAATAGTGTTTTGCAAATATTCCCCTTTGTTTTTGGTATTCACTCCATCATTTGTTTTTAGTGTCATGGCTTAAATAAACTACAATTTGTTATTTCATACCACCCGTGATCTATTTTTCCGGTGTGTGCTTATGCCCGTTCTTTGTGTGAGGTGACTTCGAGTGTGTACACGGACAAAGCGAAAGGTCTAGCCAATTGCAATGGCTGCACCAGTTTTCCAAAAGACACCAGTGAAACCGGTGCAATGTATTTAATAAAAGATTTGCACTACTTTACACTCCACAATTTAAGACTAGCTAATGGCTGGTCTTTAAGTGGTGCAGGGGTAAAATCCCCCTAATATTAAATACTGAAAGCCATATTTACCCAGACAATTTGTGGCTCTGGGTAAATGAGGCCCTCAGTGTATCTAGATTGTAAACTCTCCGTGTGTATTACCTAGATTGTAACCTCTCTGTGTATCTAGATTGTAAACTCTCTGTGTGTATTACCTAGATTGTAACCTCTCTGTGTATCTAGATTGTAAATTCTCCGTGTGTATTACCTAGATTGTAACCTCTCTGTGTATCTAGATTATAAACTTTCCATTTATCTTGATTGTAAAATCTCTGTGTATCTAGATTTTAAACTCTCTGTGTGTCTAGATTGTAACCTCTCCATGTATCTAGATTGTTAACTCTCCGTGTGTATTACCTAGATTGTAACCTCTCCATGTATCTAGATGTAACTCTCTGTGTGTATTACCTAGATTGTAGCCTCTCTGTGTATCTAGATTGTAAACTCTCGTGGTATACCTAGATTTAACCTCTCTGTGTATCTAGATTATAAAACTTTCCATATCTTGAGTGTAAAATCTCTGTGTATCTAGATGTAAACTCTCCGTGTGTATTACCTAGATTGTAAACCTCTCTGTTATCTAGATTGTAAACTCTCTGTGTGTATTACCTAGATTGTAGCCTCTCTGTGTATCTAGATTGTAACTTTCCATTTATCTTGATTGTAAACGCTCTATGTATCTAGTATTGTAAACTCTCTGTGTATCTAGATTGAAATCTCTGTGTACTTGGATTGTAAACTCTCTGTGGTGTATATCTAGATTGTAAACTCCCTGTGTGTCTAGACTGTAAACCTCTGTGGTATCTAGATTGTAAACTCCTATGGGTCTAGATTGTAAACTATCTGTGTGTCTAGATTGTAAACGCTCTGTGTATCTAGATTGGTCAAACTCTCTGTGTATGGGATTGTAAAACTCTCTGTGTATCTGGATTGTAACTCTCTCCGTGTAATCTGAGATTGTAAACTCTCTGTGTATCTGGATTGTAAACTCCTCTGTGTTCTAGACTGTAAACTCTCTGTGTAGTCTATGATTGGTTAAATTCTCTGTGTATCTAGATTTAAACTCTCTTGTTGTCAGATTAAAAAACTCTCCGTTTGTATTACCTAGATTGTAAACTCTCCGTGTGTATTCTAGATTGTAAACTCTCTGTGTATCTGGATGTAAACTCTTGTTTATCTAGATTGTAAACTCTCTGTGTATCTAGATTGTAACTATCTGTGTGTCTAGATTAAATCTCTGTGGATCTGATTGTAAACTCTCTGTGGATCTAGATTGGTAAACTCTCTGTTGTCTAGATGTAACCTACTAACTTACATGTATCTAGATTGTAACTCTCCGTGTGTTACTAGATTGTAACCTCTCCATGTATCTAGATTGTAAAACCTCTGTGTGTATTACCTAGATTGGTAACTCTCTGTGGTATCTAGATTATAACTTTCCATTTATCTTGAGTGTAAAATCCTGTGTATCTAGATTGTAAACTCTCCGGTGTATTACCTAGATTGTAACCTCTCTGTGTATCTAGATTGTAAACTCTCCATGTGTATTACCTAGATTGTAGCCTCTCTGTGTATCTAGATTGTAAACTTTCCATTTATCTTGATTGTAAAATCTCTGTGTATCTAGATTGTAATCTCTCTGTGTGTCTAGATTATAAACTTCAGTGTGTATTACCTAGATTGTAAACTCTCTCTGTGTATCTAGATTGTAAACTCTCTGTGTATCTGGATTGTAAACTCTCTGTGTGTATTATCTAGATTGTAAACTCCCTGTGTGTCTAGACTGTAAAACTCTCTGTGTATCTAGATTGTAAACTCTCTGTGTGTCTGATTGTAAACTATCTGTGTGTCTAGATTGTAAACGCTCTGTGTTTGGATTGTACTCTCTGTGTATCAGATTGTAAACTCTCTGTTGTGTGATACCTAGATTGTAACCTCTCTGTGTATCTAGATTATCATTTCCTTTATCTGAGTGTAAACTCTCTGTGTAGTTCTAGATTGTAAACTCCTGACTCGTGTGTATTACCTAGATGTACCTCTCTGTGTATCTAGATTGTAAACTTCCATTTATCTTGATTGTAAAATCTCTGTGTATCTAGATTGTATCTCGTGGTGTCTAGATTATAACTCTCGTGTTTTACCTAGATTGTAAACTCTCTCTGTGTATCTAGATTGTAAACTCTCTGTGGTGTAATTCTGGATTGTAACTCTCTGTGTGTATTCTCTAATTGTAACTCCCTGTGTGTCTAGACTGTAAACTCTCTGTGTATCTAGATTGTAAACTCTCTGTGTGTCTAGATTGTAAACTATCTGTGTGTCTAGATTGTAAACGCTCTGTGTATCTGGTTGTAAACTCTCTGTGGTATCTAGATTGTAAACTCTCTGTGTATCTGGATTGTAAACTCTCTGTGTATCTAGACTGTAAACTCTCTGTGTATCTAGATTGTAAATTCTCTGTGTATCTAGATTATAAACTCTCTGTGTGTCTAGATTATAAACTCTCCGTTTGTATTACCTAGATTGTAAACTCTCCGTGTGTATCTGGATTGTAAACTCTCTGTGTATCTGGATTGTAAACTCTCTGTGTATCTGGATTGTAAACTATCTGTGTGTCTAGATTGTAAATGCTCTGTGTATCTGGATTGTAAACTCTCTGTGTGTCTACATTGTAAACTCTCTGTGTATCTGGATTGTAAATTCTCTGTGTATCTGGATTGTTAACTCTCTGTGTGTATTACCTAGATTGTAAGATCTCCATGTCATTGTAGTTGATGTAAAGACCCCTTTACCCTTCCCCATTAAGCCCAGCCTGTCCTCTCTCTGCCATTGTAAGGGGCTTGATATTGAACTGGTTCCTGTGTTTCAATCAGAAGTAACACAAACAATACAGAACAACCCCCAGTTATTCACATTATTTCCTGCATCGTTCAGGAAAGTTTTTACTGTCTCCCATATTGTTATTTTATTGTTCGGGTATCTGGATAGAGATTAACAATAGTAATCACAGTAGCTTTAATAATCGTGATTTGTAAGAATCGTTTGCGCTGTGATTTGTATCCAACTCGTGGTAGAAAAAATGAAACAAAACACATCACATGCTATATATATACATGTGTGTAAAACTCCCCCACACTTTAATACATGGGGGTAGAAATATTTATACAGAGAAGATAAAGGGAGAAAATTGCTCGCCTTCTGCTAAGACAATGCAAATAATCCCCAATGCTCAACTGTAAAAGGAAATTCACTCTCTTGGGCCTTATTGTAATAAAATCTATAGATTCTCAAGGTGAAAGTGAACAGAAATACAGCCCAGATCAACTGCTAGTAGAGGAAATTCACAGTGATGGCATCACAACACAAGGTGTAGCATGTGATGTAAAGTGGATTCAAAGATCTGACTGCGTCAGAACGGAATATCGATGACATTTATCGGCGATATCGATCGGCCTGTCGGAAAAACGATGATCTGGCAAGGTGGGAAATTTCTTGTCAACCCATCTTCCATAATCTTTCTTAGTTTTCAAGTTGAAATCTACGGCAGATCGGCGGCGCAAGGGGAGGAGTTAGGATGGGTTTTTCTGGTTGGAAGTAGTATCACACTTTGATGGCTTGTTTGGTTATATTCTAGTAAGTTTAATTATTTTATTGTTTTTATCAATTACACTTATTGGGATGCAAATTTTGTCTTAAAGGAATAAGGAGATATAAATGGGCTGGTGCTATTTCGCCCATTTGGGGGGTGAATTAGTGCAAAACGTTATGCTACCCGGGGTACTATTGGGTTAGCGCGTGTTTTGCACTAATTTCGCACTGGACGCACTATTTCTAAATTGTTTTGGGAAAAGCATGATGTGGCCTGTGTAGTAATGGGTTACGTAAGATTTACGCAACAATTTTGCACGTTTACCACTGTTGCGTACGGGGCTGATGCAAAACCAAAAAACTTACAACTTACCTGCCTGGGATCCCGCTATGCAGTAAGTTTCGAGGGAGTTTAAAGCATCGCGGACTCTCGGTAAGGTAAGACGTTGGTTCTACATCACCTGAAAGTGTGTTAGAAACACGGACAGTAATATTATTACATCTATATACATCTATTATATTCTGTTATCTAGACACGTGCCAGTCTTTAGCAACACTATGAGCTAGGCCACAATGCTGCTTTTTTTTTGCGCTTGCGTTTGCGCTTGCGTTTTTAAAAAATCATTAAAAACGCGGCAACGCAAAAAAACGCACGTTTTTCGGTGCGATTGTGATTGCATTTTGCGTTCTGCATTTTTAATAGCAATCGCATGCGTTTTCCTATGCTTATTGAAGAAATAAGGGCACGGCCACACTGCAACACAAACGCAATCGCAATTGCATGCGATTTTTTTGCATTTGCGCTTGCCATTTCTTCAATAAGTATAGGAAAACGAATGCGATTAAAAATGCAGAATGCAATCGCAATCGCACCGAAAAACGTGCATTTTTTTTGCGTTGCCGCGTTTTCAATAATTTTTTAAAAACGCAAGCGCAAACACAAAAAAAAAGGCAGCAGTGTGGCCAAGCCCTAATAGAAAAATTCTATAAATAGTAATTTGAGTAATAGTCAATTAAAAACATCTAACTCCTAATATACAGACACTTAAATAATTAAGCGTCACACTTACATTGGTGCAAAACTGACACCCCAACTAATTCCTATTGGTTACTGCACAGATACAGATTGTACTGTCACTGGGCGCCACCTTCTGGCCAACTCAATCCTGTTTGTAAAATGAATTACAGAGTTTGCACTCAAAATAAAAAAAACTCTCTTATATAGAGGTTTAAATGTTTATTATTATTATTATATGAAATGTATTAAATTATCATTTTAGTTCTAATAATCTAATATTTAATTCTGTCTCATTTTTAGTATTGTATTATATTTCTATAATATAATGTGAATAAAGAAAGGTTGAGCGCTGCCAATCAGATACGTATCACTAAATAAACTGTGAAAGGGGGATGGAAACAGCGTGTTAGTCTTTGTTTTTTTGAATTAGAATTCCCAAGAGGATTCTGGGAATTGCAGTCCAACAGCATGTCAATGGGGAGCAGGATTTAGAATGATGTGCTCGCTGATACAGTTACTAGTTTCTAGGACAACTGCTTCAAATCTCTCCTGGGAATTCCATAGGTTCAAAATAAAAAAACACTTTGAGAGAATTCTCATCTCCACACACTGATAGACCAATCAAATCAATTTGCCTTGTATTTTATTATTCTATTTATCTGCTCAGACTTGGGGTCGAGAAATCATCAGAAAATGGAAGATTTCTAGAAAGGTTTTTATTGGAATCCACGGGGTGCGTACGAGAGGCGAATTAAGCAAAGGTTGGCGAATATGGGAAATTCCGTTTTATTTATGGCGCTATTGTCAAGCTTTATTAGGTGCTATAATGCCCCAATCTTGGTGGAATAAAACATAAACTGACAAGGGGAAGTGCGACGGCCAATCTGAAGGTCTTTCCTACTGAGTGATCTAATAAAATCGTAGGGAACTAAAATTTTCTATCCCAAGTGGTGTGGTTACCCATTAACAAAATATCCAATATTCCGTCATATTGATATCAAGGGGGAAGGGATGTAATAAGCAGAAAACTCTCCGTGAAATGTGAAACTGATTGAAAGAAAAATCCTTTTGGTTATTCTCATCTTCCTATTCGATTCTCAGGTCCATTGATGCACAAAGAGGTTTTTTTTCCACAAATAACACTTACAACTTGGCAAAACAAACTAAAAAGACACTCTTAGTATTTTTCAAAAGGGAAATTGACAAATATTGTCACAAATTATAAAAGGAAACTTCTTAAGAACTTGAGAAGGTTGTTTTAGTTAATGTTCACTTCCTGTTCTGCACTGCCTCTCTCACGTGCTGTGACAGGCACCTGATCATGGCAACTTTCCATTGAGTTATGTAGGGGGCAATTCAGAGCAGAGGCAGTGTTAATTACCTTTGTGAGATTCAGAATTGGAGTAAATCACTTTGCGAGATCCCAGTCAGGTAAGAAGCGCCACTCGGTTCCTCTGCCAGTTAAGGTAGTGCAAACCTAACGCTGCATATTACATAGGCTAAGCCACGCTATTTCCAAAAAGCTTTGGAAATGGTGCCATCAGTTACATTTAGAGATGTCCGAACTTCGCAAAATCTGGTCCGCTCAAGGATAATTTTTGGAAAAATTAGAAAATTCGAAAATCCGCGAGCGGACCCATTAAAATGGAAAAAATACGAGAAATACGTATTTTCACACATTTTCGAAAATACAAGAAATCCTCGTAATTTCGGAAATTTTCGAAAATACGAGAAATCTGCGGTTCGGAAGGCGGAAAATCCGGAAAAATACGCCGTTCGCAAACGGGATAAATCCGTGGCGGATCCGGGTTCGGATCTGCGAACCGGCCATCCCTAGTTACATTAGTGAAAACCTGATAGTACATTGTGTAGTGTGGGTTTTGTGCTAATTTGGGCCAAAAATGGAGGATGTGTCTTCAAACCCCTTAGTATCGCCCTGTTCTGCGGAGGGTGAGTGATTACAGTTCTCCCTTCCGGTATTCAATGACGTTAAACACAACCTCAGATCCAATATCGAATTTCACAGTGTCTTTTGCGACATCCCTGCAGCCGGTGCCAGTAAGGGGTTAAACTTGTGCTGTGTTGAATAGGCGAGTGTGAGTTTAACTCCTTGTGTTACCACTGAGGCTGAGTGTGTCCTGATCTGAACTTTTCTTTAATTGAATATATATATATAATAAATACACGTCTATATACCCACAGTATCAGTCATATACAGTTAAATACAGGCTCGGTGATTTACAGCGTTGTTACAGGGGATGCCCACCTGCAAAATAAACTTTTAACATACTGCAGAGTACCCTAGCCCACCCCCAAAACGAATGTGCAGATCTCTACTTACAATCCTTCAATCCCCCGGTGCTATGATCTCGTTCCTCTTCTTGCCGGAACTGCAACCAGGGGACCAGACCAGCAGCCGCGTCTCTGATTGGCTGAGAGGTAGCCAGAGACGCAGCTGTCGCAATACAGAATGCTGGGGGGGCGAAGGATTTTAAGTAGCTTTTTTTAGCAAACTTACTGAAAATAGGAAGAATTATCAATAAACACCGTATCCCTGTCTGCTTTAAACCAAACTACACACTGAGGCAGCAATTGGTACATCCGAAAGACCCAAAACAAGAAAAGCGACGTCATATATGCAGTGCAGTGCAGTGAAGAGTGATGTCATATACACAGTGCAGTGCAGTGAAGAGTGACATCATATACGCAGTGCAGTGAAGAGTGACATCATATATGCAGTGCAGTGAAGTGACATCATATACGCAGTGCAGTGCAGTGAAGAGTGACATCATATACGCAGTGCAGTGCAGTGAAGAATGCTCTGATTTGTATGTGGGGGAGACCAAACAGCAACTGCATCAACATATGGCCCAGCACAGAAGAGCCAATTCCTCGGGTCAGGACTCAGCCGTGTACCTGCATCTTAAGGATAAAGGACATACCTTTGAAGATTGTAATGTTAACATACTGGCAAAGGAACGTGACTGGTTCAAGAGAGGTGTGAAGGAGGCCATTTATGTGAAAATAAAGAAACCAAGCCTAAATAGAGGTGGGGGGTTTCGACACCAACTGTCTGCCATGTACAATGCTGTTTTAACACCTTACTCTGGGCGTTCCTATAACACCTCTTAGCCACTATCCTATCACACCCTTAACACCTGGCTGTGATATGCTAATTGGGATTTTCAAGGGTACATAATTGCCACAGATTCTTGTACAAGTCATTCTGAATTGAGAAAGCCAGTCGGATGACTAGCGAAACGTCTTCAAGAACTACATTTCAAGTCCAGTTGATCTAACTGAATACAACAGATTTATCGTTGGTGTATTGTATTCTGTATTCCACTGTGCATGGTGCATTGCCAATATAAACTATTGGATATTTGTTCTGTGCCCCTTTAAAAAGTTAAGGCTGCAGGAATGTGAAAGCCTAACATGCCCAATGCCAATCTAACGCAGTCATGCCTGGAAGACGCTGGTTGTTCTGCTCAGTTTTATTTGTTATGCTGTTTGATATTTAGTTTTTTCTGAATCATTTGAACTCAGACAAACTCCCAAGATTCCACGAAGATTCCCCTCCATCCAACCGTCCTGAGCCCCCAAAATAATCAATGACTGTGGGCGCCAGACGCCAAGTACCGATGCTTCTGAATTCATTACATTTTGTGCCTTTACGAGACTTTTATTCCAGAGAGATGTTTATCAATCAGCATCAACTATAAAATGTTTTTTAATTTGACCTTTAAACATAGGCAAAAATGCCCTAATCTCCATGTCCCCTGTAATCTTTAATACGGATACACAAAAAAAAATCGATTTTGTGCGCTTTATACTATTAATGTTTCCGTGTATTTTTGGTTGTTTTAGACTGTGTCCAGGTCTGATGTATAGAGTTTACACAAAGTTGGGGAACAGCGCCCCCTGTCTTTATTTAACATAAATAATCTGGAACTGAGATTTGGGGTGATTATAACATGAAATGTACCATGCAATGTACCAGTGGCCTAGATGGTCTCATTCTACTGAGCTTTACAGTTCCATCTCTCTGGATTTCCCCCCACTACACATCAGTAGAGATCGGTACCACTGGAGACCATCGCTGCTCTCTCCCCAAGGTTCAAATCATGGAAAAAAATATCCATCTTCCATTTATCCGTAGCTGGGAACCTTAAGGCTGCAGCTCCCCATCCAGAGACTTGTTAGAACATCTCCCCACAGACATGAGGAAGGTTTATGATGTGGAGAGAAATGAAACAGCTTTACTGGTGCATTGTGGTTGTGGGGCCACATCTGGTTTTGCAGAGACACTGGGTTGGGGACATTGCATGTAGACTGTAAGCTCTTCAGGCCAGGAAACTCAAATTTCCAGGCTCAGCCCTTTAATCTTATCTTAGACATGTCTAATGCTCAGGGGGGCTTCTAAAACACAATAAAGCTCCCCCCTTGTCATCGTTCCTTACGGGGGAGGCGGTTCCCCTGCTTGGAATGTTCTATTGTCTGCTCATATACGAACCCATAAAACAAGACTTGGATCTATGAATCACACCGTCATTTGGGCGAGACCCTATACTATAAACTCTGGGCTCTCAGTATCTCACCCCGCAAGCGTGGATCGTACTTAAAGGGTAACTCCAGCCCCAGAATAACTTAAGCTATTTAGAAAGATTACCCCCCAAAAGCCCACTTTTGTTATAACCTTTCTCCGATGCCCCCACGCTCCCTTCCATGGTGCTGTCTGATAATAAACCCCATATCTTCTTTCTCTATGTCCAGGCAGCCTGACACCCAAGAGATACAGCTGCAGACCAATGGGTCCTTCATAGGGCTGAGTGGTCGGATCGTTTGGTCTAGTAGGGACATATCTAATACAATTAGCAGGGCTGCACTGATTGCAATTAAATAATAACTCAGCCATGCTACATGTGTATTTAATAAGTGTCCATATTGTTTCACTGATCTGGCAACCCTGCTTCGGGGAACCAAGCCCAGAGCATCTTTCCACCCTGCTCCCTGCAGCCTTATTGGTTCTCAATGCGAAACACCTGGAAATTGGCTCCCAGTAAGAAAAACCCAAACACTGTTCCCATTTTAACCTATTGACTATGGTCGTTCTCAAAGCTTTGGGACCACGTAGACGTTTGGGTTGGTCTAGTGGGAGAACCCTGGAGGCTACAAAAACTATATGATGATGATGGGTGGGATACCTGAAGTTGGTGTGGGACCCCCAGTGTCAGAGAATCCATTCTAGCACTGCCATGCATATTCACAGTCCTCTCCTGGTATGGCCCATCCTCTTTGCAGTAACCAATAGGATCACAGAAATCTCCACTGGATTTCTTACACTGACCCCAGCTTCGTCCTGGTTTAGAGTGTGACAGGAAACGTGCAGCAAGTTATGGTGAACTGACGGGAAAATGTACAACTCCCAAACTTACAAATCCCAGTTCTACGCTAATGGCGAATTAAACAAGCGGCGTCGATAGTTGGAGTCCTGATCCACTTACCTGGGAGATTATCTCTACTCTTTCAGGCTCATTTACCCAGAACTGCTACCTGTTTGCGGTTTAATATCGCGTTTGCAAATGTGGGAAAATCCCAGTAGGGATTTAGCCACTGCGGGATTTTAACGCCAGCTATCTGGCGCAAACGAGCGCAAACGCGATATTAAATCGCGAGCTTTGGATGCGCGGGTGATTTTTCCGTAACCCGCGCATCCAACGCTAATATGGAGCTAAAGTCACGCTAACCGGTAGCAAACCGGTTATACTCCATATATTTGCCCAGCGAGTCTGGGTAAATGAGGTCCTTTATCTTTCTGTAATGCATGTTATTACCAGATGTCCGAAAATCCTACTTGTGTATATTGTGTACCGTATATACTCGAGTATAAGCCGAGGTTTTTAGGTTTTAAAATAAACCTAAAAACCTTGCCTCGGCTTATACTCGAGTCAAGTCCTTACCGGCATCACTCAGCAAAAATGTTTCTTAAGATGATCATTTCCTCGCCCGCGCCGAGTAGTGACGTCAGCTGGCAAATACACAGTGCTGAGCGATGCCGGTAAGGAGTCAGACTCTTGAGAGTGTTGGCCAATGTTGTTATAGCCTAGGGTAGGCAGGATGTCTTAGGAAATTATCATCTTAAGAAACATTTTTGCTGAGTGATGCCGGTATTTGCATACAGTAGTGCTTTAGGGGTGATTGGGGTAAGGACTGCAACTGGTGGGGCTCTCCACTGCAGGCTTTTAACTGCAGCTTTTTAACAGCAGAACTTTGAGCTTTTAACCCAACATCAGAATTCCCATATAGATGTTTGGAAACTACAACTCCCAGCAACAAAAGTATGCTGGGAGTTGTA
>JAACNH010000045.1:93683-111183 GCA_019447015.1 Hymenochirus boettgeri | reverse complement strand
GTATCCATTATATAGATAGATAGATGATTTACAGTAGAAGATTATAGATAGAAGAGATGTAGTAGAGATAGATAGATGAGAAGATAGACAGAGACAGACAACAGACAGACAGAAAGATAGATTGGATAGTAGATAGATAGATAGATAGATAGAAGATAGATAGATAGACGAGACAGACAGACAGACAGACCGACAGATATATTGGATAGATAGATAGATAGATAGATAGATAGGATAGATAGATAGATAGCAGACGATAGACAGAGACGACAGATATTTACATTAGATAGATATTGTACAGTAGATAGATAGATAGATAGAAGTAGATTAGATAGATAGATAGAAGATAGATAGATAGATAGATAGATAGATGAAGATAGATAGATAATAGATAGATAGATAGATAGATAGATAGATAGATAGATAGATTTTAAAATCCAAACCAGTTGCAGTTGGAAACCAGGACCTCATCATAGTAATGAGCTTTTGTGAGCACAGAACCTCTTCTACATATCGTATCCATTTATATAGGATAGATATATTTACAGTAGATAGATAGATAGATAGATAGATAGATAGATAGATAATAGATAGATAGATAGATAATAGATAGATAGATAGATAGATAGATAGATAGATAGATAGATTTTTAAAATTCCCAAACCAGTTGCAGTTGGAAACCAGGACTCATCTAGTAATGAGCTTTTTGTGAGCACAGACACCTCTCTTACATATCTGTATCCATTTATATAGATAGATAGATATTTACAGTAGATAGATAGATAGATAGATAGATAGATAGATAGATAGATAGATAGATAGATGATAGATAGATGATAGATAGATGATAGATAGATGATAGATAGATAGATTAGATAGATAGATAGATAGATAGATTAGATAGATAGATTTTTAAAACTCCCAAACCAGTTGCAGTTGGAAACCAGGACTCATCTAGTAATGAGCTTTTTGTGAGCACAGACACCTCTCTTACATATCTGTATCCATATATATGGAGCTGCCATGTAGTTTACAGTTGTACAAAGATGATATGTATGATTCAGATAGTTTTTTTCACACAGAATATTTGCTTTCTGTATGTGTATTTTCATTTAATTGTTTGGGGGGTCTTAGTATAAAGTTTTTTAGCATGATTTTTGCTTGTTTATCATTTGAGTATATTGCACAGAAACTATTTAAATAGATTGTAAGCACTTTGGGCAGGATCCTCTCTCCTATTGTATCACGGTATTGCTGTAAGTAACTCAACACTCTGTGTATGTATATTATGTATTACCTGTGTATGTAATATGTATGACTTTATATAACATGTATTACCCTGTATGTAATGTATGACTATGTAATTGAAAAGTTCCACGGAAGATGTTGGCGCTATATAAATCAATAATAATAATAGCAATAAGAATAATGATAAGGATGATAATAATTATAATAATAATAATAAATGAAATTGTCAAATCTTTCCATTAATCCCTCCACGACGTTAAACAGAAATTTAAAGAACTAAACCAAAATAACACTATTGTAGAGACACTTGGAGGAGGACGAACACAGAAGACGACACACACAACAAGATTCTGAGTACACGTCTTAAATAGGGATGGCCGGTTCGCAGATCCGAACCCGGATCCGCCGCGGATTTATCCCGTTCGCGAACGGCGGATTTTCCACCTTCCGAACTTCCGATTCGCGGATTTTTCGGATTTTCGAAAATTTTTGAAAATACGGGAAAACATGTATTTTCGAAAATCTTCGAAAATACAAGGATTTCTCTTAATTCCTTACATAAGTATTTTCAAAAATATTCGAAATTACAAGGATTACTTGTATTTTCGAAAATACATATTTTCGAAAATACATGAAAACTCGTAATTTCGAAAATTCCCGAAAATACGTGAAAACTCGTTATTTCAAGGGTATTTTTAATTTTAACGGGTCCGCTCGCGGATTTTCGAATCCTCGAGCGGACCGGATTTTGCGAAGTTCGGACATCTCTAGTCTTAAACCAAGCTTTTCTATGTTGTTCTATAGTTCATTGTCTTTATTATTTATGCTACGTCCCCTCCAGTGATTGGCAGACTGAGTACATATGGACATACCCTAGTGTGATTAAATATCGAATATGTATTAGTGTCGTGGCGATAATAAAATGTGGAGATATGACACAATAACAGACTCAGTTGTTCAGTCTCTACAGAGAGTTTTTCACACTGACCTTTATTTCATGTTTTTGGACATAGGATAAACTTTAATTTAGAACATCAGAATATAATAGGCAATATATATATAATACAATAAATTGCATTTGTACACATCAATACAAAATGTGAGGTAGAGCCTCAAGAATAATGACTAATGTACATTATATATGTGCTATAGAGATCTATATATACATAGAGGGTCTTTATATTCTTTTATCTTTCTATATATTCTATTCTCCATGTACATCTAATGAAAAAATATATATGGACCTGATATTGGTTACGTATCTCTAACCATAGGTACCTGAACTCACAGACAGGATTTACCTACTTAGTGATTGGTCCATTGTAAAAGTGCCAAAAAGTAACATGTGTGTCATTTAAACGATATAGTATGGCAAGGGTAATTCACAAAAAGCATTTGAGCATATTCCAACATATATGGTATATTGCAACATGTATGGTAACTTCCAACATGTAAATTGCAACATGTATGGTAAATTACAACATGTATGGCATATTGTAACACATCTAGTAAATCGCAACATATTTGGTATACTTCATCATAACTAGTATATTGCAACATATGTATATTCCATTACATCTAGTATATTGTAATATCATATCTAGTACACTGCTATATACCTGGCATATTAAATAGTGGTTTAGACACATTCAAACATTCTTAGAATTGCTGGTGATTTTAGCATTTACTGTATTAGACCTTTAATGTAAACAGCTGCTGCCAAATCAGATTTTAACCAGATTTATCATAAATCACTACCTGGATTAAAACCAGCACCTGGATTGGTAAATGGGGCCATTGGGAAAGGCTGAACTCTATAGACCGCCTTTCATTATATTCCCCCCTGCAAATGTCTAAGGCTGGAGAAACAGGAGCTTATAAAGATTAAAGACATTTTACTGATGACAAGTGATTAACTAATAATAATAATTAGTTATAATAGCTAATAATAATAACTAATTATAATAGCTAATCATTATAAATAATAATAACGAATGATAACTAATATCAATAACTTATAATAACTAATATTAATCATTAATACTAATAACAATGAATATTAATAACCAATAAAATTAATGAATATTAATAACCAATAATAATAATGAATATTAATAACCAATAATAATAATGAATATTAATAACCAATAATAATAATGAATATTAATAACCAATAAAATGAATGAATATTAATAACCAATAATAATAATGAATATTAATAACCAATCATAATAATAATAAATATTAATAACTAATAATAATAACTCTAGGGAAGTTCACAGTAAATTAAACCTTTCTGGGTGTTCCGCGTAGTTAGTTACATTACAACATCAATTACCCTATTATTAATACGGTGTTAATGCTTTCTAAGTACAGACAAATACAAAGAGGCCCTGACATGTACATTGGAAACTGTTTTCAAAAGGTTTATTGAGGGATGATGGGAGACGTAGTTTAGAAAAAGGTTCCTGCTCTGTATGACTCTACTTCATAGTGTACATGAGAGAATATGGGTATTAAGGTGCAAATATACTGATTTTATATGAGTGTTTGTTTTGCCTTTAATGTGGTATAGCTTATTGTATGTACAGAACATTCCTTCTCTGTAATAAGTTATAATCAGTGTTTAGCTATGTCATCAGTTATAATCAGTGTTTAGCTATGTCATCAGTTATAATCAGTGTTTAGCTATATCATCTGTTATAATCAGTGTTTAGCTTTGTCATCAGTTATAATCAGTGTTTAGCTATGTCGTCAGTTATAATCAGTGTTTAGCTATGTCGTCAGTTATAATCAGTGTTTAGCTAGGTCATCAGTTATAATCAGTGTTTAGCTATGTCATCAGTTATAATCAGTGTTTAGCTATGTCGTCAGTTATAATCAGTGTTTAGCTATGTTATCAGCTATAATCAGTGTTTAGCTAGGTCATCAGTTATAATCAGTGTTTAGCTATGTCATCAGTTATAATCAGTGTTTAGCTAGGTCATCAGCTATAATCATTGTTTAGCTATGTCATCAGTTATAATCATTGTTTAGCTAGGTCATCAGCTATAATCATTGTTTAGCTATGTCATCAGTTACAGTGTTTAGCTATGTCATCAGTTATAATCAGTGTTTAGCTATGTTATCAGTTATAATCAGTGTTTAGCTAGGTCATCAGTTATAATCAGTGTTTAGCTTTTTTTTTTTTAGCTATGTCGTCAGTTATATATCAGTGTTTAGCTATGTGTATCAGCTATAATCGTGTTTAGCTAGGTCATCAGTTATAATCAGTGTTTAGCTATGTCATCATTTATAATCAGTGTTTAGCTAGGTCATCAGCTATAATCATTGTTTAGCTATGTCATCAGTTATAATCATTGTTTAGCTAGGGCATCAGCTATAATCATTGTTTTAGCTATGTCATCAGTTACAGTGTTTAGCTATGTCATCAGTTATAATCAGTGTTTAGCTATTGTTATCAGTTATATCAGTGTTTAGCTAGGTCTCAGTTATAATCAGTGTTTAGCTGTGTGTCATCAGTTATAATCAGTGTTTATCTATGTCATCAGTTATAATCGTGTTTAGCTGTCATCAGTTATAATGTCAGTGTTAGCTAGTATCATCATTTATAAATCATGTTTAGCTATGTCATCAGTTTAAATCAGTGTTTTAGCTAGTCATCTAGTTATAATCATGTTACTTGTCTATTATATCAGTGTTTAGCTATGTCATCAGTTATCATCAGTGTTTTAGCTATGTCATGTTTATAATCAGTGTTTAGCTATGTCATCAGTTATAATCATGTTTGCTATGTCACGGTTATCTCAGTGTTTAGCTATGTCATCGTTTATAATCAGTGTTTAGCGTCATATGTCATTCGTTATAATCAGTGTTAAGCTATGTCATCGTTTATAATCAGTGTTTGCTATGTCATCGGTTATAATCAGTGTTTACTATTCATAAGTTATAATCAGTGTTAAGCTATGTCATCATTTATATCAGTGTTTAGCTATGTCATCAGTTTAATCATTGTTTAGCTATGTCATCAGTTATAATCATGTTTAGCTATGTCATGCATTATAATCAGTGTTTAGCTATGTCATCGTTATAATCAGTGTTTAGCTATGTCATCGGTTATAATCAGTGTTTAGCATTGTCATCAGTTATAATCAGTGTTTAGCTATTTCATCAGTTTTAATCATGTTTAGCTAGTCATCAGTTATAATCAGTGTTTAGCTATGTCATCAGTTATAATCAGTGTTTCCTAGCATCATTGTCATCACAGTTAATCTTCACAGTTATAATCAGTGTTTAGGCTATGTCATCAGGTTTTAATCAGTGTTTCGTAGTTTATTGCTTCTACAGTCTTGATCAGTGTTAGCTATGTTCATCAGTTATAATCATGTTTAGCTATGTCATCAGTTATAATCAGTGTTTAGCTATGTCATCAGTTATAATCAGTGTTTAGCTATGTCATCATTTATAATCGTTTTAGCTTGTCATCGTTATAATCAGTGTTTAGCTATGTCATCAGGTTTAATCAGTGTTTAGCTAGGTCATCAGTTATAATCAGTGTTTAGCTATGTCATCGGTTATAACAGTGTTGAGCATATGTCATCGGTTATAATCAGTGTTTAGCTATGTCATCAGTTATAATCAGTGTTTAGCTATGTCATTAGTGTATAATCAGTGGTTTAGCTATGTCATCAGTTATAATCAGTGTTTAAGCTATGTCATCAGGTTATCAGTGTTTAGCTATGTCTCGGTTATAATCAGTTGTTTTAGCTATGTCATCATTAATAATCAGTGTTAAGCTATGTCTCAGTTATATCAGTGTTTAGCTATGTCATCGGTTAAATCAGTGTTTAGCTATGTCATCGGTTATAATCAGTTGTTTAGCTATGTCATCAGTTATAATCGTGTTTAGCTATGTCATCAGTTTAATCAGTGTTTAGCTATGTTATCAGTTATAATCAGTGTTTAGCTATGTCATCAGTTTAATCAGTGTTTAGCTATGTCATCAGTTATAATCAGTGTTTAGCTATTTTATCAGATTATAACAGTGTTTAGCTATGTCTAGTTATAATCAGTGTTTAGCTATGTCATCAGTTTAATCAGTGTTTAGCTATGTCATCAGTTTATAACAGTGTTTAGCTATGTCATCAGTTATATCAGTGTTTAGCTATGTCATAGTTATAATCAGTGTTTAGCTATGTCATCAGTATATCAGTGTTTAGCTATGTCTCAGTTATAATCAGTGTTTAGCTATGTTCATCAGTTATAATCAGTGTTTGCTAGTCATCGGTATAATCAGTTGTTAGCTATGTCACAGTTATAATCAGTGTTTAGCTATGTCATGCGGTTATAATCATGTTTAGCTATGTTATCAGTTATAATCAGTTTGTTAGCTATGTCATCAGTTTCATCGTGTTTAGCTATGTCATCTATTGTGTAAAATATAAAATATATATCCCCTACTTGTCACCTTGAAGATTCATGATCTGAATGTGTTCATGGAACTCCTTGGTTAGGTAAGCTTACCTAGAGTTTCCTGACATTATAATTGATAGTATCCTTATAATAATTAGAATGTAAGTAGCCAACCCTGATTTCTATACAGAATTGTCCCCGCGTACACACCTCCCCCGAACCTGTGGACAATGGCTAGAAGACATCACATGGCCAGAACGATCAGGTGGGTCCAGTGTCCGTGCACATTGACAACCTTCTATTAGTATAGAGGATTAGGATGTGTATTTTATACACATTGATGTTTTCTTTCTGACTCTTAAAACCTAAAATTGAACCTACCACTGGTAGAAAAAAGGCTTAAATTAGCAGGAGGCGTTAGATGACGGGGATCCAGGGAAATACGGTTGGTGTATCCCAATGTACAAGATCAAATAGGATTTCTTTACCAAAATTGATTTCTAGGATTTCTTTCACAAATTTGATTTCTAGGATTTCTTTTCTAAATTGGATTCTAGGATTTCTTTTCACAAATTGATTTCTAGGATTTCTTTTCCCAAATTTGATTTCTAGATTCTTTCCCAAATTGATTTCTAGATTTCTTTTTCCCAATTTATTCAGATTCTTTCAAAATTGATTTCTAGGATTTCTTTTCACAAAATTGATTTCTAGGATTTCTTTTCCCAAATTTGATTTCTAGGATTTCTTTTCCCAAAATTGATTTCTAGGATTTCTTTTCCCAAATTGATTTCTAGGATTTCTTTTCACAAAATTGATTCTAGTTATTCTTTTCACAAAATTGATTTCTATAGGATTTCTTTTCACAAAATTGATTTCTAGGATTTTTTTCCCAAATTTGTTTCTAGGATTTCTTTCCCAAAATTGATTTCTAGGATTTCTTTTCCCAAATTTGTTCTAGATTTCTTTTCACAAATTGATTTCTAGGATTTCTTTTCACAAAATTGATTTCTAGGATTTCTTTTCACAAAATTGATTTCTAGGATTTCTTTTCACAAAATTGATTTCTATTCACTGTTCCAAGGGGAAATAATTGGATTGGTTGCACATCCCAACGGTTTTCTCACATTATTACCCATTGGTGAGATCACAATCAGCCCCTTTTCTTACACAAATATCAAATGAGTGACCTTTAATGTAATGAAACCGAAATCCATAGTATAAAATATATATACATCTAAATCATATCATTTGCATAATAAAAACCTTTCTCTGATGCCTAGAGACACTTCCCCTTTAAGCTGGAATTGGCACCGACCTCTTGGAGCCTCACATGATCATTTAACTATTAAAAGCCCCAAGGAGTGGGGGGGGGTGTCCCAGAATCCAGACTTAAAGGGGAACCCAGGCTTTGTATTTTGTTTTACTCTATGCACTAGTACAGATATTATAATACTATGTAGGGCCCTGGAATATGCATTGATTATGTAGTTTCCTCATTTGTATTTTTTTCCCTTTGACTATAATTTCCCATGATAAGCTACACTAATAAAGAAAGAGAAATAGACAGACAATCAGGTAAAACAGGCAGCAGGGCTGAGCATGATAAATGGAATCAGACAGACAGATCGAGAGAGAGAGAGAGGGTGAGACAGACAGAGAGGGGCAGAGAGACAGACAGATAACAGACACAAAGAGACAGAATGAAAGATAGACTGATGTGTAGATATAGAAAGACAGGTAGACACATGTCTCTAAACAGACAGATAGGCCCAACACGTAAATGGAAATATATAAACACCGGTACACTGACAGATAAAGAGACAGACACTCAGTTAAGAAGACAAAACTTTACAGAGAGACAGACAGACGATTTAAACGCACCATAGTAAATACCTGGAACATAGTTCATAATACACAATGTGGACCAGCTTGTAGGGCTTGAAAGTGTGTATGCAGAGATAAACAGTATGGTAGCTCCCACTTATATAACTTGGCCTTCAAACACAATTAGCTCAATTCTACCATCTAAGTAAGCAACATGGCAGCTCCCATACATAGCTATAAATACAAACAAACAGAGATAAATATTCATACATACATTAAGCTTTGTACATAATTGTACGTTATGATGGTTATGTAAAATTTAAAATTTGCTGATTACCCTTGTATTAAATTTATCACAATTAATCACAGCCAATTTGTTTAATTGATCCATAAATTGGCACCTCCCAGTGTGGGTAAAGTTCCAGCAGTCATTCTATTGGCCATGCCTTGTGATCCACTCATTCGGGCCAGTGGGCTAAATGGCTAGATTGCTAAGGAATTGGATCCTCTGTAGCTGCCATATTGTTTCCCTTAGACAGTACAGTATGAGGGTATAGCTTATTGTATGTACAGAACATTCCTTCTCTGTATATTTATACATATGGGTGGGAGCTGCCTATTGTTTCCCTTAGCAAGTACAGTTGAGGGTATACTTATTGTGTGTACAGACATTCTTCTCTGTATATTTATATTTATACATATGGGTGGGAGCTGCCATATTGTTTCCCTTAGACAGTACAGTATGAGGGTATATCTATTGTGTGTACAGAGCATTCCTTCTCTGTATTTTATATTTATACATATGGGTTGGAGCTGCCATAAGTTTCCCTTAGACAGTGCAGTATAGGGTATAGCTTATTGTGTGTACAGAACATTCCTTCTCTGTATATTTATATTTATACATATGGGTGGGAGCTGCCATATTGTTTCCTTAGACAGTACAGTATGAGTGCTAGCTTTTGTGTGTACAGAACATCCTTCTCTGTATATTATATTTATACATATGGGTGGGAGCTGCCATATTGTTTCCCTTAGACAGTACAGTATGAGTGCTTAGCTTATTGTGTGTACAGAACATTCCTTCTCTGTATATTTATTTATACATACGGGTGGGAGCTGCCATATTGTTCCCTTAGACAGTACAGTATGAGGGTATAGCTTATTGTATGTACAGAACATTCCTTCTCTGTATATTTTATACATATGGGTGGGAGCTGCCATATTGTTACCTTAGACAGTACAGTATGAGGGTATAGCTATTGTGTGTACAGAACATTCCTTCTCTGTATATTTATACATATGGGTGGGAGCTGCCATATTGTTTCCCTTAGACAGTACAGTATGAGGGTATAGCTTATTGTATGTACAGAACATTCCTTCTCTGTATATTTAACATATGGGTGGAGCTGCCATATTGTTAACCTTAGACAGTACAGTATGAGGGTATATCTTATTGTGTGTACAGAACATTCCTTCTCTGTATATTTATACATATGGGTGGGAGCTGCCATATTGTTTCCCTTAGACAGTACAGTATGAGGTATAGCTTATTGTGTGTACAGAACATTCCTTCTCTGTATATTTATACATATGGGTGGGAGCTGCCATATTGTTTCCCTTAGACAGTACAGTATGAGGGTATAGCTTATTGTGTACAGAACATTCCTTCTCTGTATATTTATTTTATACAGTGTGGGTGGAGCTGCCATATTGTTTCCCTTAGACAGTACAGTAGAGGGTATAGCTTATTGTGTGTACAGAACATTCCTTCTCTGTATATTTATATTTATACATTGGCTGGGAGCTGCCATATTGTTCTTCATTCACAGTACGAATGCTCTTTGGTGCTATTTTTCACTACAACTCCCAGACCCTACTATAACTTATGACCAGCCCAGCCTTGAATTACATTTAGGGGGAATTCTCATTCACACGACTGTATAAAATTGCATATAACTGTTGTGTATTTCTTTTAGATCCTCTGACACAATGACACTGTGTGAAAGTTTGTGTTTGAAGGGAGGGGGAAACTATTCTGTTTGCACTGGGCACTTCCAGTTATTTCAAGAGGGCAGGGAGTACTACCCGGCATATTTTATGAATTAAAGGTCCCAGAATCCTTGGACAGATTTAATTGAGTCCAAACGGAAGGAAGATCCCTCGTACAATGGTTGGAATCAGATATGTGCCGACCAGCTATTATAAATCGCTAATTCCCTGCCATTAAAGGGGATATACAGTTTGCAATATGACATGTTTACAATGCACTGTTTCAAGCATTTCTCATATTAACACACAAATAGAAAAACGCAATGCACAGCCACACAAACAAAGCATATGTTTGTGTTGTGCGTCAGCGTGTGCAGTGTGTACAATCCCTAACTTCACTGAGATTCCTAGACTGTCAGTCTAAACCATGTACAGCACATTGGAAAAGCCTTTTAAACCAACCCGTGTCCAATCATATTATAAACAGCCAAATGCACAATCTAGAGAATATACCCAATAGGTGACGGTAACAATATTGATTGGAACAGACATAGAAGAAGTTCAGGGAGAGGTGAATTAGAGAAGACAATGAAAGGTCATAGGAAATAAATATAATATAATATGTGCGAAGGGGTGACCTGGAAGAAATCCAAATGGGATTAAAGTGGCAATATACCAGCATGCCTTTCCTCTACTCAGACGTCCTTTAACAATGTAACATTAGTGTTAATTTAATTTAATGACATGAATTGTGCAGTCTGATAATTTATTGCACGTTGATCAAACTTATTCCACTTTCACTATCACTATTTACACTGATTTATGGCTTGGTATCAACGGAGAATATGCCTTGTAATACCATATTATATATTATAATATATATAATGTGATAGACAAAAGTCCAGTCTGTAATATTGACTTGTATATAAAGACAATTACGCGAGGGTGACAGTTTATTAAACGGCACAAGAACACCAAATAGGGATCACACCATACACCGGGGTATTAGAAAATTAGGCACAAAAAGACCATGGCTTTAGAAAGAGATAATGAACACACATAGGAACCATTGATGTCTGACAGACGGAGATTTCGATGGTTATTCAAAGCAGAAGTCACTTGCGTATAAGGGGCTGGGAAATAGGGACCGCGCTATGAAGAACGAGTAGTATCATTTGTATATTCAAATAAAACCAATACAATTAAATACGTAACCCCCATTGTTCTTTCCAAGTGGGTCTTGGTGTCGCTGCTAGCGATTGTACGGTAATAATCTATCAGGCTGGTATTTGCACTTATAATCATTTTGTCGCTGTGCATTAATTGAAATGTTTAATTCAGAACCTTTATCGAGGTCGAACTCATTTCACAGTAGGATAACAGAATTCATCACGCTGTACCCAGACTATTTCTACCTAGAAAATCTTTTACTAGATTCTGGAATATTTGTCACTTTAATAAACATAGATAATAAACCTACGTTAGTAAAGTAGAGATAAGAGGGGGCTTATCACCAGACGTACAAACTCTGTACGAAGCTTTGGCACTAGTTTCAAACTGGTAAGCGAATGATTTCCTTATTGCATCAATGTATTTAGGGTACGTATGTTAAGCTAGCCCTTCTTCCGGTCAGATTTCCAATCTCGATCAACAATCGGAAATCCGATCGGAAAAAAACCTTGAGGCTCAGATCTTCAAGGGAAAATCTTCGGAGAGATGGGGACTGTAAATGGGGTATTCGGAAAATTCTCTGCTGGCCCCATCTTCTTTTATCAATAAACTTCCTTATGTCGTTTTCCCCATCATTGATCGGGAAAACGTCATACAAGGGATCGATATTTTGAGCGATCGATCTAATTTATCTTAGGTTTGTACACACAGGCAAACCCTTACCAGAACTTACAACACAACAGAAGAAAGGACGCAATCCAAACATGGCCCCTGGGATTGTGATAGGGTATAACATTAATTTATTAAATATTCTCCATAAAAACAGCAAAATCCAGACGCGTTTCATGTCTGGGGTGGCGCTAAGGCACCGTTAAAAGCATATAAATTAAATAAATAATCCAAATTTACAATATCCACCTAACCATAATATCCACCAAATGGAGAGTACACAGTCACATATTACGGGATACACAGGTGTTAGATGTAACATAAATGATATGTAGTATAAAAAAAACTTACTCTAGGCATAAGTTACGAATAGGTTGTTACAGAGTTTAGATACAATAAACTATGATATATAGAATATGCAATCCCAATGCCTTAGCCCCACCCCCTAGTTGCTGCAAGCCAATAAAGTTGAGCTATTGCACGAATCACAGTAATTTCTGTCAAGCATGAAACGCGTCAGGTTTTTGCTGTTTTATGGAGAATATTTAATAATATCATTAAATAATGTGTTGGATGCGCGTCCTATCTTCTGTTGTATGTTGCAAGGTTATCATAGTACATAGCTGTATATGTTACTGCACTGGGTTGCACTGCCTTTATTACTGGATCTGCTAGCACAGGGGTCAATCTTCCTTTATTGTGAGTGCAGTATCACCGTCTTTCACGCCAGTTCCATTTCATCTTCATGTTGCATAGTGTTAATTACCAGTACTGATCAGCATTTTATCCATTGTGTGTCTTTGTAGAAACCAACAGGTTTACAGATTGATACGATACATAGTCTGTCGGTTGGAAGGAGTTGCTGGCAATATTTCAGCCTGAAATGGCTGATTCTTAAGTAAAATTGGATTTGGTGATTTGGTCAAAATATAGACCCTGTGGACCAGCATACACATACTGTATAACCATACTACATATCACCATACAGTAACCATACCGTATCACCATAGCGTATCACCATACCGTATCACCATACCGTATCCCTAAAGTATCACCATAAGTAGCACCATACCGTTTCACCATACCGTATCACCATAACGTCTACCATACCGTATCATCCATACCGTTTCACCATACCATATCACCATACAGTCTCACCATAAAGTATCCATACGATAAGTATCACATACACCTTTCACCATATACACAACCATATCACCTACACTCCTCACCATACGTATCACCATACGTATCACCATACGTTCACCATAAAGTATCCCATACGTATCCCATAAAGTATCACCATACGATCCCATACGTATCACCATACAATCTCACCATACAATCACCATACCATATCACCATACCATGTCACCATACAGTCTCACCATACGTATCACCATACCGTATCACCAACATATCACCATACCATATCACCTACAGTCACCATACAGTCCACATACCGTATCACCATACGTATCACCAATACGCCTATACTATCACCATACCGTATCACCATACCGTATCACCATACAGTCCACCATACAGTCTCACATACAGTCTCACCATAACATATCACCATACCTTATCACCATCCATACGTATCACCATACCATATCACCCATACCTTATCACCACCTTATCACCATACCTATCACCATACCGTATCACCATACCTTATCACCATACCGTATCACCATAAACCGTATCACCATATCCGTATCACCATACCTTAACCAACGTATCACCATACCATATCACCATACCGATCACCATACCGTATCACCATCATATCACCATACAGTTCACCATACCGTATCACCATACCGTATCACCATACGTCTCACCATACCATATCCAACCATACCGTATCACCATACCGTACCCATCACCATACCGTATCACCATACCATATCACCATACCATTCACCATACAGTCTCACCATACCGTACACCATACTGTATCCACCATACAGTCTCACCATACCATATCACCATACCTTATCACCATATAACCGTATCACCATCCGTATCACCATACCGTATCACCATACCGTAATACCATACCTTACACCATACTTATCACTACCTTATCACCATACCTATCACCATACCATAAAAAATACCGTATCACCATACCGTATCACCATACCTTATACACCATACCTTATCACCATACCGTATCACCATACTATACCATACGTATCACCATAACCATATCACCATACCGTATCACCATACCGTATCACCATACCTACACCATACCGTATCATCATACAGTATCACCATACTATATAACCATACCATATAACCATACCTAAAACCATACCATTGTATGCAATTAAAGTTCTGTCAAGTGATCACAATTAATCAAATTGCCCTAAAATATGTTTCTCTCCATTAAACAAGAAAAATTATTAAAACAAACATATTTACACTATTTTGTTATTTTAGAAGCGCAGCATAAATTATGTCTTGTTCTTGGGTTTACTTTTTATTCAAACTGCCTAAGTAAAGGAACCCATGCATGTGGCAATATTACTAAACAATCAAACGTTCAATCATTTTGGTCGTTGGTCCACTAACGCTACATTATCGTATGGGACTTGAAAGACACCAGGCTACCAGAATATTAATTATTTACCGTGATAGCACCCCCTTTAAACCTCCATTACGCGATTGACACAAACACATTTCTGCTCTCTAACATGCAAGGTACACCAATGCCTAGGAGCTAGTTTCTTACAAAATGGCAATAAGGGGTATTGAGTTTTGTTTTTTTGTTTTTTATCTATTTGGCTAAAATGTCCCTCATCACAGAAAACACTATTCAAAGAAAAATAAAGGAGTCTGCGGATTAAAAGAGGCAGACTTACTGCTATACTGCTGGTAGTCGATAACGTCGTGAGTCGATGGACAGCAGAAGGAAGCAGACTGGTCGCTCTAGGTGATTGCTATAGCATGCAACAGGAAAACCTACTTTTTTTTATTCTCTACGGACACGAACCGTCCACTCCATTGAAGTCCAGAAGAAAGGAAGTGATGTAAATGGAGGGAGCAATTCGGTGATTGGGGGGTGGGGGGTGTTAGCTGTTACTACACTGGGTGCCTAACTCGAAATCTTAGGGGGCAGTTTGAGTCCAAGGGATGAGGTCCCCAAAGGATCGATCATGTTTTTGTACCGTTCTCCTCGGTGTTTGGCTAAAAATGGACCCCAGTCGGGCTGAGGGGAACAGATGAGCTTGAGCCTCTGAAAAGGGAAAAAAAATAGAGAGAAAGATTACTAAGTGATTGAGACAGGTATAAAGGGAAGGGTTCGGCGTTAGTAAAGGTCCCCATGTAAGGGTGAAAAGTACATCAACCTACCACTAACCCCCATACTTTAACTATAATTCCTAATCACTAAATAAGATAGGGAGAGTTTAAAGGACAACTATACTGTGAACATTTCTTTTTGAAAAGGAAAGTACCTGGGGAAGGGTAGTTGGATTCATTATCCCTACCTCCCAATGTTATTTTGTTGAGGAGCTACAGCCATACAGTGTTCATCTCCAGGTTATGGCCCTGGGCCTTCCTGTATTAAGAATGTGCTGAAGCACTCAGGAAGCCTGGCAGAAGCTTTTTGTTCTTCATTCTTCCGATCCACATAGAAAAGATATTGGAAGGTAGAAATGACCAATAATAAATAGGCACACTCACACACCTGCTAGTTATCTCTGGTGCTGCCCCGTTCATTCCCCCTTCAAGGTCCAATCGGCAGTTATAATCAGTGTTTAGCTATGTCATCGGTTATAATCAGTGTTTAGCTATGTTATCAGTTATAATCAGTGTTTAGCTATGTCATCAGTTATAATCAGTGTTTAGCTATGTCATCTATTGTGTAAAATATAAAATAATATATCCCCTACTTGTCACCTTGAAGATTCATGATCTGAATGTGTTCATGGAACTCCTTGGTTAGGTAAGTCTTACCTAGAGTTTCCTGACATTATAATTGATAGTATCCTTTATATAATTAGAATGTAAGTAGCCAACCCTGATTTCTATACAGAATTGTCCCCGCGTACACACCTCCCCCGAACCTGTGGACCATGGCTAGAAGACATCACATGGCCAGAACGATCAGGTGGGTCCAGTGTCCGTGCACATTGACAACCTTCTATTAGTATAGAGGATTAGGATGTGTATTTTATACACATTGATGTTTCTTTCTGACTCTTTAAAACCTAAAATTGAACCTACCACCTGGTAGAAAAGCAAAGGGTTAAATTAGCAGGAGGCGTTAGATGACGGGGATCCAGGGAAATACGGTTGGTAGATCCCAATGTACAAGATCAAATAGGATTTCTTTACACAAAATTGATTTCTAGGATTTCTTTTCACAAATTTGATTTCTAGGATTTCTTTTCCTAAATTTGATTTCTAGGATTTCTTTTCACAAAATTGATTTCTAGGATTACATGCCAGACGATCAGGTGGGTCCAGTTCCGTGCACATTGACAACCTTCTATTAGTATAGAGGATTAGGATGTGTATTTTATACACATTGATGTTTCTTTCTGACTCTTTAAAACCTAAAATTGAACCTACCACCTGGTAGAAAAGCAAAGGGTTAAATTAGCAGGAGGCGTTAGATCGGGGATCCAGGGAAATACGGTTGGTAGATCCCAATGTACAAGATCAAATAGGATTTCTTTACACAAAATTGATTCTAGGATTTCTTTTCACAAATTTGATTTCTAGGATTTCTTTTCCTAAATTTGATTTCTAGGATTTCTTTTCACAAAATTGATTTCTAGGATTTCTTTTCCCAAATTTGATTTCTAGGATTTCTTTTCCCAAAATTGATTTCTAGGATTTCTTTTCCCAAATTTGATTTCTAGGATTTCTTTTCACAAAATTGATTTCTAGGATTTCTTTTCACAAAATTGATTTCTAGGATTTCTTTTCCCAAATTTGATTTCTAGGATTTCTTTCCCAAAATTGATTTCTAGATTTCTTTTCCCAAATTTGATTTCTAGGATTTCTTTTCACAAATTGATTTCTAGGATTTCTTTTCACAAAATTGATTTCTAGGATTTCTTTTCACAAAATTGATTTCTGGATTTCTTTTCCCAATTGATTCTCTAGGATTTCTTTTCCCAAATTTTTCTAGGATTCTTTTCACAAATTGATTTCTAGATTTCTT